>JAENPR010002154.1:0-74771 GCA_018135685.1 Themeda triandra
AGTAATTTTTGCACGTTGCCAAACCATGGTAAATTTCACGAAGGAGTTTCCCTACTAGTGCGAGTATGAACCATTTTTACATTTTTATGTGGTGGGGCCTCGATTTTTTTGTCATCCGGTTCCTTCGGTCACGACGAATAGATATCGACCGAGCCGTACTCTACGGCCTAGCGCTCGCTCTAATAGGTGTAGGCCGTGACCAATGGACGTTTGCAATCGTAAGTGAACATCGGACGTGACCATACATAGCGGCGCCCTACACCTACCCGTGTGGTCCACACATGCCATATTTTCCGCATAAAACGTCGTTTTGGGCTTGTAGGTACTTTTGCATAGCCAAGCCATAGTAATTTTTGTACGTTGCCAAACCATGGTAAATTTCCACGGATGGAGTTTCCCTACTAGTGCGAGTATGAACCATTTTTACATTTTTATGTGGTGGGGCCCTCGATTTTTTTGTCATCTGGTTCCTTCGGTCACGACGAATAGGTGTAGGCCGTGACCAATGGACGTTTGCAATCGTAAGTGAACATCGGACGCGACCATACATAGCGGCGCCCCTACACCTACCCGTGTGGTCCACACATGCCATATTTTCCGCATAAAACGTCGTTTTGGGCTTGTAGGTACTTTTGCATAGCCAAGCCATAGTAATTTTTGTACGTTGCCAAACCATGGTAAATTTCCATGGATGGAGTTTCCCTACTAGTGCGAGTATGAACCATTTTTACATTTTTATGTGGTGGGGCCCTCGATTTTTTGTCATCTGGTTCCTTCGGTCACGACGAATAGATATCAGCTCGGCCAGAGCCGTACTCTACGGCCTAGCGCTCGTCGCCCTAATAGGTGTAGGCCGTGACCAATGGACGTTTGCAATCGTAAGTGAACATCGGACGCGACCATACATAGCGGCGCCCCTACACCTACCCGTGTGGTCCACACATGCCATATTTTCCGCATAAACGTCGTTTTGGGCTTGTAGGTACTTTTGCATAGCCAAGCCATAGTAATTTTTGTACGTTGCCAAACCATGGTAAATTTCCACGGATGGAGTTTCCCTACTAGTGCGAGTATGAACCATTTTTACATTTTTATGTGGTGGGGCCCTCGATTTTTTTGTCATCGGTTCCTTCGGTCACGACGAATAGATATCGGCTCGGCCGAGCCGTACTCTGGCCTAGCGCTCGTCGCCCTAATAGGTGTAGGCCGTGACCAATGGACGTTTGCAATCGTAAGTGAACATCGGACGCGACCATACATAGCGGCGCCCCTACACCTACCCGTGTGGTCCACACATGCCATATTTTCCGCATAAAACGTCGTTTTGGGCTTGTAGGTACTTTTGCATAGCCAAGCCATAGTAATTTTTGTACGTTGCCAAACCATGGTAAATTTCCATGGATGGAGTTTCCCTACTAGTGCGAGTATGAACCATTTTTACATTTTTATGTGGTGGGGCCCTCGATTTTTTTGTCATCTGGTTCCTTCGGTCACGACGAATAGATATCGGCTCGGCCGAGCCGTACTCTACGGCCTAGCGCTCGTCGCCCTAATAGGTGTAGGCCGTGACCAATGGACGTTTGCAATCGTAAGTGAACATCGGACGCGACCATACATAGCGGCGCCCCTACACCTACCCGTGTGGTCCACACATGCCATATTTTCCGCATAAAACGTCGTTTTGGGCTTGTAGGTACTTTTGCATAGCCAAGCCATAGTAATTTTTGTACGTTGCCAAACCATGGTAAATTTCCACGGATGGAGTTTCCCTACTAGTGCGAGTATGAACCATTTTTACATTTTTATGTGGTGGGGCCCTCGATTTTTTTGTCATCTGGTTCCTTCGGTCACGACGAATAGATATCAGCTCGACCGAGCCGTACTCTGGCCTAGCGCTCGTCGCCCTAATAGGTGTAGGCCGTGACCAATGGACGTTTGCAATCGTAAGTGAACATCGGACGCGACCATACATAGCGGCGCCCCTACACCTACCCGTGTGGTCCACACATGCCATATTTTCCGCATAAAACGTCGTTTTGGGCTTGTAGGTACTTTTGCATAGCCAAGCCATAGTAATTTTTGTACGTTGCCAAACCATGGTAAATTTCCATGGATGGAGTTTCCCTACTAGTGCGAGTATGAACCATTTTTACATTTTTATGTGGTGGGGCCCTCGATTTTTTGTCATCGGTTCCTTCGGTCACGACGAATAGATATCGGCTCGGCCGAGCCGTACTCTGCCTAGCGCTCGTCGCCCTAATAGGTGTAGGCCGTGACCAATGGACGTTTGCAATCGTAAGTGAACATCGGACGCGACCATACATAGCGGCGCCCCTACACCTACCCGTGTGGTCCACACATGCCATATTTTCCGCATAAAACGTCGTTTTGGGCTTGTAGGTACTTTTGCATAGCCAAGCCATAGTAATTTTTGTACGTTGCCAAACCATGGTAAATTTCCACGGATGGAGTTTCCCTACTAGTGCGAGTATGAACCATTTTTACATTTTTATGTGGTGGGGCCCTCGATTTTTTTGTCATCTGGTTCCTTCGGTCACGACGAATAGATATCAGCTCGGCCGAGCCGTACTCTACGGCCTAGCGCTCGTCGCCCTAATAGGTGTAGGCCGTGACCAATGGACGTTTGCAATCGTAAGTGAACATCGGACGCGACCATACATAGCGGCGCCCCTACACCTACCGTGTGGTCCACACATGCCATATTTTCCGCATAAAACGTCGTTTTGGGCTTGTAGGTACTTTTGCATAGCCAAGCCATAGTAATTTTTGTACGTTGCCAAACCATGGTAAATTTCCATGGATGGAGTTTCCCTACTAGTGCGAGTATGAACCATTTTTACATTTTTATGTGGTGGGGCCCTCGATTTTTTTGTCATCGGTTCCTTCGGTCACGACGAATAGATATCGGCTCGACCGAGCCGTACTCTGGCCTAGCGCTCGTCGCCCTAATAGGTGTAGGCCGTGACCAATGGACGTTTGCAATCGTAAGTGAACATCGGACGCGACCATACATAGCGGCGCCCCTACACCTACCCGTGTGGTCCACACATGCCATATTTTCCGCATAAAACGTCGTTTTGGGCTTGTAGGTACTTTTGCATAGCCAAGCCATAGTAATTTTTGTACGTTGCCAAACCATGGTAAATTTCCATGGATGGAGTTTCCCTACTAGTGCGAGTATGAACCATTTTTACATTTTTATGTGGTGGGGCCCTCGATTTTTTTGTCATCGGTTCCTTCGGTCACGACGAATAGATATCGGCTCGGCCGAGCCGTACTCTGGCCTAGCGCTCGTCGCCCTAATAGGTGTAGGCCGTGACCAATGGACGTTTGCAATCGTAAGTGAACATCGGACGCGACCATACATAGCGGCGCCCCTACACCTACCCGTGTGGTCCACACATGCCATATTTTCCGCATAAAACGTCGTTTTGGGCTTGTAGGTACTTTTGCATAGCCAAGCCATAGTAATTTTTGTACGTTGCCAAACCATGGTAAATTTCCATGGATGGAGTTTCCCTACTAGTGCGAGTATGAACCATTTTTACATTTTTATGTGGTGGGGCCCTCGATTTTTTTGTCATCGGTTCCTTCGGTCACGACGAATAGATATCGGCTCGGCCGAGCCGTACTCTCTGGCCTAGCGCTCGTCGCCCTAATAGGTGTAGGCCGTGACCAATGGACGTTTGCAATCGTAAGTGAACATCGGACGCGACCATACATAGCGGCGCCCCTACACCTACCCGTGTGGTCCACACATGCCATATTTTCCGCATAAAACGTCGTTTTGGGCTTGTAGGTACTTTTGCATAGCCAAGCCATAGTAATTTTTGTACGTTGCCAAACCATGGTAAATTTCCATGGATGGAGTTTCCCTACTAGTGCGAGTATGAACCATTTTTACATTTTTATGTGGTGGGGCCCTCGATTTTTTTGTCATCGGTTCCTTCGGTCACGACGAATAGATATCGGCTCGGCCAGAGCCGTACTCTGACGGCCTAGCGCTCGTCGCCCTAATAGGTGTAGGCCGTGACCAATGGACGTTTGCAATCGTAAGTGAACATCGGACGCGACCATACATAGCGGCGCCCCTACACCTACCCGTGTGGTCCACACATGCCATATTTTCCGCATAAAACGTCGTTTTGGGCTTGTAGGTACTTTTGCATAGCCAAGCCATAGTAATTTTTGTACGTTGCCAAACCATGGTAAATTTCCATGGATGGAGTTTCCCTACTAGTGCGAGTATGAACCATTTTTACATTTTTATGTGGTGGGGCCCTCGATTTTTTTGTCATCGGTTCCTTCGGTCACGACGAATAGATATCGGCTCGGCCAGAGCCGTACTCTGACGGCCTAGCGCTCGTCGCCCTAATAGGTGTAGGCCGTGACCAATGGACGTTTGCAATCGTAAGTGAACATCGGACGCGACCATACATAGCGGCGCCCCTACACCTACCCGTGTGGTCCACACATGCCATATTTTCCGCATAAAACGTCGTTTTGGGCTTGTAGGTACTTTTGCATAGCCAAGCCATAGTAATTTTTGTACGTTGCCAAACCATGGTAAATTTCCACGGATGGAGTTTCCCTACTAGTGCGAGTATGAACCATTTTTACATTTTTATGTGGTGGGGCCCTCGATTTTTTTGTCATCTGGTTCCTTCGGTCGACGAATAGATATCGGCTCGGCCGAGCCGTACTCTGGCCTAGCGCTCGTCGCCCTAATAGGTGTAGGCCGTGACCAATGGACGTTTGCAATCGTAAGTGAACATCGGACGCGACCATACATAGCGGCGCCCCTACACCTACCCGTGTGGTCCACACATGCCATATTTTCCGCATAAAACGTCGTTTTGGGCTTGTAGGTACTTTTGCATAGCCAAGCCATAGTAATTTTTGTACGTTGCCAAACCATGGTAAATTTCCATGGATGGAGTTTCCCTACTAGTGCGAGTATGAACCATTTTTACATTTTTATGTGGTGGGGCCCTCGATTTTTTTGTCATCGGTTCCTTCGGTCACGACGAATAGATATCGGCTCGGCCGAGCCGTACTCTGGCCTAGCGCTCGTCGCCCTAATAGGTGTAGGCCGTGACCAATGGACGTTTGCAATCGTAAGTGAACATCGGACGCGACCATACATAGCGGCGCCCCTACACCTACCCGTGTGGTCCACACATGCCATATTTTCCGCATAAAACGTCGTTTTGGGCTTGTAGGTACTTTTGCATAGCCAAGCCATAGTAATTTTTGTACGTTGCCAAACCATGGTAAATTTCCATGGATGGAGTTTCCCTACTAGTGCGAGTATGAACCATTTTTACATTTTTATGTGGTGGGGCCCTCGATTTTTTTGTCATCTGGTTCCTTCGGTCACGACGAATAGATATCGGCTCGGCCAGAGCCGTACTCTGGCCTAGCGCTCGTCGCCCTAATAGGTGTAGGCCGTGACCAATGGACGTTTGCAATCGTAAGTGAACATCGGACGCGACCATACATAGCGGCGCCCCTACACCTACCCGTGTGGTCCACACATGCCATATTTTCCGCATAAAACGTCGTTTTGGGCTTGTAGGTACTTTTGCATAGCCAAGCCATAGTAATTTTTGTACGTTGCCAAACCATGGTAAATTTCCATGGATGGAGTTTCCCTACTAGTGCGAGTATGAACCATTTTTACATTTTTATGTGGTGGGGCCCTCGATTTTTTTGTCATCGGTTCCTTCGGTCACGACGAATAGATATCGGCTCGGCCAGAGCCGTACTCTACGGCCTAGCGCTCGTCGCCCTAATAGGTGTAGGCCGTGACCAATGGACGTTTGCAATCGTAAGTGAACATCGGACGCGACCATACATAGCGGCGCCCCTACACCTACCCGTGTGGTCCACACATGCCATATTTTCCGCATAAAACGTCGTTTTGGGCTTGTAGGTACTTTTGCATAGCCAAGCCATAGTAATTTTTGTACGTTGCCAAACCATGGTAAATTTCCATGGATGGAGTTTCCCTACTAGTGCGAGTATGAACCATTTTTACATTTTTATGTGGTGGGGCCCTCGATTTTTTTGTCATCGGTTCCTTCGGTCACGACGAATAGATATCGGCTCGGCCAGAGCCGTACTCTGACGGCCTAGCGCTCGTCGCCCTAATAGGTGTAGGCCGTGACCAATGGACGTTTGCAATCGTAAGTGAACATCGGACGCGACCATACATAGCGGCGCCCCTACACCTACCCGTGTGGTCCACACATGCCATATTTTCCGCATAAAACGTCGTTTTGGGCTTGTAGGTACTTTTGCATAGCCAAGCCATAGTAATTTTTGTACGTTGCCAAACCATGGTAAATTTCCATGGATGGAGTTTCCCTACTAGTGCGAGTATGAACCATTTTTACATTTTTATGTGGTGGGGCCCTCGATTTTTTTGTCATCGGTTCTTCGGTCACGACGAATAGATATCGGCTCGGCCAGAGCCGTACTCTGACGGCCTAGCGCTCGTCGCCCTAATAGGTGTAGGCCGTGACCAATGGACGTTTGCAATCGTAAGTGAACATCGGACGCGACCATACATAGCGGCGCCCCTACACCTACCCGTGTGGTCCACACATGCCATATTTTCCGCATAAAACGTCGTTTTGGGCTTGTAGGTACTTTTGCATAGCCAAGCCATAGTAATTTTTGTACGTTGCCAAACCATGGTAAATTTCCACGGATGGAGTTTCCCTACTAGTGCGAGTATGAACCATTTTTACATTTTTATGTGGTGGGGCCCTCGATTTTTTTGTCATCTGGTTCCTTCGGTCACGACGAATAGATATCGGCTCGGCCGAGCCGTACTCTGGCCTAGCGCTCGTCGCCCTAATAGGTGTAGGCCGTGACCAATGGACGTTTGCAATCGTAAGTGAACATCGGACGCGACCATACATAGCGGCGCCACACCTACCCGTGTGGTCCACACATGCCATATTTTCCGCATAAAACGTCGTTTTGGGCTTGTAGGTACTTTTGCATAGCCAAGCCATAGTAATTTTTGTACGTTGCCAAACCATGGTAAATTTCCATGGATGGAGTTTCCCTACTAGTGCGAGTATGAACCATTTTTACATTTTTATGTGGTGGGGCCCTCGATTTTTTTGTCATCTGGTTCCTTCGGTCACGACGAATAGATATCGGCTCGGCCAGAGCCGTACTCTGACCTAGCGCTCGTCGCCCTAATAGGTGTAGGCCGTGACCAATGGACGTTTGCAATCGTAAGTGAACATCGGACGCGACCATACATAGCGGCGCCCCTACACCTACCCGTGTGGTCCACACATGCCATATTTTCCGCATAAAACGTCGTTTTGGGCTTGTAGGTACTTTTGCATAGCCAAGCCATAGTAATTTTTGTACGTTGCCAAACCATGGTAAATTTCCATGGATGGAGTTTCCCTACTAGTGCGAGTATGAACCATTTTTACATTTTTATGTGGTGGGGCCCTCGATTTTTTTGTCATCGGTTCCTTCGGTCACGACGAATAGATATCGGCTCGGCCAGAGCCGTACTCTACGGCCTAGCGCTCGTCGCCCTAATAGGTGTAGGCCGTGACCAATGGACGTTTGCAATCGTAAGTGAACATCGGACGCGACCATACATAGCGGCGCCCCTACACCTACCCGTGTGGTCCACACATGCCATATTTTCCGCATAAAACGTCGTTTTGGGCTTGTAGGTACTTTTGCATAGCCAAGCCATAGTAATTTTTGTACGTTGCCAAACCATGGTAAATTTCCACGGATGGAGTTTCCCTACTAGTGCGAGTATGAACCATTTTTACATTTTTATGTGGTGGGGCCCTCGATTTTTTTGTCATCATGGTTCCTTCGGTCACGACGAATAGATATCGGCTCGGCCAGAGCCGTACTCTACGGCCTAGCGCTCGTCGCCCTAATAGGTGTGGCCGTGACCAATGGACGTTTGCAATCGTAAGTGAACATCGGACGCGACCATACACAGCGGCGCCCCTACACCTACCCGTGTGGTCCACACATGCCATATTTTCCGCATAAAACGTCGTTTTGGGCTTGTAGGTACTTTTGCATAGCCAAGCCATAGTAATTTTTGTACGTTGCCAAACCATGGTAAATTTCCATGGATGGAGTTTCCCTACTAGTGCGAGTATGAACCATTTTTACATTTTTATGTGGTGGGGCCCTCGATTTTTTTGTCATCGGTTCCTTCGGTCACGACGAATAGATATCGGCTCGGCCAGAGCCGTACTCTGGCCTAGCGCTCGTCGCCCTAATAGGTGTAGGCCGTGACCAATGGACGTTTGCAATCGTAAGTGAACATCGGACGCGACCATACATAGCGGCGCCCCTACACCACCCCGTGTGGTCCACACATGCCATATTTTCCGCATAAAACGTCGTTTTGGGCTTGTAGGTACTTTTGCATAGCCAAGCCATAGTAATTTTTGTACGTTGCCAAACCATGGTAAATTTCCATGGATGGAGTTTCCCTACTAGTGCGAGTATGAACCATTTTTACATTTTTATGTGGTGGGGCCCTCGATTTTTTTGTCATCTGGTTCCTTCGGTCACGACGAATAGATATCGGCTCGGCCGAGCCGTACTCTCTGGCCTAGCGCTCGTCGCCCTAATAGGTGTAGGCCGTGACCAATGGACGTTTGCAATCGTAAGTGAACATCGGACGCGACCATACATAGCGGCGCCCCTACACCTACCCGTGTGGTCCACACATGCCATATTTTCCGCATAAAACGTCGTTTTGGGCTTGTAGGTACTTTTGCATAGCCAAGCCATAGTAATTTTTGTACGTTGCCAAACCATGGTAAATTTCCACGGATGGAGTTTCCCTACTAGTGCGAGTATGAACCATTTTTACATTTTTATGTGGTGGGGCCCTCGATTTTTTTGTCATGGTTCCTTCGGTCACGACGAATAGATATCGGCTCGGCCAGAGCCGTACTCTGACGGCCTAGCGCTCGTCGCCCTAATAGGTGTAGGCCGTGACCAATGGACGTTTGCAATCGTAAGTGAACATCGGACGCGACCATACATAGCGGCGCCCCTACACCTACCCGTGTGGTCCACACATGCCATATTTTCCGCATAAAACGTCGTTTTGGGCTTGTAGGTACTTTTGCATAGCCAAGCCATAGTAATTTTTGTACGTTGCCAAACCATGGTAAATTTCCATGGATGGAGTTTCCCTACTAGTGCGAGTATGAACCATTTTTACATTTTTATGTGGTGGGGCCCTCGATTTTTTTGTCATCGGTTCCTTCGGTCACGACGAATAGATATCGGCTCGGCCGAGCCGTACTCTCTGGCCTAGCGCTCGTCGCCCTAATAGGTGTAGGCCGTGACCAATGGACGTTTGCAATCGTAAGTGAACATCGGACGCGACCATACATAGCGGCGCCCCTACACCTACCCGTGTGGTCCACACATGCCATATTTTCCGCATAAAACGTCGTTTTGGGCTTGTAGGTACTTTTGCATAGCCAAGCCATAGTAATTTTTGTACGTTGCCAAACCATGGTAAATTTCCACGGATGGAGTTTCCCTACTAGTGCGAGTATGAACCATTTTTACATTTTTATGTGGTGGGGCCCTCGATTTTTTTGTCATCGGTTCCTTCGGTCACGACGAATAGATATCGGCTCGGCCAAGCCGTACTCTGACCTAGCGCTCGTCGCCCTAATAGGTGTAGGCCGTGACCAATGGACGTTTGCAATCGTAAGTGAACATCGGACGCGACCATACATAGCGGCGCCCCTACACCTACCCGTGTGGTCCACACATGCCATATTTTCCGCATAAAACGTCGTTTTGGGCTTGTAGGTACTTTTGCATAGCCAAGCCATAGTAATTTTTGTACGTTGCCAAACCATGGTAAATTTCCATGGATGGAGTTTCCCTACTAGTGCGAGTATGAACCATTTTTACATTTTTATGTGGTGGGGCCCTCGATTTTTTTGTCATCTGGTTCCTTCGGTCACGACGAATAGATATCGGCTCGGCCGAGCCGTACTCTGGCCTAGCGCTCGTCGCCCTAATAGGTGTAGGCCGTGACCAATGGACGTTTGCAATCGTAAGTGAACATCGGACGCGACCATACATAGCGGCGCCCCTACACCTGTGTGTGGTCCACATGCCATATTTTCCGCATAAAACGTCGTTTTGGGCTTGTAGGTACTTTTGCATAGCCAAGCCATAGTAATTTTTGTACGTTGCCAAACCATGGTAAATTTCCATGGATGGAGTTTCCCTACTAGTGCGAGTATGAACCATTTTTACATTTTTATGTGGTGGGGCCCTCGATTTTTTTGTCATCGGTTCCTTCGGTCACGACGAATAGATATCGGCTCGGCCAGAGCCGTACTCTCTGACCTAGCGCTCGTCGCCCTAATAGGTGTAGGCCGTGACCAATGGACGTTTGCAATCGTAAGTGAACAGGACGCGACCATACATAGCGCGCCCCTACACCTACCCGTGTGGTCCACACATGCCATATTTTCCGCATAAAACGTCGTTTTGGGCTTGTAGGTACTTTTGCATAGCCAAGCCATAGTAATTTTTGTACGTTGCCAAACCATGGTAAATTTCCACGGATGGAGTTTCCCTACTAGTGCGAGTATGAACCATTTTTACATTTTTATGTGGTGGGGCCCTCGATTTTTTTGTCATCGGTTCCTTCGGTCACGACGAATAGATATCGGCTCGGCCGAGCCGTACTCTGGCCTAGCGCTCGTCGCCCTAATAGGTGTAGGCCGTGACCAATGGACGTTTGCAATCGTAAGTGAACATCGGACGCGACCATACATAGCGGCGCCCCTACACCTACCCGTGTGGTCCACACATGCCATATTTTCCGCATAAAACGTCGTTTTGGGCTTGTAGGTACTTTTGCATAGCCAAGCCATAGTAATTTTTGTACGTTGCCAAACCATGGTAAATTTCCATGGATGGAGTTTCCCTACTAGTGCGAGTATGAACCATTTTTACATTTTTATGTGGTGGGGCCCTCGATTTTTTTGTCATCGGTTCCTTCGGTCACGACGAATAGATATCGGCTCGGCCGAGCCGTACTCTCTGGCCTAGCGCTCGTCGCCCTAATAGGTGTAGGCCGTGACCAATGGACGTTTGCAATCGTAAGTGAACATCGGACGCGACCATACATAGCGGCGCCCCTACACCTACCCGTGTGGTCCACACATGCCATATTTTCCGCATAAAACGTCGTTTTGGGCTTGTAGGTACTTTTGCATAGCCAAGCCATAGTAATTTTTGTACGTTGCCAAACCATGGTAAATTTCCATGGATGGAGTTTCCCTACTAGTGCGAGTATGAACCATTTTTACATTTTTATGTGGTGGGGCCCTCGATTTTTTTGTCATCTGGTTCCTTCGGTCACGACGAATAGATATCGGCTCGGCCGAGCCGTACTCTGACCTAGCGCTCGTCGCCCTAATAGGTGTAGGCCGTGACCAATGGACGTTTGCAATCGTAAGTGAACATCGGACGCGACCATACATAGCGGCGCCCCTACACCTACCCGTGTGGTCCACACATGCCATATTTTCCGCATAAAACGTCGTTTTGGGCTTGTAGGTACTTTTGCATAGCCAAGCCATAGTAATTTTTGTACGTTGCCAAACCATGGTAAATTTCATGGATGGAGTTTCCCTACTAGTGCGAGTATGAACCATTTTTACATTTTTATGTGGTGGGGCCCTCGATTTTTTTGTCATCTGGTTCCTTCGGTCACGACGAATAGATATCGGCTCGGCCAGAGCCGTACTCTGACGGCCTAGCGCTCGTCGCCCTAATAGGTGTAGGCCGTGACCAATGGACGTTTGCAATCGTAAGTGAACATCGGACGCGACCATACATAGCGGCGCCCCTACACCTACCCGTGTGGTCCACACATGCCATATTTTCCGCATAAAACGTCGTTTTGGGCTTGTAGGTACTTTTGCATAGCCAAGCCATAGTAATTTTTGTACGTTGCCAAACCATGGTAAATTTCCATGGATGGAGTTTCCCTACTAGTGCGAGTATGAACCATTTTTACATTTTTATGTGGTGGGGCCCTCGATTTTTTTGTCATCGGTTCCTTCGGTCACGACGAATAGATATCGGCTCGGCCGAGCCGTACTCTCTGGCCTAGCGCTCGTCGCCCTAATAGGTGTAGGCCGTGACCAATGGACGTTTGCAATCGTAAGTGAACATCGGACGCGACCATACATAGCGGCGCCCCTACACCTACCCGTGTGGTCCACACATGCCATATTTTCCGCATAAAACGTCGTTTTGGGCTTGTAGGTACTTTTGCATAGCCAAGCCATAGTAATTTTTGTACGTTGCCAAACCATGGTAAATTTCCATGGATGGAGTTTCCCTACTAGTGCGAGTATGAACCATTTTTACATTTTTATGTGGTGGGGCCCTCGATTTTTTTGTCATCATCTTTCCTTCGGTCACGACGAATAGATATCGGCTCGGCCGAGCCGTACTCTCTACGGCCTAGCGCTCGTCGCCCTAATAGGTGTAGGCCGTGACCAATGGACGTTTGCAATCGTAAGTGAACATCGGACGCGACCATACATAGCGGCGCCCCTACACCTACCCGTGTGGTCCACACATGCCATATTTTCCGCAGTCGTTTTGGGCTTGTAGGTACTTTTGCATAGCCAAGCCATAGTAATTTTTGTACGTTGCCAAACCATGGTAAATTTCCATGGATGGAGTTTCCCTACTAGTGCGAGTATGAACCATTTTTACATTTTTATGTGGTGGGGCCCTCGATTTTTTTGTCATGGTTCCTTCGGTCACGACGAATAGATATCGGCTCGGCCAGAGCCGTACTCTCTGCCTAGCGCTCGTCGCCCTAATAGGTGTAGGCCGTGACCAATGGACGTTTGCAATCGTAAGTGAACATCGGACGCGACCATACATAGCGCGCGCCCTACACCTACCCGTGTGGTCCACACATGCCATATTTTCCGCATAAAACGTCGTTTTGGGCTTGTAGGTACTTTTGCATAGCCAAGCCATAGTAATTTTTGTACGTTGCCAAACCATGGTAAATTTCCATGGATGGAGTTTCCCTACTAGTGCGAGTATGAACCATTTTTACATTTTTATGTGGTGGGGCCCTCGATTTTTTTGTCATCTGGTTCCTTCGGTCACGACGAATAGATATCAGCTCGACCGAGCCGTACTCTACGGCCTAGCGCTCGTCGCCCTAATAGGTGTAGGCCGTGACCAATGGACGTTTGCAATCGTAAGTGAACATCGGACGCGACCATACATAGCGGCGCCCCTACACCTACCCGTGTGGTCCACCTACCCGTGTGGTCCACACATGCCATATTTTCCGCATAAAACGTCGTTTTGGGCTTGTAGGTACTTTTGCATAGCCAAGCCATAGTAATTTTTGTACGTTGCCAAACCATGGTAAATTTCCATGGATGGAGTTTCCCTACTAGTGCGAGTATGAACCATTTTTACATTTTTATGTGGTGGGGCCCTCGATTTTTTTGTCATCGGTTCCTTCGGTCACGACGAATAGATATCGGCTCGGCCGAGCCGTACTCTGACGGCCTAGCGCTCGTCGCCCTAATAGGTGTAGGCCGTGACCAATGGACGTTTGCAATCGTAAGTGAACATCGGACGCGACCATACATAGCGGCGCCCCTACACCTACCCGTGTGGTCCACACATGCCATATTTTCCGCATAAAACGTCGTTTTGGGCTTGTAGGTACTTTTGCATAGCCAAGCCATAGTAATTTTTGTACGTTGCCAAACCATGGTAAATTTCCATGGATGGAGTTTCCCTACTAGTGCGAGTATGAACCATTTTTACATTTTTATGTGGTGGGGCCCTCGATTTTTTTGTCATCTGGTTCCTTCGGTCACGACGAATAGATATCGGCTCGGCCGAGCCGTACTCTCCTAGCGCTCGTCGCCCTAATAGGTGTAGGCCGTGACCAATGGACGTTTGCAATCGTAAGTGAACATCGGACGCGACCATACATAGCGGCGCCCCTACACCTACCCGTGTGGTCCACACATGCCATATTTTCCGCATAAAACGTCGTTTTGGGCTTGTAGGTACTTTTGCATAGCCAAGCCATAGTAATTTTTGTACGTTGCCAAACCATGGTAAATTTCCACGGATGGAGTTTCCCTACTAGTGCGAGTATGAACCATTTTTACATTTTTATGTGGTGGGGCCCTCGATTTTTTTGTCATCTGGTTCCTTCGGTCACGACGAATAGATATCGGCTCGGCCGAGCCGTACTCTCTGGCCTAGCGCTCGTCGCCCTAATAGGTGTAGGCCGTGACCAATGGACGTTTGCAATCGTAAGTGAACATCGGACGCGACCATACATAGCGGCGCCCCTACACCTACCCGTGTGGTCCACACATGCCATATTTTCCGCATAAAACGTCGTTTTGGGCTTGTAGGTACTTTTGCATAGCCAAGCCATAGTAATTTTTGTACGTTGCCAAACCATGGTAAATTTCCACGGATGGAGTTTCCCTACTAGTGCGAGTATGAACCATTTTTACATTTTTATGTGGTGGGGCCCTCGATTTTTTTGTCATGTGGTTCCTTCGGTCACGACGAATAGATATCGGCTCGGCCAGAGCCGTACTCTACGGCCTAGCGCTCGTCGCCCTAATAGGTGTAGGCCGTGACCAATGGACGTTTGCAATCGTAAGTGAACATCGGACGCGACCATACATAGCGGCGCCCCTACACCTACCCGTGTGGTCCACACATGCCATATTTTCCGCATAAAACGTCGTTTTGGGCTTGTAGGTACTTTTGCATAGCCAAGCCATAGTAATTTTTGTACGTTGCCAAACCATGGTAAATTTCCATGGATGGAGTTTCCCTACTAGTGCGAGTATGAACCATTTTTACATTTTTATGTGGTGGGGCCCTCGATTTTTTTGTCATCTGGTTCCTTCGGTCACGACGAATAGATATCGGCTCGGCCGAGCCGTACTCTCTGGCCTAGCGCTCGTCGCCCTAATAGGTGTAGGCCGTGACCAATGGACGTTTGCAATCGTAAGTGAACATCGGACGCGACCATACATAGCGGCGCCCCTACACCTACCCGTGTGGTCCACACATGCCATATTTTCCGCATAAAACGTCGTTTTGGGCTTGTAGGTACTTTTGCATAGCCAAGCCATAGTAATTTTTGTACGTTGCCAAACCATGGTAAATTTCCATGGATGGAGTTTCCCTACTAGTGCGAGTATGAACCATTTTTACATTTTTATGTGGTGGGGCCCTCGATTTTTTTGTCATCTGGTTCCTTCGGTCACGACGAATAGATATCGGCTCGGCCGAGCCGTACTCTGACGGCCTAGCGCTCGTCGCCCTAATAGGTGTAGGCCGTGACCAATGGACGTTTGCAATCGTAAGTGAACATCGGACGCGACCATACATAGCGGCGCCCCTACACCTACCCGTGTGGTCCACACATGCCATATTTTCCGCATAAAACGTCGTTTTGGGCTTGTAGGTACTTTTGCATAGCCAAGCCATAGTAATTTTTGTACGTTGCCAAACCATGGTAAATTTCCACGGATGGAGTTTCCCTACTAGTGCGAGTATGAACCATTTTTACATTTTTATGTGGTGGGGCCCTCGATTTTTTTGTCATCTGGTTCCTTCGGTCACGACGAATAGATATCGGCTCGGCCGAGCCGTACTCTGGCCTAGCGCTCGTCGCCCTAATAGGTGTAGGCCGTGACCAATGGACGTTTGCAATCGTAAGTGAACATCGGACGCGACCATACATAGCGGCGCCCCTACACCTACCCGTGTGGTCCACACATGCCATATTTTCCGCATAAAACGTCGTTTTGGGCTTGTAGGTACTTTTGCATAGCCAAGCCATAGTAATTTTTGTACGTTGCCAAACCATGGTAAATTTCCATGGATGGAGTTTCCCTACTAGTGCGAGTATGAACCATTTTTACATTTTTATGTGGTGGGGCCCTCGATTTTTTTGTCATCGGTTCCTTCGGTCACGACGAATAGATATCGGCTCGGCCGAGCCGTACTCTACGGCCTAGCGCTCGTCGCCCTAATAGGTGTAGGCCGTGACCAATGGACGTTTGCAATCGTAAGTGAACATCGGACGCGACCATACATAGCGGCGCCCCTACACCTACCCGTGTGGTCCACACATGCCATATTTTCCGCATAAAACGTCGTTTTGGGCTTGTAGGTACTTTTGCATAGCCAAGCCATAGTAATTTTTGTACGTTGCCAAACCATGGTAAATTTCCACGGATGGAGTTTCCCTACTAGTGCGAGTATGAACCATTTTTACATTTTTATGTGGTGGGGCCCTCGATTTTTTTGTCATCTGGTTCCTTCGGTCACGACGAATAGATATCGGCTCGGCCAGAGCCGTACTCTGGCCTAGCGCTCGTCGCCCTAATAGGTGTAGGCCGTGACCAATGGACGTTTGCAATCGTAAGTGAACATCGGACGCGACCATACATAGCGGCGCCCCTACACCTACCCGTGTGGTCCACACATGCCATATTTTCCGCATAAAACGTCGTTTTGGGCTTGTAGGTACTTTTGCATAGCCAAGCCATAGTAATTTTTGTACGTTGCCAAACCATGGTAAATTTCCACGGATGGAGTTTCCCTACTAGTGCGAGTATGAACCATTTTTACATTTTTATGTGGTGGGGCCCTCGATTTTTTTGTCATCTGGTTCCTTCGGTCACGACGAATAGATATCAGCTCGGCCGAGCCGTACTCTACGGCCTAGCGCTCGTCGCCCTAATAGGTGTAGGCCGTGACCAATGGACGTTTGCAATCGTAAGTGAACATCGGACGCGACCATACATAGCGGCGCCCCTACACCTACCCGTGTGGTCCACACATGCCATATTTTCCGCATAAAACGTCGTTTTGGGCTTGTAGGTACTTTTGCATAGCCAAGCCATAGTAATTTTTGTACGTTGCCAAACCATGGTAAATTTCCACTGATGGAGTTTCCCTACTAGTGCGAGTATTGATGGAGTTTCCCTACTAGTGCGAGTATGAACCATTTTTACATTTTTATGTGGTGGGGCCCTCGATTTTTTTGTCATCTGGTTCCTTCGGTCACGACGAATAGATATCGGCTCGGCCGAGCCGTACTCTGGCCTAGCGCTCGTCGCCCTAATAGGTGTAGGCCGTGACCAATGGACATTTGCAATCGTAAGTGAACATCGGATGCGACCATACATAGCGGCGCCCCTACACCTACCCGTGTGGTCCACACATGCCATATTTTCCGCATAAAACGTCGTTTTGGGCTTGTAGGTACTTTTGCATAGCCAAGCCATAGTAATTTTTGTACGTTGCCAAACCATGGTAAATTTCCATGGATGGAGTTTCCCTACTAGTGCGAGTATGAACCATTTTTACATTTTTATGTGGTGGGGCCCTCGATTTTTTTGTCATCGGTTCCTTCGGTCACGACGAATAGATATCGGCTCGGCCGAGCCGTACTCTGGCCTAGCGCTCGTCGCCCTAATAGGTGTAGGCCGTGACCAATGGACGTTTGCAATCGTAAGTGAACATCGGACGCGACCATACATAGCGGCGCCCCTACACCTACCCGTGTGGTCCACACATGCCATATTTTCCGCATAAAACGTCGTTTTGGGCTTGTAGGTACTTTTGCATAGCCAAGCCATAGTAATTTTTGTACGTTGCCAAACCATGGTAAATTTCCAGGGATGGAGTTTCCCTACTAGTGCGAGTATGAACCATTTTTACATTTTTATGTGGTGGGGCCCTCGATTTTTTTGTCATCGGTTCCTTCGGTCACGACGAATAGATATCGGCTCGGCCGAGCCGTACTCTACGGCCTAGCGCTCGTCGCCCTAATAGGTGTAGGCCGTGACCAATGGACGTTTGCAATCGTAAGTGAACATCGGACGCGACCATACATAGCGGCGCCCCTACACCTACCCGTGTGGTCCACACATGCCATATTTTCCGCATAAAACGTCGTTTTGGGCTTGTAGGTACTTTTGCATAGCCAAGCCATAGTAATTTTTGTACGTTGCCAAACCATGGTAAATTTCCACGGATGGAGTTTCCCTACTAGTGCGAGTATGAACCATTTTTACATTTTTATGTGGTGGGGCCCTCGATTTTTTTGTCATCTGGTTCCTTCGGTCACGACGAATAGATATCAGCTCGACCGAGCCGTACTCTACGGCCTAGCGCTCGTCGCCCTAATAGGTGTAGGCCGTGACCAATGGACGTTTGCAATCGTAAGTGAACATCGGACGCGACCATACATAGCGGCGCCCCTACACCTACCCGTGTGGTCCACACATGCCATATTTTCCGCATAAAACGTCGTTTTGGGCTTGTAGGTACTTTTGCATAGCCAAGCCATAGTAATTTTTGTACGTTGCCAAACCATGGTAAATTTCCACGGATGGAGTTTCCCTACTAGTGCGAGTATGAACCATTTTTACATTTTTATGTGGTGGGGCCCTCGATTTTTTTGTCATCTGGTTCCTTCGGTCACGACGAATAGATATCAGCTCGGCCGAGCCGTACTCTACGGCCTAGCGCTCGTCGCCCTAATAGGTGTAGGCCGTGACCAATGGACGTTTGCAATCGTAAGTGAACATCGGACGCGACCATACATAGCGGCGCCCCTACACCTACCCGTGTGGTCCACACATGCCATATTTTCCGCATAAAACGTCGTTTTGGGCTTGTAGGTACTTTTGCATAGCCAAGCCATAGTAATTTTTGTACGTTGCCAAACCATGGTAAATTTCCACGGATGGAGTTTCCCTACTAGTGCGAGTATGAACCATTTTTACATTTTTATGTGGTGGGGCCCTCGATTTTTTGTCATCTGGTTCCTTCGGTCACGACGAATAGATATCAGCTCGACCGAGCCGTACTCTACGGCCTAGCGCTCGTCGCCCTAATAGGTGTAGGCCGTGACCAATGGACGTTTGCAATCGTAAGTGAACATCGGACGCGACCATACATAGCGGCGCCCCTACACCTACCCGTGTGGTCCACACATGCCATATTTTCCGCATAAAACGTCGTTTTGGGCTTGTAGGTACTTTTGCATAGCCAAGCTATAGTAATTTTTGTACGTTGCCAAACCATGGTAAATTTCCACGGATGGAGTTTCCCTACTAGTGCGAGTATGAACCATTTTTACATTTTTATGTGGTGGGGCCCTCGATTTTTTTGTCATCTGGTTCCTTCGGTCACGACGAATAGATATCAGCTCGACCGAGCCGTACTCTACGGCCTAGCGCTCATCGCCCTAATAGGTGTAGGCCATGACCAATGGACGTTTGCAATCGTAAGTGAACATCGGACGCGACCATACATAGCGGCGCCCCTACACCTACCCGTGTGGTCCACACATGCCATATTTTCCGCATAAAATGTCGTTTTGGGCTTGTAGGTACTTTTGCATAGCCAAGCCATAGTAATTTTTGTACGTTGCCAAACCATGGTAAATTTCCACTAATGGAGTTTCCCTACTAGTGCGAGTATGAACCATTTTTACATTTTTATGTGGTGGGGCCCTTGATTTTTTTGTCATCTGGTTCCTTCGGTCACGACGAATAGATATCAGCTCGACCGAGCCGTACTCTACGGCCTAGCGCTCGTCGCCCTAATAGGTGTAGGCCGTGACCAATGGACATTTGCAATCGTAAGTGAACATCGGACGCGACCATACATAGCGGCGCCCCTACACCTACCCGTGTGGTCCACACATGCCATATTTTCCGCATAAAACGTCGTTTTGGGCTTGTAGGTACTTTTGCATAGCCAAGCCATAGTAATTTTTGTACGTTGCCAAACCATGGTAAATTTCCACGGATGGAGTTTCCCTATTAGTGCGAGTATGAACCATTTTTACATTTTTATGTGGTGGGGCCCTCGATTTTTTTGTCATCGGTTCCTTCGGTCACGACGAATAGATATCGGCTCGGCCGAGCCGTACTCTACGGCCTAGCGCTCGTCGCCCTAATAGGTGTAGGCCATGACCAATGGACGTTTGCAATCGTAAGTGAACATCGGACGCGACCATACATAGCGGCGCCCCTACACCTACCCGTGTGGTCCACACATGCCATATTTTCCGCATAAAACGTCGTTTTGGGCTTGTAGGTACTTTTGCATAGCCAAGCCATAGTAATTTTTGTACGTTGCCAAACCATGGTAAATTTCCACGATGGAGTTTCCCTACTAGTGCGAGTATGAACCATTTTTACATTTTTATGTGGTGGGGCCCTCGATTTTTTGTCATCGGTTCCTTCGGTCACGACGAATAGATATCGGCTCGACCGAGCCGTACTCTACGGCCTAGCGCTCGTCGCCCTAATAGGTGTAGGCCGTGACCAATGGACGTTTGCAATCATAAGTGAACATCGGACGCGACCATACATAGCGGCGCCCTACACCTACCCGTGTGGTCCACACATGCCATATTTTCCGCATAAAACGTCGTTTTGGGCTTGTAGGTACTTTTGCATAGCCAAGCCATAGTAATTTTTGTACGTTGCCAAACCATGGTAAATTTCCACGGATGGAGTTTCCCTACTAGTGTGAGTATGAACCATTTTTACATTTTTATGTGGTGGGGCCCTCGATTTTTTTGTCATCGGTTCCTTCGGTCACGACGAATAGATATCGGCTCGACCGAGCCGTACTCTACGGCCTAGCGCTCGTCGCCCTAATAGGTGTAGGCCGTGACCAATGGACGTTTGCAATCGTAAGTGAACATCGGACGTGACCATACATAGCGGCGCCCCTAAACCTACCCGTGTGGTCCACACATGCCATATTTTCCGCATAAAACGTCGTTTTAGGCTTGTAGGTACTTTTGCATAGCCAAGCCATAGTAATTTTTGTACGTTGCCAAACCATGGTAAATTTCCACGGATGGAGTTTCCCTACTAGTGCGAGTATGTACCATTTTTACATTTTTATGTGGTGGGGCCCTCGATTCTTTTGTCATCTGGTTCCTTCGGTCACGACGAATAGATATCAGCTCGACCGAGCCGTACTCTACGGCCTAGCGCTCGTCGCCCTAATAGGTGTAGGCCGTGACCAATGGACGTTTGCAATCGTAAGTGAACATCGGACGCGACCATACATAGCGGCGCCCCTACACCTACCCGTGTGGTCCACACATGCCATATTTTCCGCATAAAACGTCGTTTTGGGCTTGTAGGTACTTTTGCATAGCCAAGCTATAGTAATTTTTGTACGTTGTCAAACCATGGTAAATTTCCACTGATGGAGTTTCCCTACTAGTGCGAGTATGAACCATTTTTACATTTTTATGTGGTGGGGCCCTCGATTTTTTTGTCATCTGGTTCCTTCGGTCACGACGAATAGATATCAGCTCGACCGAGCCGTACTCTACGGCCTAGCGCTCATCGCCCTAATAGGTGTAGGCCGTAACCAATGGACATTTGCAATCGTAAGTGAACATCGGACGCGACCATACATAGCGGCGCCCCTACACCTACCCGTGTGGCCCACACATGCCATATTTTCCGCATAAAATGTCGTTTTGGGCTTGTAGGTACTTTTGCATAGCCAAGCCATAGTAATTTTTGTACGTTGCCAAAGAGTCAAGCAAGCCCGTACGCCATGGGTAAGGCATTTTGACACCTCTGGCCTCTCTACCATAGCGTTTGTCATCGCTCGAGAGCCTGAACGGCCCTTAACCTCGGCTCCACGGCTCCGAACCGCCATATTTGCACACACGACTTTCTTTGCCGCCGCACGGCCGGTTCCTATGTGTCCTACGGCTCCTCGCACCAAGTCAAGCACGCCCATGCACCATGGTTAAGGCATTTTAACACCTTTGGCCTCTCCACCACGGCGTTTATGACACGCCCGAGAACCCGAATGGCCCTTAACCAAGGCTCCATAGCTCTAGAAGCGCCATATTTGCACACACGACTATGCTACCGCACGCCCGGTTCCTGCATGTCCTATAGCTCTCGACACTAGGTCAAGCACGACCGTATGCCATGGTTAAGGCATTTTGACGCCTCCGGCCTCACCACCACAATATTTGTCATTACCCGAGAGCCCGAACGGCCCTTAACTATAGCTCCACGACTCAGAACATCCATAATTGCACACACGATGTCGTGCGCCGCACAGCGCTCGGATCCCGTGCATCCTATGGCTCTCGGCATCGGGTCAAGCACGCCCGTACGCCATGGTTAAGCCATTTTGATGCCTCTCACCTCTCCACCATAGAGTTTTCATCACCCGAGAGCCCGAAGGGCCCTTAACCACGGCTCCACGGCCGCAAAACGCCATATTTGCACACACGACCATGCTTTGCCGCACGGCCGGTTCCAACGCATCCTATGGCTCTCGCATGCGAGTCAAGCATGCCCGTACGCCATGGTTAAGGCATTTTGACACCTCTAGCCTCTCTACCATAGTATTTTCCATCGCTCGAGAGCCCGAACGGCCCTTAACCTCGGCTCCACGGCTCCGTAACCGCCATATTTGCACACACGACCATGCCGCCGCACGGCCGGTTCCAACGCATCCTATGGCTCCCGCACCGAGTCAAGCATGCCCGTACGCCATGGTTAAGGCATTTTGACACCTCTAGCCTCTCCACCACAGCATTTGTTGCCGCCCGAGAACCGAATGGCCCTTAACCATGGCTCCACGGCTCTAGAACCGCCATATTTGCACACACGAATATGCTACCGCACGCCGGTTCGTGCGTGTCCTACAGCTCTTGACACTAGGTCAAGCATGACCGTATGCCATGGTTAAGGCATTTTGATGCCTCCGGCCTCACCACCACAATGTTTGTCATCACCCGAGAGCCCGAACGGCCCTTAACTACGGCTCCACGACTCGAACATCCATAATTGCACACACGACCGTGCTGCCGCACGGCCGGATCCCGTGCATCCTTTGGCTCTCGGCACCGGGTCAAGCACGCCCTGTACACCATGGTTAAGCCATTTTGATGCCTCTCACCTCTCCACCGTAGAGTTTTCCATCACCCGAGAGCCTAAAGGGCCCTTAACCATGCCTCCACGGCTCCAAAAGCGCAATATTTGCACACTCGACCATGCTTTGCCGCACGGTCGGTTCCAACGCATTTTATGGCTCCCGGCTCGAGTCAAGCATGCCCGTACACCATGGTTAAGGCATTTTGGCACCTCTAGCCTCTCTACCATAGCGTTTGCCGTCACTCGAGAGCCTGAACGGCACTTAACCTCGGCTCCACGGCTCTAGAACTGCCATATTTGCACACACGACTTTGCTGCCGCACGGCCGGTTCCTGCGCATCCTACGGCTCCTCGCACCAAGTCAAGCACGCCCATGCACTATGGTTAAGGCGTTTTGACACCGCTGGCCTCTCGACCACAGCATTTGTTGCCGCCCAAGAACCCGAATGGCCCTTAACCATGGCTCCACCGCTCTAGAACTGCCATATTTGCACACACGACTATGCTACCGCACGGCCCGGTTCCTACGTGTCCTACAGCTCTCGACACTAGGTCAAGCACGACCGTATGCCATGGTTAAGGCATTTTGACACCTCGGCCCCACCACCACAATGTTTGTCATCACCCGAGAGCCCGAACGGCCCTTAACTATAGCTCCACGACTCGAACATCCATAATTGCACACATTTTGTCGGCGCACGGCCGGATCCTGTGTATCCTACGGCCCTCGGCACCGGTTCAAGCACACCCGTACGCCATGGTTAAGCCATATTTATGCCTCTCACCTCTCCACCATAGAGTTTTCCATCACCCGAGAGCCGAAGGGCCCTTAACCATGGCTCCACGGCGATAAAACCGCCACATTTGCACACACGACCATGCCGCCGCATGGTCGGTTCCAACGCGATCCTATGGCGGCACGCGAGTCAAGCAAGCCCGTACGCCATGGTTAAGGCATTTTGACACCTCCGGCCTCTCTACCATAGCGTTTGTCGTCGCTCGAGAGCACGAACGGCCCTTAACCTCGGCTCCACGGCTCCGTAAGCGCCATATTTGCACACACGACTTTCTTTGCCGCCGACGGCCGGTTCCTATGCGTCCTACGGCTCCTCGCACCAAGTCAAGCACGCCCATGCACCATGGTTAAGGCTTTTTAACACCTTTGGCCTCTCCACCACAGCGTTTATTACCGCCCGAGAACCCGAATGGCCCTTAACCATGGCTCCACGGCTCTAGAAGCGCCATATTTGCACACACGACTATGCTACCGCACGGCCCGGTTCCGCATGTCCTATAGCTCTCGACACTAGGTCAAGCACGACCGTATGCCATGGTTAAGGCGTTTTGACACCTCCTGGCCTCACCACCACAATATTTGTCATCACCCGAGAGCCCGAACGGCCCTTAACTATAGCTCCACGACTCTAGAACATCCATAATTGCACACACGAGTGTCTTTGCCGCACGCCCGGATCCTGTGCATCCTACGGCTCTCGGCACCGGGTCAAGCACGCCCGTACGCCATGGTTAAGCCATTTTGATGCCTCTCACCTCTCCACCATAGAGTTTTTCATCACCCGAGAGCACGAAGGGCCCTTAACCACGGCTCCACGGCCGCAAAGCGCCATATTTGCACACATGACCATGCTGCCGCACGGTCGGTTCCAACGCATCCTATGGCTCTCGGCACGAGTCAAGCATGCCCGTACGCCATGGTTAAGGCATTTTGACACCTCGGCCTCTCTACCATAGCGTTTGCCATCGCTCGAGAGCACGAACGGCCCTTAACCTTGGCTCCACGGCTCCGTAACCGCCATATTTGCACACACGACCATCTTTGCCGCACGGTCGGTTCCAACGCATCCTATGGCTCGGCACCGAGTCAAGCATGCCCGTATGCCATGGTTAAGGCATTTTGACACCTCTAGCCCCTCCACCACAGTGTTTGTTGCCGCCTGAGAACCTGAATGGCCCTTAACCATGGCTCCACGGCTCCAGAACTGCCATATTTGCACACACGAATATGCTACCCGCCTGGCCGGTTCGTGCGTGTCCTACTGACTCTTGACACTAGGTCAAGCATGACCGTATGCCATGGTTAAGGCATTTTGATGCCTCCGGCCTCACCACCACAATGTTTGTCATCACCCGAGAGCCCGAATGACCCTTAACTACGGCTCCACGACTCCGAACATCCATAATTGCACACACAACCGTCTGCCGCAAGGTCGGATCCCGTGCATCCTATGGCTCTCGGCACCGGGTCAAGCACGCCCGTACGCCATGGTTAAGCCATTTTGATGCCTCTCACCTCTCCACCATAGAGTTTTCCATCACCCGAGAGCCGAAGGGCCCTTAACCATGCCTTCACGGCTCCAAAACGCCATATTTGCACACTCGACCATGCTTGCCGCACGGTCGGTTCCAACGCATTTTATGGCTCCCGGCTACGAGTCAAGCATGCCGTACACCGTGGTTAAGGCATTTTGACACCTCCGGCCTCTCTACCATAGCGTTTGCCGTCACTCGAGAGCCCGAATGGCACTTAACCTTGGCTCCACGGCTCTAGAAGCGCCATATTTGCACACACGACTTTCTTTGCCGCACGGCCGGTTCCTGCGCATCCTACGGCTCCTCGCACCAAGTCAAGCACGCCCATGCACTATGGTTAAGGCGTTTTGACACCGCTGGCCTCTCGACCACAGCATTTGTTGCTGCCCAAGAACCCGAATGGCCCTTAACCATGGCTCCACCGCTCTAGAACTGCCATATGCACACACGACTATGCTACCGCACAACCGGTTCCTACGTGTCCTACAGCTCTCGACACTAGGTCAAGCACGACCGTATGCCATGGTTAAGGCGTTTTGACACCTCTGGCCCCTCCACCACAATGTTTGTCATCACCCGAGAGCTTGAACGGCCCTTAACTATAGCTCCACGACTCCGTAACATCCATAATTGCACACACGGCGTCTTTGGCGCACGGCCGGATCCCGTGCATCCTACGGCTCTCGGCACCGGTTCAAGCACACCCGTACGCCATGGTTAAGCCATTTTGATGCCTCTCACCTCTCCACCATAGAGTTTTCCATCACCCGAGGGCCTAAAGGGCCCTTAACCATGGCTCCACGGCTGTAAAACTGCCATATTTGCACACACGACCATGCTTTGCCGCATGGTCGGTTCCAACGCGTCCTATGGCTCCGACCGAGTCAAGCAAGCCCGTACGCCATGGTTAAGGCATTTTGACACCTCGGCCTCTCTACCATAGCGTTTGTCGTTGCTCGAGAGCCCGAACGGCCCTTAACCTCGGCTCCACGGCTCGAACCGCCATATTTGCACACACGACTTTGCGCCGCACGGCCGGTTCCTATGCGTCCTACGGCTCCTCGCACCAAGTCAAGCACGCCCATGCACCATGGTTAAGGCGTTTTAACACCTTTGGCCTCTCCACCACAGCGTTTATTACCACCCGAGAACCCGAATGGCCCTTAACCATGGCTCCACTGCTCTAGAACAGCCATATTTGCACACACGACTATGCTACCGCACAGCCGGTTCCTGCATGTCCTATAGCTCTCGACACTAGGTCAAGCACGACCGTATGCCATGGTTAAGGCATTTTGACGCCTCTGGCCTCACCACCACAATATTTGTCATCACCCAAGAGCCTGAACGGCCCTTAACTATAGCTCCACGACTCGAACATCCATAATTGCACACACGAGTGTGCTGCCGCCTGCCCGGATCCCGTGCATCCTACGGCTCTCGGCACCGGGTCGGGCACGCCCGTACGCCATGGTTAAGCCATTTTGATGCCTCTCACCTCTCCACCATAGAGTTTTTCATCACCCGAGAGCCCGAAGGGCCCTTAACCACGGCTCCACGGCTGCAAAAGCGCCATATTTGCACACACGACCATGCTGCCGCACGGTCGGTTCCAACGCATCCTATGGCTCTCGGCACCGAGTCAAGCATGCCCGTACGCCATGGTTAAGGCATTTTGACACCTCGGCCTCTCTACCATAGCGTTTGCCATCGCTCGAGCCTAAACGGCCCTTAACCTTGGCTCCACGGCTCCCGTAAGCGCCATATTTGCACACACGACCATCGGCGCACGGTCGGTTCAACGCATCCTATGGCTCCCGGCACCGAGTCAAGCATGCCCGTATGCCATGGTTAAGGCATTTTGACACCTCTAGCCTCTCCACCACAGCGTTTGTTGCCGCTCGAGAACCCGAATGGCCCTTAACCATGGCTCCACGGCTCTAGAAGCGCCATATTTGCACACACGAATATGCTACCGCACGGCCCGGTTCGTGCGTGTCCTACAGCTCTTGACACTAGGTCAAGCATGACCGTATGCCGGGGTTAAGGCATTTTGATGCCTCCGGCCTCACCACCACAATGTTTGTCATCACCCGAGAGCCCGAACGACCCTTAACTACAGCTCCACGACTCCGAACATCCATAATTGCACACACAACCGTGTCTTTGCCGCAAGGTCGGATCCCGTGCATCCTATGGCTCTCGGCACCGGGTCAAGCACGCACGTACGCCATGGTTAAGCCATTTTGATGCCTCTCACCTCTCCACCATAGAGTTTTCCATCACCCGAGAGCCCGAAGGGCCCTTAACCATGCCTCCACGGCTCCAAACTGCCATATTTGCACACTCGACCATGCCGCCGCACGGTCGGTTCCAACGCATTTTATGGCTCCCGGCTCCGAGTCAAGCATGCCTATACGCCGTGGTTAAGGCATTTTGACACCTCTCGGCCTCTCTACCATAGTGTTTGCCATCACTCGAGAGCCTGAACGGCACTTAACCTCGGCTCCACGGCTCCAGAACTGCCATATTTGCACACACGACTTTGCTGCCGCACGGCCGGTTCCTGCGCATCCTACGGCTCCTCGCACCAAGTCAAGCACGCCCACGCACTATGGTTAAGGCATTTTGACACCGCTGGCCTCTCGACCACAGCATTTGTTGTCGCCCAAGAACACGAATGGCCCTTAACGATGGCTCCACCGCTCTAGAACTGCCATATTTGCACACACGACTATGCTACCGCACAGCCGGTTCCTACGTGCCCTACAGCTCTCGACACTAGGTCAAGCACGACCGTATGCCATGGTTAAGGCGTTTTGACACCTCTGGCCCCACCACCACAATGTTTGTCATCACCCGAGCCCGAACGGCCCTTAACTATAGCTCCACGACTCCAGAACATCCATAATTGCACACACGTCGTGCCGGCGCACGGCCGGATCCCTGTGCATCCTACGGCTCTCGGCACCGGTTCAAGCACACCCGTACGCCATGGTTAAGCCATTTTGATGCCTCTCACCTCTCCACCATAGAGTTTTCCATCACCCGAGGGCCGAAGGGCCCTTAACCATGGCTCCACGGCAAAGTAAAGCGCCATATTTGCACACACGACCATCTTTGCCGCATGGTCGGTTCCAACGCGTCCTATGGCTCCTGGCACAGAGTCAAGCAAGCCCGTACGCCATGGTTAAGGCATTTTGACACCTCTGGCCTCTCTACCATAGCGTTTGTCGTTGCTCGAGAGCCTGAACGGCCCTTAACCTCGGCTCCACGGCTCCAGAACTGCCATATTTGCACACACGACTTTGCTGCCGCACGGCCGGTTCCTATGCGTCCTACGGCTCCTCGCACCAAGTCAAGCACGCCCATGCACCATGGTTAAGGCGTTTTAACACCTTTGGCCTCTCCACCACAGCGTTTATTACCACCCGAGAACCCGAATGGCCCTTAACCATGGCTCCACAGCTCTAGAACTGCCATATTTGCACACACGACTATGCTACCGCACAGCCTGTTCCTGCATGTCCTATAGCTCTCGACACTGGGTCAAGCACGACCGTATGCCATGGTTAAGGCATTTTGACGCCTCTGGCCTCACCACCACAATATTTGTCATCACCCAAGAGCCCGAACGGCCCTTAACTATAGCTCCACGACTCCAGAACATCCATAATTGCACACACGAGTGTGCTTGCCGCACGCCCGGATCCTGTGCATCCTACGGCTCTCGGCACCGGGTCAAGCACGCCCGTACGCCATGGTTAAGCCATTTTGATGCCTCTCACCTCTCCACCATAGAGTTTTTCATCACCCGAGAGCACGAAGGGCCCTTAACCACAGCTCCACGGCCGCAAAGCGCCATATTTGCACACACGACCATCTTTGCCGCACGGTCGGTTCCAACGCATCCTATGGCTCTCGGCACCGAGTCAAGCATGCCCGTACGCCATGGTTAAGGCATTTTGACACCTCGGCCTCTCTACCATAGCGTTTGCCATCGCTCGAGAGCCTAAACGGCCCTTAACCTTGGCTCCACGGCTCCCGAAGCGCCATATTTGCACACACGACCATCTTTGCCGCACGGTCGGTTCAACGCATCCTATGGCTCCGGCACCGAGTCAAGCATGCCCGTATGCCATGGTTAAGGCATTTTGACACCTCTAGCCTCTCCACCACAGCGTTTGTTGCCGCTGAGAACCCGAATGGCCCTTAACCATGGCTCCACGGCTCTAGAAGCGCCATATTTGCACACACGAATATGCTACCGCACGCCCGGTTCGTGCGTGTCCTACGACTCTTGACACTAGGTCAAGCATGACCGTATGCCGGGGTTAAGGCATTTTGATGCCTCGGCCTCACCACCACAATGTTTGTCATCACCCGAGAGCCCGAACGACCCTTAACTACAGCTCCACGACTCGAACATCCATAATTGCACACACAACCGTGCCGCAAGGTCGGATCTGTGCATCCTATGGCTCTCGGCACCGGGTCAAGCACGCACGTACGCCATGGTTAAGCCATTTTGATGCCTCTCACCTCTCCACCATAGAGTTTTCCATCACACGAGAGCACGAAGGGCCCTTAACCATGCCTCCACGGCTCCAAAACGCCATATTTGCACACTCGACCATGCCGCCGCACGGTCGGTTCCAACGCATTTTGTGGCTCCTGCTCCGAGTCAAGCATGCACATACGCCACGTGGTTAAGGCATTTTGACACCTCCGGCCTCTCTACCATAGCGTTTGCCGTCACTCGAGCCACGAACGGCACTTAACCTCGGCTCCACGGCTCCGTAACCGCCATATTTGCACACACGACTTTGCTTGCCGCACGGCCGGTTCCTCCGCATCCTACGGCTCCTCGCACCAAGTCAAGCACGCCCATGCACTATGGTTAAGGCATTTTGACACCGCTGGCCTCTCGACCACGGCATTTGTTGCCGCCCAAGAACCGAATGGCCCTTAACCATGGCTCCACCGCTCTAGAAGCGCCATATTTGCACACACGACTATGCTACCGCACAGCCCGGTTCCTACGTGCCCTACAGCTCTCGACACTAGGTCAAGCACGACCGTATGCCATGGTTAAGGCGTTTTGACACCTCTGGCCCCACCACCACAATGTTTGTCATCACCCGAGAGCCCGAACGGCCCTTAACTATAGCTCCACGACTCCATAACATCCATAATTGCACACACGACTGTGCTGGCGCACGGCCGGATCCTGTGCATCCTACGCCTCTCGGCACCGGTTCAAGCACACCCGTACGCCATGGTTAAGCCATTTTGATGCCTCTCACCTCTCCACCATAGAGTTTTCCATCACCCGAGAGCCTGAAGGGCCCTTAACCATGGCTCCACGGCAGTAAAACTGCACATTTGCACACACGACCATGCTGCCGCATGGTCGGTTCCAACGCATCCTGTGGCTCCCGGCACTGAGTCAAGCAAGCCCGTATGCCATGGTTAAGGCATTTTGACACCTCTGGCCTCTCAACCATAGCGTTTGTCGTCGCTCGAGAGCTTGAACGGCCCTTAACCTCGGCTCCACGGCTCCAGAACTGCCATATTTGCACACACGACTTTGCTGCCGCACGGCCGGTTCCTATGCGTCCTACGGCTCCTCGCACCAAGTCAAGCATGCCCATGCACCATGGTTAAGGCATTTTAACACCTTTGGCCTCTCCACCACAGCGTTTATTACTGCCCGAGAACCCGAATGGCCCTTAACCATGGCTCCACGGCTCTAGAACCGCCATATTTGCACACACGACTATGCTACCACACGGCCGGTTCTGCATGTCCTATAGCTCTCGACACTAGGTCAAGCACGACCGTATGCCATGGTTAAGGCGTTTTGACGCCTCCGGCCTCACCACCACAATATTTGTCATCACCCGAGAGCCCGAACGGCCCTTAACTATAGCTCCACGACTCGAACATCCATAATTGCACACACGACCGTCTTTGCCGCACGCCCGGATCCTGTGCATCCTACGGCTCTCGGCACCGGGTCAAGCACGCCCGTACGCCATGGTTAAGCCATTTTGATGCCTCTCACCTCTCCACCATAGAGTTTTTCATCACCCGAGAGCCCGAAGGGCCCTTAACCACAGCTCCACGGCGCAAAACTGCCATATTTGCACACACGACCATGCCGCCGCACGGTCGGTTCCAACGCATCCTATGGCTCTCGGCACCGAGTCAAGCATGCCCGTACGCCATGGTTAAGGCATTTTGACACCTCGGCCTCTCTACCATAGCGTTTGCCATCGCTCGAGAGACCGAACGGCCCTTAACCTTGGCTCCACGGCTCCAAGCGCCATATTTGCACACACGACCATGCGCCGCACGGTCGGTTCCAACGCATCCTATGGCTCCGGCACCGAGGCAAGCATGCCCGTACACCATGGTTAAGGCATTTTGACACCTCTAGCCTCTCCACCACAGCGTTTGTTGCCGCCGAGAACCTGAATGGCCCTTAACCATGGCTCCACGGCTCTAGAGCGCCATATTTGCACACACGAATATGCTACCGCACTGGCCGGTTCGTGCGTGTCCGACAGCTATTGACACTTGGTCAAGCATGACCGTATGCCATGGTTAAGGCGTTTTGATGCCTCTGGCCTCATCACCACAATGTTTGTCATCACCCAAGAGCCTGAACGGCCCTTAACTACAGCTCCATGACTCGAACATCCATAATTGCACACACGGCGTGCTTTGCCGCACGGTCGGATCCCGTGCATCCTATGGCTCTCGGCACCGAGTCAAGCATGCCGTACGCCATGGTTAAGCCATTTTGATGCCTCTCACCTCTCCACCATAGAGTTTTCCATCACCCGAGAGCCCGAAGGGCCCTTAACCATGCCTCCACGGCTCCAAAACGCCATATTTGCACACTCGACCATGCTGCCGCACGGTCGGTTCCAACGCATTTTATGGCTCCCGGCTCGAGTCAAGCATGCACGTACGCCATGGTTAAGGCATTTTGACACCTCCGGCCTCTCTACCATAGCGTTTGCCATCACTCGAGAGCCTGAACGGCACTTAACCTCGGCTTCACGGCTCCCGGAACCGCCATATTTGCACACACGACTTTTCTTTGCCGCACGGCCGGTTCCTGCGCATCCTACGGCTCCTCGCACCAAGTCAAGCATGCCCATGCACTATGGTTAAGGTGTTTTGACACCGCGGCCTCTCGACCACAGCATTTGTTGCCGCCCAAGAAGCCGAATGGCCCTTAACCATGGCTCCACCGCTCTAGAACCGCCATATTTGCACACACGACTATGCTACCGCACGGCCCGGTTCCTACGTGTCCTACGGCTCTCGACACTAGGTCAAGCACGACCGTATGCCATGGTTAAGGCATTTTGACACCTCCGGCCCCACCACCACAATGTTTGTCATCACCCGAGAGCCCGAACGGCCCTTAACTATAGCTCCACGACTCCGTAACATCCATAATTGCACACACGTCGTGCCGGCGCACGGCCGGATCCTGTGCATCCTACGCCTCTGGCACCGGTCCAAGCACACCCGTACGCCATGGTTAAGCCATTTTGATGCCTCTCACCTCTCCACCATAGAGTTTTCCATCACCCGAGAGCCCGAAGGGCCCTTAACCATGGCTCCACGGCGTAAAACTGCCACATTTGCACACACGACCATGCTGCCTCATGGTCGGTTCCAACGCGTCTGTGGCTCCGACCGAGTCAAGCAAGCCCGTACGCCATGGTTAAGGCATTTTGACACCTCCGGCCTCTCTACCATAGCGTTTGTCGTTGCTCGAGAGCACGAACGGCCCTTAACCTCGGCTCCACGGCTCCGGAAGCGCCATATTTGCACACACGACTTTGCGCCGCACGGCCGGTTCCTATGCGTCCTACGGCTCCTCGCACCAAGTCAAGCACGCCCATGCACCATGGTTAAGGCGTTTTAACACCTTTGGCCTCTCCACCACAGCGTTTATTACCGCCCGAGAACCCGAATGGCCCTTAACCATGGCTCCACGGCTCTAGAACGCCATATTTGCACACACGAATATGCTACCGCGGCCCAGTTCCTACATGTCCTACAGCTCTTGACACTAGGTCAAGCATGACCGTATGCCATGGTTAAGGCATTTTGATGCCTCTAGCCTCACCACCACAATGTTTGTCATCACCCGAGAGTCGAACGGCCCTTAACTACAGCTCCACGACTCGAACATCCATAATTGCACACACGGCGTGCTGCCGCACGGTCGGATCCGTGCATCCTATGGCTCTCGGCACCGGGTCAAGCACGCCCGTACGCCATGGTTAAGCCATTTTGATGCCTCTCACCTCTCCACCATAGAATTTTCCATCACCGAGAGCCACGAAGGGCCCTTAACCATGCCTCCACGGCTCCAAAACTGCATATTTGCACACTCGACCATGCTGCCGCACGGTCGGTTCCAACGCATTTTATGGCTCCCAGCTCTGAGTCAAGCATGCCTGTACGCTGTGGTGTTGACGCAAAATGTGACCACCCTGCGTCTCACACACAGCAAGCCAGAAAGCCTAGCTTCAAATCGGGTGCCCGGGCGTCTGAATCCGGTGGCGTGCCAGTCGATTTGACCTGAAAATCGACAAGGGATAAAACGGTAAGATCATAACTGGAACGTGCTGGGTGAGACCAGACAGTTCCATCTTTACGGCCCTGAAGCCACTTACGACGACACATAGCTATGGAAGCTATCTGCCAACAGGATGCAGTTCATTCGGCTAAAGTAACATAACTGATGTAAACAGAACAAACTAACCGAATACGACAGATGAAGACATGTTTGAACAAGATTAAATCATCAAAGCATATCAAACTATATCTCAAGTTTAAAGCATCATCAAGCACTAATAATTAAGGATAAGTAACTTATAAATATAAATCTACTAAACAACACATGCATAGGCTACTCCAACTAGTACGCCGCACGTCTAGCCTTCATAAACCCGTCGAGTATAAACCCAAGCAAGCTAATCCACCGCATGATACCACTCACTATAAATTTACACCACTCCTTACTACTAGATCAATCCACCGCATGATACAATCTAGCAACAAAGAGCTAAAAGCACGTAATTATCTAACGAGATATATAGATACTTGCTACATGTGTGAATATAACCGTATCGGCAAGATTGCCGAATCGGGGTCCATAAAGAAGGAACAAACAAGTAACATGTAAAAGGAACCTATCAGATTAAACCGATCTCTAGTCCACCGGATGACTAGCTCTAGAGTAACCCAAAGACCTGCATACGCCGCACGGTACCCGGTCCTGTCAAGGCTTATCTACATATAACGTGAATGAACCCACAACACGTGACAATCTAGATCGATCTGATTCGGCTATATGAGCTTGACCTACTCGATATTGAATGAGCATGAAAGGAACGATCAACAAGCCGAAAAAAGTATCAATCTAGATTGGGCAAAAGAGTGTTGCAAATAATTAAGCATTAAATAAAGCAAGCAGCACGTGATAACTTAATGAATCTATTAGATCATGCCAAATCTAAAAGAGCCGATAACTATCTTTATTCATGTCTTAATCCGCCGCACGATACAAGGCACAAGCAAAAACCTCCCATCATTAAGCTTAAATCCGCCGCACGATACTAAGCAAAACAGATGAGACTACTTGCATCACATCTAAATCCGCCGCACGATACTAGACATGATAACAAGGTTGCCGGGACTTACGGAGGTCGACGGATCGATTGGCCCTCTCGAAGAACTCGACGACACGACTAAAGGACTCGAAGGGTGGCGCGTAGCCGGTTGTATTGATTTGGTTGTGAACATCTATTACAATGGCCGGGGGTTTATATTTATACCCTGGGCTGATAGTTCCTGATGGGCTACGTACAAAACCTAGCTAACAATAAATATCTAAATAAAAGGAAGATACAAATACGTAGACTCAATTTCCCTTTTCTGAGTCCTTGGCGATGAAGCTTCCTTGGCCGACAAGTCCTTTCCTTCACTCTGGCTCGATCGGCAAAGGCCATGCGTACGTACGTGACATATATCTTTGTTGCTCCGATATTTAGCTTGCCTTTAAATAAAACATGCCAGCCTTGTCGTATACGACCACAACACATCTGGTCTTGTACGTACATGATAAGTACGTATCCTTGCTTCCTTCTTGACTTGTACCTGGACGTCATCTTCTAAATAAAATATGCTTATTTCCTTCTTTTGAAGACGACGAGAAGTGCATGCCACATATCCATATGTGTATTATCTTGCTTGCTTGCCCCGGTCAAACAATCCAAGGATTCCTTATACGCGAAACCTTCAAGCATATATGTAGCCGTATTCCTTGCACTTGCCTCTTTTCATCAACTTCATGTATCAAGGATACTTCTTTGAAGAAAAAATAATAAATGGCCAAGTATATATATGTTAATTGGCCGCATACGCATGCCTTCCTGAATAGTCGAGCTCAACTGCAGATTCAGTGACTGCATCACATATATCTTCCATTTGATCTTCGTTGGCAATCATCAAGCTTCTCGTCTTTTCTTCAGAATATCTCCTTGTCAGTAATATTTCTCGGCTTGGTCAAATTTTGGTGTCAACACAGGCCCTCCTAGTTCGGAGTATGAATCTCATGCTTCGAACTATTTTAATCTGGTTTTCTTCACAGAGCCGAGAAATCCACCAGCAACAATAGCATGTTTCACCACATTTCCACAATTTTACCATCGTTGAAGATGAAGTAGCTAACAGAAGTCATTCGTCTTGTCCTTCTTCATGATCGCTCGATGTCGTGCAACGTGCGCCCTTGGCGAATCCAGGTCTTCTGAGGCTTTCCTGACGCAGGAGCTTGAGACGCCAAGTGTATTCACCTCAAGGATCTTCTTCCTCATTGGTTCGTCATATATGCATGTATGCCTCTTCATTCTGGGCCGATAAAGATGCTGATGACTTCTTTATTATCTTGAAATCGGCCATTGCAACCTGTGGTTTTGACTGAATGTAGCTTGATATCAGTGACTCCTTCTATATGATTTTCTCTTTGATATTTGTTCTTTCTCCCCATTGCCGCTTGTATTCTCCTGTCGATGTAAGTATCCATATAGTCCAGAGGCCTGATTCATCGTCAGAAATTAGATGTAACCGGCCTTCGGTCAGATGCTCTGGCAATTAAGTATAGCTGGATTGGCCCCCCGGGTCAAGTTGATAGAATCTGATCTTCTTTTTGTTATTAACCTGCATAGCCCGATGTCGTCCCTGATCTAGCAGACCATCAGCTTTCATGCCCCGACCAAATCAACTTCTGTTGGCTCAAATACTCAGGTTATGTAGCTGTCCCCTTTGATATAAAATATCTAGGTCAGCATGCTAACCATAACATACTTTTCCCCAAGTATTGTAATTCCAGAACAGTTGAGAAAATATGTTTTGATAAAATAGCCGATGTGACTAAACCAATAGTCGATTCCTTTCTTGATCAGCTGATTCCTTGCTTGCTTTCTCTCTTATATGCTGAGGTGTATGCACGGTATTTAGCTGATTTCTGAACAACTCAGTTGGCCCGTTAGCACCATCATTATTCCAGTCTCCTTGCTTAATGAGGCCTTGAGCAATTACTGGTGTTGAAGTAGATTTTTCTCCTGACGCTCTGCGCTTCTCCATCATCTTCGGCTGTACCAACCGGATTCTTTATTCCTCCTCGATATAAACCTCTCCTTCATGAGTCCTCTGTATTCGATGCCTTATATCCTAAGGAAAAGACAGAGTCATATTAATAGGAACCGATAGATCAACCTCATCGGCTTTCTGCTACTTCGTCTTTGGTTTCTTCTTGTCGAGGACCTGGGATGTCTAGGTGAGCACACCGTCAAGTAATTCATGGTTGGCACCAAAGGACGTTATGACAACGAAGCTGATGTTGAGTGTGCCGCAAGGGATGAAGACAAGCTCGGCGGCGCGCAGGTGCGTGTGCGGCGGGTTCAGGCCCTCCTGACGCGTAGTCGATGTTGGAGATCGAGGCGCCGAGGGTGTCCACCGCTCTAGGATTTCTTGGTGTTGACTCTTTGTGGCGATCTGATAGATTGAATCGTTGGTGACGTTTTCGGCATATCCTGACTTAGCCATGCCTGCTAATAATTTCTTGTAAATTCCATGTCAGCACATCACTTCACCGGACGAACTCGAATCAAATCCAGATGCTATGAAATCCGATATATCAATGGGGAAACCTCAGTCACCTTTCCATCATTATTCGGCAAATTCTTAGCTTTCTGCTCTTGCTGATCTGCTATTTTGTTCCTTAATTCGGGCATGAGAGGCAATGACATAAACTGAATCCCAAGTCCAATCATCACATTCAAAGCTCCTCGTGACAGCTTCTGAGTTCTGATAGCTTCCTTAACCGATGTACTCAGCTTTGATGTGTATCCCAGAGTCCGTCGTCTTCAACCTTGTGATCATTAACTTGCTTCCATATATATCTTATTGAAAGCTGACACGTCCATGCATCAAGCCAAACCTGCATTGATCACTATTGCCTCTGTACCAAATCAAATTATTATTGTGCTCTAGCATCGGGCCTTTTCTTCATCTCGTAACCAAGCCTCATCGACTATTGGCTTGGTATCTCGATTCTCGGCTACCATATATTATAAATATTCTCAATACTTGAAGCCGATTTTAGCATGACGACCATAACTCTCAGCCGATTGTCTCCTTTAGCAATCTTTGTCGATCACCTTCCGACGACGGCGTCATTAGCCTAAACTTGGTAAGGTAACCGTCTCCTGAGCCGGTGCACCAACTGGATTAGAAACTGAGCTCGTACTGCCATCCGAGCTAATCTTTGTATATTTGGTCTTGGCTTCAATTCCCTGGTGACTGGTGTGACTATTGTTCAAGAACTACCTAGCCGATAGTGAGGTAAATCGGGAAAAATATTTCCTCTGCCTATCGGCTATTTATAGCAGCATGCAAACCTGACGTGTGCAGTCTATAAAGAATACTTTGCATTAATTCTCCTTCTTTGGATTGAGCATCCCCATGCAGACTTTCCTTTATTTACCTCTTTATGCATGCACACCATGCCATGATATTTCTGGAGTCTTGGTGTTCTCTGTCATCATATCAATGTATCAAAGTACAGTGTCGAGCACCTTTCGGGAGCCAGTCGAGATTTGGCTGTTTCAATGGGAGTCAACATCTCTGGCCGAATCCAGCATCTCTGTTCCTGGATGGATTTCGTGTACTCCCTGAACATTGAACGCCCTCTCTTGAAATTTTAACAAACTACATGGCTTCAGAACGTCAGAGCCGACTGAGTATTTTGAACTGGCAGAGGTGACAGATTAGCTGATGATAGTAGCCGATGGAGTACAGCTTAATCCGATCTCCAATGCAACCATCGGCTTAGTTTTAATAAAGAATCCATATATATCCTAGTAATTTCCATATACTGCCACCTATCTCCTCAGGTACGTACGCTTCAATCTTTTCTAGTCCTTCTTGGGATCAAGCCTGGCCTTGATCGCCTGTCTTCTAACATCTTCAGGTGCACATGTCGTCCTTGGATTGACCTCTTGACTAAATAGTCGATTGTCCTGTATTGATGCTTTGGCTGCCGACTAGTCCGCATCATAACTGGATCTCAGACATCTTTCAGTGTATATCTTCTTTTCAATATCCTCCTTTCTTTGCTTCACGCATAATTTCGAATAGGCATGCTTCATATACGTAAAGAGTTCAAAATCCTTCCTGTGCTGCACAATGCTCTCCCGCTTGTATCCTGAAAGAAGTACACGGCACACATACAGCACGGCAGAATATGAAGTCGAATGACATGTCTGCGGATTGTGCTGATGCCGATGTGCAAGCTCCTGGTATCTTTATGTGCGCGGGCTAAAACTTTTGGCAATGGAGTCTTCTTTATAACCTTGTCGTGTATCCTGCCAAAAGCCAGCAGACACTTATTCTTGAATTAATCTGCTGCCATATTGATGATTTCTCGATCTTCATTGGACCAATCTTCAAGAGTGACGTCGAGGAACCCATGTTGCCGATTGTGGGCTTCACCTTATTGGCACAAGCAGTAGCTGGTCATAGCACCAAAGCTCTTCCTGGGTCTCGTTGGCTTCCGGCACGTGTAGTTTCTCTTAAATTCCAATATTACACATGTAGCCAACGTGTGGTGCTTGGACTTTCGACCCCTGGTCTATTGTAATATATCTTCATTTGCTTATATGACTCAACTGATCTCTGTGGGTCATGTGGCTTATCGACTATACATAAAAGCTAGAGTAGCCGATTTCACCTGAACGTGACGTGCATGTCGATTTCCTGAGTCCCGAATTAGTTTATTTATAATCCGATGCACATTGTATTCCTTTTTCATCGGCTATTATGTAGGGGTCGATTAGCCGATAAAAATTTTGTCGATTGCCGCACTGATCCTTCTGAATCTGCACTTTGCTTTATCAAACCATCTTCACGTATGCATCCATTGGATTAGACCCTGTGTGCAATTGCCAAGATATATACCACGCATGTCTGTACTTTGCTGACTAGCCTCGTTAGATGATCAAATAGCCAATGTGACTGAGCCATTAGTCTTTCTTGATGCTGCTATCGGCTATCCGTCTTTTCAGTACACTGACGCCTGTATGGCTTCATGGTAGTAATAACATTGAACGCCCCTGCTGATATGCACGACGGAATGATGATCATGTAGATACGCCAGGTTTTGATAGAGAATTCTTTCCCCATCGGCTTTTAGGAGCCGATATTTATTTAGCCGATAAGAGATTCTATTGGTCGCTGGACTAATCCATTTGTTCTCTGAACTTCTCTTATCTGGCCTTCTACGAACCGTCGTGGTGCAAAACCATACTTCAGCTTAGTAACCGATGAAAATTATATCCTTCATGTCTTCAATAATCATCAGCTGCATCCTGGGACTTGACCTCCAATTAAGATGGTGTAACTCTTGGCTCTTTATTTTTGTCGGTGACGTCCTGGATACATAACCGAATCAATCATAGATATCGGCCTCAATGAAACTGCTGATCCAATGGATGGCTATCTGAGCTCTCTATTGTTTATTGAATATCTCTGGACAGAATTTTCTCTGTTTCTGACGTACGGCAACACATAAATCTTCTTGAGGTTCCTGGACATCAAGACATGACATTTGCTTCGGTTCCTCGAGATAAGAAATCTTCCCAAAGCCTTGCATCGGTAACTCTGCAAGCAACCGATGTGTCTTTTCTCAAAAAGAAATGATTTTTTCTTTTGAATAATAGCTGAACCGGCTTTCAACTTTTCATTTGGATCTTCAGAATATCACGTCTGGTTGAGAGCTTCTAGCTTTGTTTGCATACAGCCAACGTGTTGCCCTTGGATTATTGGTTCTCGGTTACCATAATCCGTAATCTTTGCGTTATCATCGGCTAAAAGGAAATATCACATTAGGTGCCCTGAACAGCCGATTCCTATATTCAATGACCAATAGTGATTTTTTCTCGAGTCTTTTATTGTTACAACTTTTCCTTTCTCCGATCGGCTTTACTAGCCACCTTACGCTTCCCGAATGGAATCACCGCCTTCTGGGATAGCCGACCGCATGGTCATTTGCCGAAGCACCGAGAATTAGCCGACCGCTCAGTCGTTTGCCGAATACTCTTCTCATCAGCTATTTCCACAACATGCAAAGAGTCATCGCCGAATACCTTGTCATCTGCCGAATACCCTGTCTTCACGATAGCCGAATAAATAAAGATATCGGCCTCGATCCGATCACGCAAAACGTGCTAGTCCTCCACGTCGCATGCGGCAACTTGTCCTAAGCTGGCCATGCTGCCAGGTCAACTGGTTTCATCATTTGATACTTTAACTGAATTGCAAACTGAGTTACTGTTGGCCCCCCAAGTCTATCTTGTCCATCGGTCTTCGGAGGTAAGTAACCGATTCAGTTCGTCGTGATGTACTTGGACTCCTGATCCTGAGAGCTTGTCGCACTTCAGGCATTCACTCCATTAAAATATTCTCTTTATATCCATTGACTGTCGGGCTTCTTTTTATGTCTACGATGCAACATCTCCTACACTACTACATTAATAGGAGCCAATAGATTGCCCTCATTGGCTGTACGCTTAATTCACCTTCGACTTTCTCTTTGTTGACGCCTTTGGAATACTTGAGTGAATCTGTCGTCAGGTAGATGAATAGCTCGAGGGATGTCACACGAAGCCATTGTCAAATATGTTGTAGAGGATGAAAACGAACTTGGCGGCGTGAGGATGTGCACATGATAGTTTCGGGCCCCCGACGTGTAGCTGATGCAAGAGCCCGAGACGCGAGCAAGTTCATCCCAAGTATCTTCTTGGAGTTGGTTCCCGCAATGATTTTATAATACGGGATCCGTTCAACTTCACTTTGCCTCGTACTCCCTTTAGCCGATCAGGAATGTCATCGTGAAATAATAAATGGTAATCGGCTATTGGCCGGATAAGGGAATATCTCACATAATCATCATCGGCAAAAATAGCCGATTCTATCTTGATTAGTCGATCTGTGTGAACGCTGGCTTGCTTGACTACCAACCATGTGCTTCTCTTGGCTGCCCTTTGCATGTCTGTGGATAAATTAATGTTTCATCTTTGTCTTGAATCTTCGAAGCTTTTGAGTATCCACCCATGGCCTGGAGTACGTGGCAGAGAAGATGTGGCATGAATGCAAAGGGTGCTTGCTTTGGTAAAATAGCTGATTGGGAGAACTCAATTTATTTTCAATGTAACCATCGGCTTTGATGTCTTGAGTAGTCTGAGGCACTCCTAACTCCATCTGACTGATGACTTCTGGCAGCTTCATGTTCCTTGAGTGGTGGAACGCAGCAGCTTTTGACCTTCTTGAACCATCACCCAAGGATGTCAACATGTCAGCATATGCCACAATTTGCTCCATGCAGAGTTGGCTTGCAAGTCCTAGTGTGGCAAGCCACTTCTATAAATACCTTCACATCTGATGCTTGCTTGTTGCTCGTATGCTGTCCAGTGTCCACACATATACATGTGCTGGCACTGCTGCTTCTTCTATTGGATAATATTAAGTGATGAAGATAGGCACAGCCGCGACTAACTCTAAAGTCAAGTCGGCTATCAAAATGCTCCATTAGCTTAATAATTAATTAGACAATTTCTCTCATAGCCTGAGCGTTGATGCCACCGAAGGATTATCATGAACTTTCAAGATGTAATTATCGGCAATCTTTAGAAAATGAACTTGCAATCTTCCATCTTCATGCTTTGGATTTGCCGAACAATCTGACTTTGTCACAATGAATCATCCAATGCTCCAATATTATCGGCTTCTGCCTTCAATGCCAAATTAGAGCATGCTGAGCCGATGCATATGGAGACAACTGAACTTGCTTCTTTTCTAATTTAGTGTAGCATGATAGCACTGATCCATGTGATAAGGCCTGATAATAATATTCTTTATATTTGATTCTCCTCTTGGCAGACATTAATTCTGAGAGCTTCATCTAAATTAGCCGATGCCTTTCATGAGATGCCTCTTGAACATCCATTCGGCTATCCTTGTGCGTACTTGACGGAATAGTATAATAATTCTTTGAGCGGTGGAGTATGGCAGCATCTTTTCATCTTCTTGAGTTTATTACACCTAGTGCCAACGTGTTGACATATACCACCAGCAGTCATACGCAAATGACACGTACAGCAAGATTGGCTTCCAGGTTTCATGCAGTGGTAAATCTCAGCAATATAAATGATGTGAAAATTGTATCCTCCAATCCAACTCTAAAGAATAATCAGTACTTCTCTCTTGGACTCTCCTTGATGATATCGGCCATCAAGTAGATTTACTGGAAAATTGTTCTTCATTTTATTGCTTCTTTTCGGCCGAATCGTCGATAACATATAAGCTGAATGGCATCCCATCATGATCTAGAAAGTGAAAAATATTTGGAGAGGATCTGACTTCCGATCAAATGATTGTGGTCCCACCGGGCGTGCCAAAAAGTGTGTTGACGCAAAATGTGACCACCCTGCGTCTCACACACAGCAAGCCGGAAAGCCTAGCTTCAATCGGGTGCCCGGGCGTCTGAATCCGGTGGCGTGCCAGTCGATTTGACCTGAAAATCGACAAGGGATAAAACGGTAAGATCATAACTGGAACGTGCTGGGTGAGACCAGACAGTTCCATCTTTACGGCCCTGAAGCCACTTACGACGACACATAGCTATGGAAGCTATCTGCCAACAGGATGCAGTTCATTCGGCTAAAGTAACATAACTGATGTAAACAGAACAAACTAACCGAATACGACAGATGAAGACATGTTTGAACAAGATTAAATCATCAAAGCATATCAAACTATATCTCAAGTTTAAAGCATCATCAAGCACTAATAATTAAGGATAAGTAACTTATAAATATAAATCTACTAAACAACACATGCATAGGCTACTCCAACTAGTCTGCCGCACGTCTAGCCTTCATAAACCCGTCGAGTATAAACCCAAGCAAGCTAATCCACCGCATGATACCACTCACTATAAATTTACACCACTCCTTACTACTAGATCAATCCACCGCATGATACAATCTAGCAACAAAGAGCTAAAAGCACGTAATTATCTAACAGATATATAGATACTTGCTACATGTGTGAATATAACCGTATCAGCAAGATTGCCGAATCGGGGTCCATGAAGAAGGAACAAACAAGTAACATGTAAAAGGAACCTATCAGATTAAACCGATCTCTAGTCCACCGGATGACTAGCTCTAGAGTAACCCAAAGACCTGCATCTGCCGCACGGTACCCGGTCCTGTCAAGGCTTATCTACATATAACGTGAATGAACCCACAACACGTGACAATCTAGATCGATCTGATTCGGCTATATGAGCTTGACCTACTCGATATTGAATGAGCATGAAAGGAACGATCAACAAGCCAAAAAAAGTATCAATCTAGATTGGGCAAAAGAGTGTTGCAAATAATTAAGCATTAAATAAAGCAAGCAGCACGTGATAACTTAATGAATCTATTAGATCATGCCAAATCTAAAAGAGCCGATAACTATCTTTACTCATGTCTTAATCCGCCGCACGATACAAGGCACAAGCAAAAACCTCCCATCATTAAGCTTAAATCCGCCGCACGATACTAAGCAAAACAGATGAGACTACTTGCATCACATCTAAATCCGCCGCACGATACTAGACATGATAACAAGGTTGCCGGGACTTACGGAGGTCGACGGATCGATTGGCCCTCTCGAAGAACTCGACGACACGACTAAAGGACTCGAAGGGTGGCGCGTAGCCGGTTGTATTGATTTGGTTGTGAACACTTTTACAGGGTGCCGTGTCCTTTCTTATATAGGAAAAGGGACATACGGTCTTTGAGCAATAGAGAATATGGTACAAAGATTACGTAACTATCCTGTAACATATGCTAATAATGAATGAATCTAACCTCACGTATTCATGCTTAGTGAGTCCAATCATGCCGGCCCATCCCTCCTTTTCTTTCTTGTATTACGACGACGTCGTGCCGTACTGGAACTGGAATCTGAAGCCCACCGTTGACTGCTGTTGTCCATCTCTAACAAAGCTCCAGATTGAGACTTACCCATAGCGGTATTTCCTACGGCAATAATCCAAAGCATATACGTATGTATCTGATGGTCGTACGAGCATCCCTCATAATCAACATGGAATCCTGATGTCGCATGTATGCATGTGCATCTCTTTCCTTCCTTGTCCAGCTGCCAAAGCTCTAGCAAGCGAGCATATCTTGCCGTATACGGACGTGACACCAGAAGTCAAGTATATGTGTATATGTCTTCTGACTTCTCCTACGGCAAATGATTTGCATGCAAGATCTTGTACTTGCCTTCCATCCTTAAAGCCACGTAGGCATGCTGATCGAACATACACATGCAATGGGCCTCCTTGATAGCCGATTACCAATTGCCTACCGTGAGCCTGATGACCAAATATACGCACATGTCTCTCTTGCTGGCTTCCTTGCTTCACATGATGGCTCTTGGAGATTAATAAGCTTCTTCTAAATGTATTTAAATAATCTTGTTTAATCAACAATGCCAGCCGATCCACATGAAGAGTTTCTAGCCCACAAGAACTCTCAGTCGGCATGTCCCCCAAAATGTATTAAACAATATTTGCTTCCACAAGGCTATATATGCTAATCGGCCATTTGTGCATGAACGTCCTTGTAGCTGATCCCAAATTGTCGATCTCATAAGCCTGATGAACATATATCCAGATATACCTTTCCTACTCGATCTTCTTGGCAATCATCAGACGTCTTGTTTTGCTTAGGATATCTTCTTGCTAATGGTATTTCTCGGCTGTCCAAATTTTGGTGCCAACACGTGGTTAAGGCATTTTGACACCTCGGCTCTCTACCATAGCGTTTGCCGTCACTCGAGAGCCTTTCGGCTCCACGGCTCCAGAACTGCCATATTTGCACACACGACTTTGCTGCCGCACGGCCGATTCCTGCGCATCCTACGGCTCCTCGCACCAAGTCAAGCACGCCCATGCACTATGGTTAAGGCGTTTTGACACCGCTGGCCTCTCGACCACAGCATTTGTTGTTGCCCAAGAACCCGAATGGCCCTTAACCATGGCTCCACCGCTCTAGAACTGCCATATTTGCACACACGACTATGCTACCGCACAGCCGGTTCCTACGTGTCCTACAGCTCTCGACACTAGGTCAAGCACGACCGTATGCCATGGTTAAGGCATTTTGACGCCTCTGGCCCCACCACCACAATGTTTGTCATCACCCGAGAGCCCGAACGGCCCTTAACTATAGCTCCATGACTCCGAACATCCATAATTGCATACACGACCGTGTCCGGCGCACGGCCGGATCCCGTGCATCCTACGGCTCTCGGCACCGGTTCAAGCACACCCGTACGCCATGGTTAAGCCATTTTGATGCCTCTCACCTCTCCACCATAGAGTTTTCCATCACCCGACGGCTGAAGGGCCCTTAACCATGGCTCCACGGCGGTAAAAGCGCCACATTTGCACACACGACCATGCTGCCGCATGGTCGGTTCCAACGCGTCCTATGGCTCCCGGACCGAGTCAAGCAAGCCCGTACGCCTTAAGGCATTTTGACACCTCTGGCCTCTCTACCATAGCGTTTGTCGTCGCTCGAGAGCACGAACGGCCCTTAACCTCGGCTCCGTAAGCGCCATATTTGCACACACGACTTTCTTTGCCCGCACGGCCGGTTCCTATGCGTCCTACGGCTCCTCGCACCAAGTCAAGCACGCCCATGCACCATGGTTAAGGCGTTTTAACACCTTTGGCCTCTCCACCACAGCGTTTATTACCGCCTGAGAACCTGAATGGCCCTTAACCATGGCTCCACGGCTCTAGAAGCGCCATATTTACACACACGACTATGCTACCGCACGGGCCCGGTTCCTGCATGTCCTATAGCTCTCGACACTAGGTCAAGCACGACCGTATGCCATGGTTAAGGCGTTTTGACGCCTCGGCCTCACCACCACAATATTTGTCATCACCCGAGAGCCCGAACGGCCCTTAACTATAGCTCCACGACTCCGAACATCCATAATTGCACACACGACTGTGCTGCCGCACAGCCAGATCCTGTGCATCCTACGGCTCTCTCGGCCGGGTCAAGCACGCCCGTACGCCATGGTTAAGCCATTTTGATGCCTCTCACCTCTCCACCATAGAGTTTTTCATCACCCGAGAGCCCGAAGGGCCCTTAACCACAGCTCCACGGCCGCAAAACTGCCATATTTGCACACACGACCATGCTGCCGCACGGTCGGTTCCAACGCATCCTATGGCTCTCGCACCGAGTCAAGCATGCTCATACGCCATGGTTAAGGCATTTTGACACCTCCGGCCTCTCTACCATAGCGTTTGCCATCGCTCGAGAGCCGAACGGCCCTTAACCTTGGCTCCACGGCTCCAGAACTGCCATATTTGCACACACGACCATGCTGCCGCACGGTCAGTTCCAACGCATCCTATGGCTCCTGGCACTGAGTCAAGCATGCCCGTACGCCATGGTTAAGGCATTTTGACACATCTAGCCTCTCCACCACAGCGTTTGTTGCCGCCTGAGGACCTGAATGGCCCTTAACCATGGCTCCACAGCTCTAGAACTGCCATATTTGCACACATGAATATGCTACCGCACAGCCGGTTCGTGCGTGTCCTACAGCTCTTGACACTAGGTCAAGCATGACCGTATGCCATGGTTAAGGTGTTTTGATGCCTTTGGCCTCACCACCACAATGTTTGTCATCACTCGAGAGCCTGAACGACCCTTAACTACAGCTCCATGACTCCAGAACATCCATAATTGCACACACGACTGTGCTGCCGCACGGTCGGATCCTGTGCATCCTATGGCTCTCGGCACCGGGTCAAGCACGCCTGTACGCCATGGTTAAGCCATTTTGATGCCTCTCACCTCTCCACCATAGAGTTTTCCATCACCTGAGAGCCTGAAGGGCCCTTAACCATGCCTCCACGGCTCCAAAACTGCCATATTTGCACACTCGACCATGCTGCCGCATGGTTGGTTCCAACACATTTTATGGCTCCCGGCTCGAGTCAAGCATACACGTACGCCATGGTTAAGGCATTTTGACACCTCGGCCTCTCTACCATAGCGTTTGCCGTCACTCGAGAGCCCGAACGGCACTTAACCTCGGCTCCACGGCTCCAGGCGCCATATTTGCACACACGACTTTGCTGCCGCACGGCCGGTTCCTGCGCATCCTACGGCTCCTCGCACCAAGTCAAGCACGCCCATGCACTATGGTTAAGGTGTTTTGACACCGCTGGCCTCTTGACCACAGCATTTGTTGCCGCCCAAGAACCCGAATGGCCCATAACCATGGCTCCACCGCTCTAGAACTGCCATATTTGCACACACGACTATGCTACCGCACAGCCGGTTCCTACGTGTCCTACAGCTCCCGACACTAGGTCAAGCACGACCGTATGCCATGGTTAAGGCGTTTTGACACCTCTGGCCCCACCACCACAATGTTTGTCATCACCCGAGAGCCCGAACGGCCCTTAACTATAGCTCCACGACTCCGTAACATCCATAATTGCACACACGACGTCTTGCGGCGCACGGCCGGATCCCGTGCATCCTACGGCTCTCGGCACCGGTTCAAGCACACCCGTACGCCATGGTTAAGCCATTTTGATGCCTCTCACCTCTCCACCATAGAGTTTTCCATCACCCGAGAGCCCGAAGGGCCCTTAACCATGGCTCCACGGCGGCAAAAGCGCCACATTTGCACACACGACCATCGCTGCATGGTCGGTTCCAACGCGTCCTATGGCTCCCGACCGAGTCAAGCAAGCCCGTATGCCATGGTTAAGGCATTTTGACACCTCGGCCTCTCTACCATAGCGTTTGTCATCGCTCAAGAGCACGAACGGCCCTTAACCTCGGCTCCACGGCTCGAGCGCCATATTTGCACACACGACTTTGCTTTGCCGCACGGCCGGTTCCTATGCGTCCTACGGCTCCTCGCACCAAGTCAAGCACGCCCATGCACCATGGTTAAGGCGTTTTAACACCTTTGGCCTCTCCACCACAGCGTTTATTACTGCCCGAGAACCCAAATGGCCCTTAACCATGGCTCCACGGCTCTAGAAGCGCCATATTTGCACGGACGACTATGCTACCGCACGGCCCGGTTCCTGCATGTCCTATAGCTCTCGACACTAGGTCAAGCACGACCGTATGCCATGGTTAAGGCGTTTTGACGCCTCGGCCTCACCACCACAATATTTGTCATCACCCGAGAGCCCGAACGGCCCTTAACTATAGCTCCACGACTCAGAACATCCATAATTGCACACACGACCGTGCCGCCGCACGCCCCGATCCGTGCATCCTATGGCTCTTGGCACCGGGTCAAGCACGCCCGTACGCCATGGTTAAGCCATTTTGATGCCTCTCACCTCTCCACCATAGAGTTTTTCATCACCCAAGAGCCTGAAGGGCCCTTAACCACGGCTCACCACGGCTGCAAAAGCGCCATATTTGCACACACGACCATGCCGCCGCATGGTCGGTTCCAACGCATCCTATGGCTCTCGACCGAGTCAAGCATGCCCGTACGCCATGGTTAAGGCATTTTGACACCTCGGCCTCTCTACCATAGCGTTTGCCATCGCTCGAGAGCCGAACGGCCCTTAACCTTGGCTCCACGGCTCCAAAACTGCCATATTTGCACACACGACCATCTTTGCCGCACGGTCGGTTCAACGCATCCTATGGCTCGGCACCGAGTCAAGCATGCCCGTACGCCATGGTTAAGGCATTTTGACACCTCTAGCCTCTCCACCACAGCATTTGTTGCCGCCGAGAACCTGAATGGCCCTTAACCATGGCTCCACGGCTCTAGAACGCCATATTTGCACACACGAATATGCTACCGCACGGCCCGGTTCGTGCGATTCCTACAGCTCTTGACACTAGGTCAAGCATGACCGTATGCCATGGTTAAGGCGTTTTGATGCCTCCGGCCTCACCACCACAATGTTTGTCATCACCCGAGAGCACCGAACGGCCCTTAACTACTGCTCCACGACTCCGAACATCCATAATTGCACACACGACTGTGCTGCCGCACGGTCGGATCCTGTGCATCCTATGGCTCTCGGCACCGAGTCAAGCACGCCTGTACGCCATAGTTAAGCCATTTTGATGCCTCTCACCTCTCCACCATAGAATTTTCCATCACCTGAGAGCCTGAAGGGCCCTTAACCATGCCTCCACGGCTCCAAAACTGCCATATTTGCACACTCGACCATGCTGCCGCACGGTCGGTCCCAACGCATTTTATGGCTCCCGGCTGAAAGGTCACAATGGCTAGAGGGGGGGTGAATAGCCTAATAAAATTCTAGCAATAAAACTAGACAACCCAATTAGATAGCAAGGCGGCAAATGTGCAAAGCAAGTGCTTCGACTACTCTATGCAAGCCGTCCTACCATGCAAGGCTACTCAATTTAATTGTACGCACAACAACGGTGATCAAGCTACACATTGTCGGTTCACCGAAACCAACCAAGCAATTCTACCCACGGGATTTAAGCTACACAATGAGTGGTTCCCGACCGACCACAACAAGCAATTCTACCTTGCGGAAAGTAAAGAGATGATCGAATGTTATACCGCCGCGAAGAGTAGAAGATAGCCAATCACCTAGAGATGCTCAAGCTCAATCACAATGGAGGTCGAAGCCTCGGCAATCACTAATCAACACAATGATTTTTTACCGAGGTTCACTTGCTTCCCGGCAAGCTAGTCCTCGTTGTGGCGATGCACTTACTTGGTGAGTTGCCCGCTCAATTGGCTCGGTGCCAAAGACCCCAATGGGGAACCGCAATCTCCACACAAGACAAGGATCCGCAAGCCACGAGCAATCCACTAGAGTATCCTTTCACGAACTCCCATGGGGAAGGATCAAGAACCCCTCACAAGAACCCGGTGTGGCCTCGAACAATCACCAAGTCGAGCTCAACCACCACCCGCTGCTCCAAACCGTCTACGGTGACGGGAATCACCGAAGAGTAACAAGAATCCGCAGCTCACTCGATGAACAAGTGCCTCTAGATGCAACTCTCAATGCAAATCACTTGTTCTCACTCAAATCTCTCTCAAGATTAGCAAAGGAATCAAAGAGATGAGTGGGGGAGTGTCTCTCCTGCTCATAGTATGCTCAAGTGTGTAGGAGTGGCGAAGAGAGCCTCCCCAAGCCGGCCAATGGTCTATTTATAGACCCCTCCACGAAATAGAGCCGTTGCCCTCGGGCTGACGCTTTACAACACGCCGGACGCGTCCGTCGCTCAGCCGGCGGACGCGTCCGCCGCTCTCTGCTTTGCCGCCGTCAGTCGACCGTTGAGGTTTGAACTTGCCACATCACAAATCGCCGGACGATGAACAGCGAACTGGCTGAGTCCGACGCGTGCGTCCGGCGCGCGTCCGACGAGCGATCCACGCGAGAACGCGCCCGACCAGAAACTTTCTGGTCGGCGTCCGGCCACCGCCGGACGCGTCCGCCGCCGCGTCCGGCGCACGCTGCGCCCGGCCACCACCGTGCACCGACTTCACAACGCGGCAGACGCGTCCGGCCCTCTGGCCCTGCGTCCGGCCGCCGCGTCCGGCGCCCAGAAAACAACGTTTTCCTGCCTGCCGCGAACGCCAACTTCTCCAATAATTTGCATCCGGCGCAATAGAAAATAGGCCTCCAATTTTCCAGAAAACGCCGAATCCCGCCTCGCAAGCTCGGCGGGAGGGAGAGAGGGACCCAAACCCAACTCAACCCCCGCAAACCAACGCGCGATCAACGCCACCTTCGCCCCAATCTCCAAACCACTTGTCCAAGGTGCTAACTCCACACAGTAGAACACTTCTCAAGCACCGGAGTTAGCGTATCCACTCAAGATCACGTCGACAAGTGTTAGCTCTCTAGTTAGCCTCTCATGCATCATGCAAAGTCACAACTAGAGGCACTTAGGACCGCGAATGAACCGAGGAAACCCCTCTTGATAGTCGGTCATCGATCCTAAATGTGATCACACTCTCTATAGTGTCTTGACCACTAAACCGGAAAGCCCTATCAAGTATACCTTCGCCCTGATCTCCACGAGCGTTTCCATTCATCACCGGAGCTTGATCACTTCACGTGTCCACCATGTTCGTCACCGTGATCACCATGCTCCATCATCCATCGTCATGTTGCTATGTGTCTAACCACACTTAGAGCAAAGCATTAGCAACGTTGAGTGTCATTAATTACCAAAACCAAACCGGAGCTTTCAATCTCCCCCTTTTTGGTAATTGATGACAACCCTCGACAAACTCACAAAGATATGGAAATTGAATTTAATATGAAATTGAATTGCTTGCCCAAGACATTTTGATCATGAATCTTGGATTGAACAAGCATTTCAATTCCGGTTTTGGTAGTGGTAGCTCCCCCTACATGTGTGCATCAAATGTTTGGTCGATTTTCAAGCACACATGCATAGATTAAACTTTTGTGAGAGTTACCACAACCAAAATGGTACTAAGGTTTATAGAATTAACCTTTGAAGCGTGATACCAATCGGAGTGCGAGAATAAACCTTCCTTAGCACCATGGGAATCTAGACATCATCAAAACTCAAGATACCTCATGAGATCACATTAAAAGCAAGGTACTTGAACAAGAGAAACTCTATGTCTAGGAACCACCTAAGCATGCTAGTACTTCATTTCATCAATCAAGTCTTATACTAGCAATACACCAAACAAGCATGAATATTGAATTTAGCTTGCAATGTTCCATATCATCATGAATGCACACACAATATGCAACAAATAGTCTATGAGCTTGCTCCCCCTATTTGTGTGCTCATGGTTGGGTCATATCATAAAAATTGATCCCCTTCCATTGCTCTTTGTGACTTATTTCTCCCCCCTAGGTGTAAACTTCTCCCCCTAGGTGTATACTTTCTTCTCCCCCTTTGTCATCAATGACCAAGAAGGGTGCATAAGATGAGAGAAACAAGTCAATCAATTATGGCCAAATCTAAACCACATGCATAGAAAATGTATCTCGGTTTGAACCAAGGGCAAGCTTCTTCACACCTCATAAGAATAAGGGTTATCTTGACCATGTTGAGATACACATCATGAGCAAGTGCTAAAGATTCAACACTAGGTTCACAAGCTCACAAACAAGTCATATGCCACCACTAGATCAAATCAAGCATAGAAACAATAGTGGTGCCATATATCCTTCAAATTCATTTGATTTGCAATGAATGAGCCTAGCAAGATGCACATGTATACATGTCTACACAACTAGCAAAGGATGCATGAAATGCAACAACCAACTTTACCTTGCTATGTTGGAGGAGAGGCATGTCATATGTGGGGTGCATCAATCCATGTTGGAGAAGCTAAGTATGTTCAACTCATTCCTCAACTTGCAATATCTTTTCTCATCAAGAGGCTTGGTGAATATGTCGGCTAGTTGATCTTCGGTGCCAATGCTTTCAATGCTAATATCACCCTTTTGTTGATGATCTCTAATGAAGTGGTGCCTCACATCAATGTGCTTGGTTCTTGAATGTTGAACCGGATTGTTTGTCATCTTGATTGCACTTTCATTGTCACAAAACAAAGGCACATGCTTGAATTTGATTCCATAGTCCTTCAAGGCAGCTTTCATCCATAGTAATTGTGCACAACAATTCCCCGCACTAATATATTCGGCTTCGGCGGTGGAAAGTGCCACACTATTTTGCTTCTTTGAAGACCATGACACAAGAGATCTTCCTAGCACTTGGCATGTTCCACTTGTGCTCTTCCTATCAATCTTGCAACCGGCATAGTCGGAGTCGGAGTATCCAATCAACTCAAAGCTTGACCCCTTGGTATACCATAGACCAACATCTTGGGTACCCTTCAAGTATCTCAAAATCCTCTTGGTTGCCGTCAAGTGACTCTCTCTTGGAGAAGCTTGAAATCTTGCACACATGCATACACTAAACATGACATCCGGCCTTGAAGCGGTCACATATAGCAAGCTTCCAATCATTGATCTATATAGCTTTTGCTCAATCATCTTGCCACTATCATCAATGTCTAAGCCACCATTGGTTCCCATTGGTGTGCTAATGGCCTTAGCATCTTGCAATCCAAACTTCTTGAGCATGTCCTTGATGTACTTGCCTTGACTTACAAAGGTGCCATTCTTCATTTGCTTGATTTGAAGACCAAGGAAGTAGCTCAACTCTCCAAGCATTGACATTTCAAATTCACTAGACATCATCTTAGCAAATTCTTCACAAAAGAATTGATTTGTTGATCCAAAGATGATATCATCCACAAAGATTTGCAACACAAACAAGTCATCTTCTATCTTCTTGGTGAAGAGAGTGGTGTCAACTTTTCCCATCTTGAAGCCTTTGGATATGAGAAAGTCCCTCAATCTTTCATACCATGCCCTTGGAGCTTGCTTCAATCCATACAAAGCCTTCTTGAGCTTGTAGACATGGTTGGGCGTCTTGTCATCTTCAAAACCGGGAGGTTGTGCAACATACACTTCCTCATTGATGAAGCCATTGAGAAATGCACTCTTCACATCCATTTGATAGAGCTTGATGTTGTGAGCACAAGCATAGGCTAATAAGATTCTAATTGCTTCCAATCTTGCCACCGGTGCATAAGTTTCTCCAAAGTCAAGACCCTCAACTTGTGTGTAACCTTGAGCCACTAGTCTTGCTTTGTTCCTCACCACTAAGCCATCTTGATCTTGCTTGTTCTTGAAGACCCACTTGGTGCCAATCACATTGTGTTTCTTTGGCCTCTCAACAAGCTCCCAAACTTCATTCCTAGTGAAGTTGTTCAATTCCTCATGCATGGCATTTATCCAATCCGGATCCTTCAATGCCTCATCAATCTTAGTTGGCTCAATGAATGACACAAAGGAATAATGCTCACATATGCTAGCCAATCTTGATCTTGTTTGTACACCTCTTTGAATGTCACCAATGATATGATCTAGAGGATGATCTCTTGCAATGTTTGAAGGTTGAAGAACTAGCTCATTTGCATTGCTTGCTTGACCTTGATCTTGATCTTGATGTTGAGTACTACTTGTGCTTGCCTCATTGGAATCTTCTATCACTACTTGAGTTGGCATTTGCACTTCATCACCATCATCCTCTTGCCTCGGCCTAATGTCACCAATGTCCATGTGTCTCATTTCATTGCTCAATTGATCTCCACCCACATCTTCTTGATTTTGATTTCCAACTTGAGAGCCTTGGGTTTCATCAAATTCAACATCATGAACCTCTTCAACTAGCCCATTAGCCAAGTTCCACACTCTATAAGCCTTGCTAGAAGTAGAGTAGCCAAGAAGAAATCCTCATCACATCTCTTGTCAAACTTGCCAAGTCTTTGCCCCTTCTTGAGTATGTAGCACTTACAACCAAAGACCCGGAAGTAAGCAATATTGGGCTTCCTTCCATTCAAGATTTCATATGGAGTCTTCTCTAACTTCCCATGGCAATAGAGACGGTTGCTATAGTAGCAAGCCGTGTTGATAGCATCACTCCAAAACTTCTCACTCACATTGTACTCAAGTAACATGGTTCTTTCCATCTCAATTAAGGTCCTATTCTTCCTTTCAACTACACCATTGGATTGGGGAGTGTAGGTTGGTGAGAATTGATGCACAATTCCAAGCTCATCACACAACTCTTCAACTCTTGTGTTCTTGAATTCACTCCCATTGTTACTTCTTATCTTCTTGATGGTAGTGTCAAACTCATTTTGCACCCTCTTGACAAATGACTTGAATAGATCATAGACTTCACTTTTGTCATAGAGGAAGAACACCCAAGTGTATCTTGTGTAATCATCCACAATCACAAAACCATACTTGTTGCCCCCAATTGATGTGTAGTGAGTTGGGCCAAACAAGTACATGTGCAACAATTCAAATGCTCTTGATGTTGACATCTCATTCTTCTTGGGATGTGAGTTCCCATGTTGCTTGCCGGCTTGACATGCACTACAAGGTCTATCCTTCTCAAATGTGACATCATTCAAGCCTCTCACTAGATCATGCTTCACCAACTTGTTCAATTGCTTCATGCCAACATGACCTAGGCGCCTATGCCATAGCCATCCCTTGCTTGACTTGCCAATCAAACATGATGAAAGTTGAGCTTCACTAGCATTGAAATCCACCAAGTACAAGCTTCCATGCCTAAACCCTTTGAAGATGATATTTGCTTGATCCTTGCTCACTACCTCAACATGCTTGTCATCAAATATGCACTTGTAGCCAAGATCACACAATTGTGCCACCGACAAAAGATTGAAGTTCAAAGTATCAACTAGCAACACATTGGAGAGATCCTTTTCATTGGAGATTGCAACCTTTCCAAGCCCCATGACATCACCCTTGCTATTGTCACCAAATGTGATGGAGTTGAATCCACCATTGTCATTCTTGTCAAGTGACTTGAACATACTATCTTCACCGGTCATATGATTTGATGCACCACTATCAAGCACCCAATGCCTCCCTCCGGCTTTGTAATTTACCTACAAGAAGACATCAAGCTTTAGGTACCCATTTTTGCTTGGGTCCTTGAAGGTTAGTCACTAGAGTCTTTGGCACCCAAATAGCTTTCTTTTTTGAGCTCATCCATGGTGTACCAATGAATCTAGCACTCACACCACTCTCACTCTTAACAAGCATATAAGAAGCATTCAACTTGTAGGAGGAGGCACTAGTGTTCTTGTTCTTGCATGCATGCTCTAGATGACCAACTTGCTTGCAACTCTTGCAATAGCTACCATTATTCTTCACAAAACTAGTCTTGTGAGGAGCAAAAGCGGCCTTGCCTTTCTTGGGGGTATAGCCCAATCCCTCTTTGTAGAGAGAAGCTCTTTGGCTACCCAAGCACATAAGCAAGCGGTCCTCACCACCAAAAGCCTTAGCCAAGGTGTGGTTGAGCTCCTTGACTTCCTTCTTAAGAGACTCATTCTCAACTACTAGTGTAGAATCACATGCATGACCAACACTACTAGATGAAGTAGAGGCATAAGAGCATGAACGGCCAAGTGATGCAATAACAATTGAATCATCAAGTGAATCACATGATGTAAACACATCTTTCTTCTCTATGATCACCACTTGTGATTGCACTTTCTCTTGCTTCTCAACTAGAGAAGAATGAGCTTTTTCAAGCTTGGAGTGAGCAATCTCTAGCTTCTTATGGTCTACCTTTAGACTCTCATAAGAAGCCCTCAACTCCATAAGTTCTTGCTCAAGGTTTTGTTTATCCTTGCGCAAGCCCCTACATTCTTTCCTAGAGTCATTGAGAGCACCTTTGCAATCCTCAAGCATGACCCATAGTTCTTCTTTTGTGGTGTCATCATCATCATCACTCTCATCATCACTATCGGGTGTAGGTTGTACCTTGGTGGCCTTGGCCATGAAGCAAGACGATGGAGCACCAAATAGAGAAAGCTTCTCTTGAATGGCAATGCTTGCGTGCCCCTTCTTCCTCTTCTTGGAATCATCATCTTCATCACTTGAAGAAGATGAATCACTCTCCCAAGTTGCCACATGAGATTCACCCTTCTTCTTCTTGTGAAAGGAGTCTTTCTCCTCCTTCTTCTTCTCTTGCTTCTTCCTCTCCTTCCTCATGGCATCTTCATCATCACTTGCATATGGGCACTTGGCAATGAGATGATCCTTGCTATTGCACCGGAATCACTTCATGGGATGGTCACTAGACTTGGATGAGTTTCTCTTGCCCTTGGACCGGTACCCCTTCTTCATGAGCTTCCCCATTCTCTTCACAAGGAGTGCCATTTGTTCACTCACTTCTTCTTCTTGCCCACTTGAGCTAGAGCATGGCTCATCTTCACTTGAGGACTCTTCCTTCTTCTTCTTGCCCTTGCTCTTGGATGATGTGGCCTTGAATGCCACACTCTTCTTGTCATCATCCTTCTTCTCATTCTCCTTCTTCTTCTTCACCAACTCTTCCTTCTCATGATCTTCTCTAAACTCATCATCGGCCATAATCTCTTGAAGAACTTGGTTGGGAGTTGGCTTCTCTTTCATGGTTGTCTTCACCATGACGGTCTTCAACATGTCAAATCTCTTGGGAAGACATCTCATAAACTTGGTGGAGAATTGAGAGTCCTTGATTTCTTCCCCAAGTCCCTTGAGCTCATTGACGATGACTTGGAGCCTATGGAACATCTCCGGCACACTCTCATCCTCCTTCATTGAGAAGCTTGCAAATTTCTCTTGCAACATGTAGGCTCTTGCGGTCTTGACACTTTCGGTGCCCTCATAAGCTTCTTCTAGCTTTTTCCAAATATCATGAGCCACCTCAAGATTCTTGATGAGCTCAAAAGCTTTATCATCAAGTGCCTCATGGAAAGCACTGACGGCAATGTCATTTGCTTGTTGCTTCTTCTCTTCGGCCGGTGTTGGCACCGCACCCTCAACAAGCTCAAACTTTGTCTCCACTACTTTCCACACCTCAAGATTGATTGACTTGAGATGACTCTTCATTTTGAGCTTCCATTTGGCATAGTCATCACCTCGAAAAGATGGTGCCTTCTTGGTGTTGTTGATATGCATAACCATAGCCATTGCTTCACCGTAGAATGTTAATCCAACTCAAACAAACGGTGCCCGGCTCCGATACCACGTGAAAGGTCACAATGGCTAGAGGGGGGGGTGAATAGCCTAATAAAATTCTAGCAATAAAACTAGACAACCCAATTAGATAGCAAGGCGGCAAATGTGCAAAGCAAGTGCTTCGACTACTCTATGCAAGCCATCCTACCATGCAAGGCTACTCAATTTAATTGTACGCACAACAACGGTGATCAAGCTACACAATGTCGGTTCACCGAAACCAACCAAGCAATTCTACCCACGGGATTTAAGCTACACAATGAGTGGTTCCCGACCGACCACAACAAGCAATTCTACCTTGCGGAAAGTAAAGAGATGATCGAATGTTATACCGCCGCGAAGAGTAGAAGATAGCCAATCACCTAGAGATGCTCAAGCTCAATCACAATGGAGGTCGAAGCCTCGGCAATCACTAATCAACACAATGATTTTTTACCGAGGTTCACTTGCTTCCCGGCAAGCTAGTCCTCGTTGTTGCGATGCACTTGCTTGGTGAGTTGCCCGCTCAATTGGCTCGGTGCCAAAGACCCCAATGGGGAACCGCAATCTCCACACAAGACAAGGATCCACAAGCCACGAGCAATCCACTAGAGTATCCTTTCGCGAACTCCCGCGGGGAAGGATCAAGAACCCCTCACAAGAACCCGGTGTGGCCTCGAACAATCACCAAGTCGAGCTCAACCACCACCCGCTGCTCCAAACCGTCTACGGTGACGGGAATCACCGAAGAGTAACAAGAATCTGCAGCTCACTCGATGAACAAGTGCCTCTAGATGCAACTCTCAATGCAAATCACTTGTTCTCACGCAAATCTCTCTCAAGATTAGCAAAGGAATCAAAGAGATGAGTGGGGGAGTGTCTCTCCTGCTCAAAGTATGCTCAAGTGTGTAGGAGTGGCGAAGAGAGCCTCCCCAAGCCGGCCAATGGTCTATTTATAGACCCCTCCACGAAATAGAGCCGTTGCCCTCGGGCTGACACTTTACAACACGCCGGACGCGTCCGTCGCTCAGCCGGCGGACGCGTCCGCCGCTCTCGCTTTGCCGCCGTCGGTCGACCGTTGAGGTTTGAACTTGCCACATCACAAATCGCCGGACGATGATGAGCGAACCGGGCCGGCGAGTCCGACGCGTGCGTCCGGCGCGCGTCCGACGAGCGATCCACGCGAGAACGCGCCCGACCGTAAACTTTTACGGTCGGCGTCCGGCCACCGCCGAACGCGTCCGCCCGCCGCGTCCGGCGCACGCCGCGCCCGGCCACCACCGTGCACCGACTTCACAACACGGCGGACGCGTCCGGCCCTCCGGCCCTGCGTCCCGGCCGCCGCGTCGGCGCCCGAAAACAACGTTTTCCGCCCGCCCGCGAACGCCAACTTCTCCAATAATTTGCATCCGGCGCAATAGAAAATAGGCCTCCAATTTTCCAGAAAACGCCGAATCCCGCCTCGCAAGCTCGGCGGGAGGGAGAGAGGGACCCAAACCCAACTCAACCCTGCAAACCAACGCGCGATCAACGCCACCTTCGCCCCAATCTCCAAACCACTTGTCCAAGGTGCTAACTCCACACAGTAGAACACTTCTCAAGCACCGGAGTTAGCGTATCCACTCAAGATCACGTCGACAAGTGTTAGCTCTCTAGTTAGCCTCTCATGCATCATGCAAAGTCACAACTAGAGGCACTTAGGACCGCGAATGAACCGAGGAAACCCCTCTTGATAGTCGGTCATCGATCCTAAATGTGATCACACTCTCTATAGTGTCTTGACCACTAAACCGGAAAGCCCTATCAAGTATACCTTCGCCTTGATCTCCACGAGCGTTTCCATTCATCACCGGAGCTTGATCACTTCACGTGTCCACCATGTTCGTCACCGTGATCACCATGCTCCATCATCCATCGTCACGTTGCTATGTGTCTAACCACACTTAGAGCAAAGCATTAGCAACGTTGAGTGTCATTAATTACCAAAACCAAACCGGAGCTTTCACCGGCTCTGAGTCAAGCATGCCTGTACGCCATGGTTAAGGCATTTTGACACCTCTGGCCTCTCTACCATAGCATTTGCTGTCACTCGAGAGCCTGAATGGCACTTAACCTTGGCTCCACGGCTCCAGAACTGCCATATTTGCACACACGACTTTGCTGCCGCACGGCCGGTTCCTGCGCATCCTACGGCTCCTCGCACCAAGTCAAGCATGCCCATGCACTATGGTTAAGGTGTTTTGACACCGCCGGCCTCTCGACCACAGCATTTGTTGCCGCCCAAGAACCCGAATGGCCCTTAACCATGGCTCCACCGCTCTAGAAGCGCCATATTTGCACACACGACTATGCTACCGCACGGCCCGGTTCCTACGTGTCCTACAGCTCTTGACACTAGGTCAAGCACGACCGTATGCCATGGTTAAGGCATTTTGACACCTCTGGCCCCACCACCACAATGTTTGTCATCACCCGAGAGCCCGAACGGCCCTTAACTATAGCTCCACGACTCCAGAACATCCGTAATTGCACACACGACTGTGCTGGCGCACGGCCGGATCCTGTGCATCCTACGGCTCTCGGCACCGGTTCAAGCACACCCGTACGCCATGGTTAAGCCATTTTGATGCCTCTCACCTCTCCACCATAGAGTTTTCCATCACCCGAGAGCCCGAAGGGCCCTTAACCATGGCTCCACGGCAAGAAACGCGCCACATTTGCACACACGACCATCGCCGCATGGTCGGTTCCAACGCGTCCTATGGCTCCCGGCCGAGTCAAGCAAGCCCGTACGCCATGGTTAAGGCATTTTGACACCTCGGCCTCTCTACCATAGCGTTTGTCGTCGCTCGAGAGCCCGAACGGCCCTTAACCTCGGCTCCACGGCTCCAACCGCCATATTTGCACACACGACTTTTTTGCCGCCGCACGGCCGGTTCCTATCGTCCTACGGCTCCTCGCACCAAGTCAAGCACGCCCATGCACCATGGTTAAGGCGTTTTAACACCTTTGGCCTCTCCACCACGGCGTTTATTACCGCCCGAGAACCCGAATGGCCCTTAACCATGGCTCCACGGCTCTAGAAGCGCCATATTTGCACACACGACTATGCTATCGCACGGCCCGGTTCCTGCATGTCCTATAGCTCTCGACACTAGGTCAAGCACGACGTATGCCATGGTTAAGGCATTTTGATGCCTCCGGCCTCACCACCACAATATTTGTCATCACCCAAGAGCCACGAACGGCCCTTAACTATAGCTCCACGACTCGAACATCCATAATTGCACACACGTCTTTGCCGCCGCACGCCGGATCCTGTGCATCCTATGGCTCTCGGCACCGGGTCAAGCACACACTGTACGCCATGGTTAAGCCATTTTGATGCCTCTCACCTCTCCACCATAGAGTTTTTCATCACCCGAGCCCGAAGGGCCCTTAACCACGGCTCCACGGCCGCAAAGCGCCATATTTGCACACACAACCATCTGCCGCACGGTCGGTTCCAACGCATCCTATGGCTCCGGCACCGAGTCAAGCATGCCCGTACGCCATGGTTAAGGCATTTTGACACCTCTAGCCTCTCCACCACAGCATTTGTTGCCCCCTGAGAACCTGAATGGCCCTTAACCATGGCTCCACGGCTCTAGAAGCGCCATATTTGCACACACGAATATGCTACCGCACGCCGGTTCGTGCGTGTCCTACGGCTCTTGACACTAGGTCAAGCATGACCGTATGCCATGGTTAAGGCGTTTTGATGCCTCGGCCTCACCACCACAATGTTTGTCACCACCCGAGAGCACGAACGGCCCTTAACTACTGACCCCACGACTCCGTAACATCCATAATTGCACACACGACGTGCTTTGCCGCACGGCCGGATCCCGTGCATCCTATGGCTCTCGGCACCGGGTCAAGCACGCCCGTACGCCATGGTTAAGCCATTTTGATGCCTCTCACCTCTCCACCATAGAGTTTTCCATCACCCGAGAGCCCGAAGGGCCCTTAACCATGCCTCCACGGCTCCAAAACTGCCATATTTGCACACTCGACCATGCTTTGCCGCACGGTCGGTTCCAACGCATTTTATGGCTCCCGGCTCCGAGTCAAGCATGCCCGTACGCCATGGTTAAGGCATTTTGACACCTCGGCCTCTCTACCATAGCGTTTGCCATCACTCAAGAGCCCGAACGGCACTTAACCTCGGCTCCACGGCTCCGAAGCGCCATATTTGCACACACGACTTTCTTTGCCACGGCCGGTTCCTGCGCATCCTACGGCTCCTCGCACCAAGTCAAGCACGCCCATGCACTATGGTTAAGGCGTTTTGACACCGCTGGCCTCTCAACCATAGCATTTGTTGTCGCCCAAGAACCCGAATGGCCCTTAACCATGGCTCCACTGCTCTAGAACTGCCATATTTGCGCACACGAATATGCTACCGCACAGCCGGTTCGTGCGTGTCCTACAGCTCTTGACACTAGGTCAAGCATGACCGTATGCCATGGTTAAGGCGTTTTGATACCTCTGGCCTCACCACCACAATGTTTGTCATCACCCGAGAGCCCGAACGGCCCTTTAACTATAGCTCCACGACTCCAGAACATCCATAATTGCACACACGACCGTTTGCCGCACGGCCCGGATCCGTGCATCCTACGGCTCTCGGCACCGGGTCAAGCACGCCCGTACGCCATGGTTAAGCCATTTTGATGCCTCTCACCTCTCCACCATAGAGTTTTTCATCACCCGAGAGCCCGAAGGGCCCTTAGTCACATTCCACGGCCGCAAAGCGCCATATTTGCACACACGACCATGCGTCGCGCGGTCGGTTCCAACGCATCCTATGGCTCTCGGCACCGAGTCAAGCATGCCCGTACGCCATGGTTAAGGCATTTTGACACCTCCGGCCTCTCTACCATAGCGTTTGCCATCGCTCGAGAGCCCGAACGGCCCTTAACCTTGGCTCCACGGCTCCGAACCGCCATATTTGCACACACGACCATCCGCCGCACGGTTAGTTCCAACGCATCCTATGGCTCCGGCACCGAGTCAAGCATGCCCGTACGCCATGGTTAAGGCATTTTGACACCTCTAGCCTCTCCACCACAGCGTTTGTTGCCGCCGAGAACCGAATGGCCCTTAACCATGGCTCCACGGCTCTAGAACCGCCATATTTGCACACACGAATATGCTACCGCACGGCCGGTTCGTGCGTGTCCTACGGCTCTTGACACTAGGTCAAGCATGACCGTATGCCATGGTTAAGGTGTTTTGATGCCTCCGGCCTCACCACCACAATGTTTGTCATCACCCGAGAGCCCGAACGGCCCTTAACTACGGCTCCACGACTCCGAACATCCATAATTGCACACACGACCGTGCCTGCCGCACGGGCCGATCCCGTGCATCCTATGGCTCTCGGCACCGGGTCAAGCACGCCGTACGCCATGGTTAAGCCATTTTGATGCCTCTCACCTCTCCACCATAGAGTTTTCCATCACCTGAGAGCCTGAAGGGCCCTTAACCATGCCTCCACGGCTCCAAAACTGCCATATTTGCACACTCGACCATGCTGCCACACGGCCGGTTCCAACGCATTTTATGGCTCCCGGCTCTGAGTCAAGCATGCCTGTACGCCATGGTTAAGGCATTTTGACACCTCTGGCCTCTCTACCATAGCGTTTGCCGTCACTCGAGAGCCTGAACGGCACTTAACCTCGGCTCCACGGCTCTAGAACTGCCATATTTGCACACACGACTTTGCTGCCGCACGGCCGGTTCCTGCGCATCCTACGGCTCCTCGCACCAAGTCATGCACGCCCATGCACTATGGTTAAGGCGTTTTGACACCGCCGCCTCTCGACCATAGCATTTGTTGCCGCCCAAGAACCCGAATGGCCCTTAACCATGGCTCCACCGCTCTAGAAGCGCCATATTTGCACACACGACTATGCTACCGCACGGCCGGTTCCTACGTGTCCTCTGGCTCTCGACACTAGGTCAAGCACGACCGTATGCCATGGTTAAGGCGTTTTGACACCTCTGGCCCCACCACCACAATGTTTGTCATCACCCGAGAGCCCGAACGGCCCTTAACTATAGCTCCATGACTCCAAAACATCCATAATTGCACACACGACTGTGCTGGCGCACGGCCGGATCCTATGCATCCTACGGCTCTCGGCACCGGTTCAAGCACACCCGTGCGCCATGGTTAAGCCATTTTAATGCCTCTCACCTCTCCACCATAGAGTTTTCCATCACCCGAGAGCCTGAAGGGCCCTTAACCATGGCTCCACGGCAGTAAAACTGCCACATTGGCACACACGACCATGCTGCCGCATGGTCGGTTCCAACGCGTCCCATGGCTCCCGGCATTGAGTCAAGCAAGCCCGTACGCCATGGTTAAGGCATTTTGACACCTCTAGCCTATCTACCATAGCGTTTGTCGTTGCTCGGGAGCCTGAACGGCCCTTAACCTCGGCTCCACGGCTCCAGAACTGCCATATTTGCACACATGACTTTGCTGCCGCACGGCCGGTTCCTATGTGTCCTACGGCTCCTCGCACCAAGTCAAGCACGCCCATGCACCATGGTTAAGGCATTTTAACACCTTTGGCCTCTCCACCACAGCGTTTATTGCCCTCGAGAACCCGAATGGCCCTTAACCGTGGCTTCACGGCTCTAGAACCGCCATATTTGCACACACGACTATGCTACCGCACGCCCGGTTCCTGCATGTCCTATAGCTCTCGACACTAGGTCAAGCACGACCGTATGCCATGGTTAAGGCGTTTTGATGCCTCCGGCCTCACCACCACAATACTTGTCATCACCCGAGAGCCCGAACGGCCCTTTAACTATAGCTCCATGACTCCGTAACATCCATAATTGCACACACGACCGTGCCGCTGCCGCACAGCGGATCCTGTGCATCCTACGGCTCTCGGCACCGGGTCAAGCACGCCCGTACGCCATGGTTAAGCCATTTTGATGCCTCTCACCTCTCCACCATAGAGTTTTTCATCACCCGAGAGCCGAAGGGCCCTTAACCACAGCTCCACGGCCGCAAAACCGCCATATTTGCACACACGACCATGCTGCCGCACGGCCGGTTCCAACGCATCCTATGGCTCTCGGCCGAGTCAAGCATGCCCGTACGCCATGGTTAAGGCATTTTGACACCTCGGCCTCTCTACCATAGTGTTTACCATCACTCAAGAGCCCGAACGGCCCTTAACCTTGGCTCCACGGCTCGAACCGCCATATTTGCACACACGACCATGCCGCCGCACGGTCGGGTTCCAACGCATCCTATGGCTCCCGGCACCGAGTCAAGCATGCTCGTAGGCCATGGTTAAGGCATTTTGACACCTCTAGCCTCTCCACCACAGCGTTTGTTGCCGCCTCGAGAACCCGAATGGCCCTTAACCATGGCTCCACGGCTCTAGAACGCCATATTTGCACACACGAATATGCTACCGCACACGCCCGGTTCGTGCGTGTCCTACAGCTCTTGACACTAGGTCAAGCATGACCGTATGCCATGGTTAAGGTGTTTTGATGCCTCCGGCCTCACCACCACAATGTTTGTCATCACCCGAGAACCTCGAACGGCCCTTAACTATAGCTCCACGACTCCGAACATCCATAATTGCACACACGACCGTGCCGCCGCACGGTCCGATCCTGTGCATCCTATGGCTCTCGACACCGGGTCAAGCACGCCTGTACGCCATGGTTAAGCCATTTTGATGCCTCTCACCTCTCCACCATAGAGTTTTCCATCACCTGAGAGCCTGAAGGGCCCTTAACCATGCCACCACGGCTCCAAAACTGCCATATTTGCACACTCGACCATGCTGCCGCACGGTCGGGTCCAACGCATTTTATGGCTCCCGGCTCTGAGTCAAGCATGCCTGTACGCCATGGTTAAGGCATTTTGACACCTCTGGCCTCTCTACCACAGCGTTTGCCGTCACTCAAGAGCCTGAACGGCACTTAACCTCGGCTCCACCGCTCTAGAACTGCCATATTTGCACACACGACTTTTTGCCGCCGCACGGCCGGTCCCCGCGCATCCTATGGCTCCTCGCACCAAGTCAAGCACGCCCATGCACTATGGTTAAGGCATTTTGACACCGCCGGCCTCTCGACCACAGCATTTGTTGCCACCCAAGAACCCGAATGGCCCTTAACCATGGCTCCACCGCTCTAGAACTGCCATATTTGCACACACGACTGTGCTGTCGCACGGCCGGTTCCTACGTGTCCTACAGCTCTCGACACTAGGTCAAGCACGACCGTATGCCATGGTTAAGGCGTTTTGACACCTCCGGCCCTACCACCACAATGTTTGTCATCACCCGAGAGCCCGAACGGCCCTTAACTATAGCTCCATGACTCCGTAACATCCATAATTGCACACACGACTGTGCCGGCGCACGGCCGGATCCCGTGCATCCTACGGCTCTCGGCACCGGTTCAAGCACACCCGTACGCCATGGTTAAGCCATTTTGATGCCTCTCACCTCTCCACCATAGAGTTTTCCATCACCCGAGAGCCCGAAGGGCCCTTAACCATGGCTCCACGGCAAGTAAAACCGCCACATTTGCACACACGACCATGCCGCCGCATGGTCGGTTCCAACGCGTCCTATGGCTCCCAAGACCGAGTCAAGCAAGCCCGTACGCCATGGTTAAGGCATTTTGACACCCTCGGCCTCTCTACCATAGCGTTTGTCATCGCTCGAGAGCCCGAATGGCCCTTAACCTCGGCTCCACGGCTCCGGAACTGCCATATTTGCACACACGACTTTGCTGCCGCACGGCCGGTTCCTATGCGTCCTACGGCTCCTCGCACCAAGTCAAGCACGCCCATGCACCATGGTTAAGGCGTTTTAACACCTTTGGCCTCTCCACCACAGCGTTTATTACCGCCCGAGAACCCGAATGGCCCTTAACCATGGCTCCACAGCTCTAGAACCGCCATATTTGCACACACGACTATGCTACCGCACGCCAGTTCCTGCATGTCCTATAGCTCTCGACACTAGGTCCAAGACGACCGTATGCCATGGTTAAGGCGTTTTGACGCCTCCGGCCTCACCACCACAATATTTGTCATCACCCGAGAGCCCGAACGGCCCTTAACTATAGCTCCACGACTCCGTAACATCCATAATTGCACACACGACCGTGCTGCCGCACGCCCGGATCCGTGCATCCTACGGCTCTCGGCACCGGGTCAAGCACGCCCGTACGCCATGGTTAAGCCATTTTGTTGCCTCTCACCTCTCCACCATAGAGTTTTTCATCACCCGAGAGCCCGAAGGGCCCTTAACCACAGCTCCACGGCCGCAAAACCGCCATATTTGCACACACAACCATGCTTTGCCGCACTGTCGGTTCCAACGCATCCTATGGCTCTCGGCACTGAGTCAAGCATGCCCGTACGCCATGGTTAAGGCATTTTGACACCTCTGGCCTCTCTACCATAGCGTTTGCCATCGCTCGAGAGCCTGAACGGCCCTTAACCTTGGCTCCAAGGCTCCAGAACTGCCATATTTGCACACATGACTTTGCTGCCGCACGGCCGGTTCCTATGCGTCCTACGGCTCCTCGCACCAAGTCAAGCTCGCCCATGCGCCATGGTTAAGGCATTTTGACACCTCTAGCCTCTCTACCACAGCGTTTATTACCGCCCGAGAACCCAAATGGCCCTTAACCATGGCTCCACAGCTCTAGAACTGCCATATTTGCACACACGACTATGCTACCGCACAGCCAGTTCCTGCATATCCTATAGCTCTTGACACTAGGTCAAGCATGACCGTATGCCATGGTTAAGGCATTTTGATGCCTCTGGCCTCACCACCATAATGTTTGTCATCACCCGAGAGCCCGAACGGCCCTTAACTATAGCTCCACGACTCCGTAACATCCATAATTGCACACACGACCGTGCCGCGCACGCCTCGGATCCCGTGCATCCTACGGCTCTCGGCACCGGGTCAAGCACGCCCGTACGCCATGGTTAAGCCATTTTGATGCCTCTCACCTCTCCACCATAGAGTTTTTCATCACCCGAGAGCCCGAAGGGCCCTTAACCACGGCTCCACGGCCGCAAAACTGCCATATTTGCACACACGACCATGCCGCCGCACGGCCGGTTCCAACGCATCCTATGGCTCTCGGCAGACGAGTCAAGCATGCCCGTACGCCATGGTTAAGGCATTTTGACACCTCCGGCCTCTCTACCATAGTGTTTACCATCGCTCAAGAGCCCGAACGGCCCTTAACCTTGGCTCCACGGCTCCGGAACCGCCATATTTGCACACACGACCATGCCTGCCGCACGGTCGGTTCCAACGCATCCTATGGCTCCCGGCACCGAGTCAAGCATGCTCGTAGGACATGGTTAAGGCATTTTGACACCTCTAGCCTCTCCACCACAGCGTTTGTTGCCGCCTCGAGAACCCGAATGGCCCTTAACCATGGCTCCACGGCTCTAGAACCGCCATATTTGCACACACGAATATGCTACCGCACGGCCCGGTTCGTGCGTGTCCTACAGCTCTTGACACTAGGTCAAGCATGACCGTATGCCATGGTTAAGGTGTTTTGATGCCTCGGCCTCACCACCACAATGTTTGTCATCACCCGAGAACCCGAACGGCCCTTAACTATAGCTCCACGACTCGTAACATCCATAATTGCACACACGACCGTGCCGCCGCACGGTCGATCCCGTGCATCCTATGGCTCTCGACACCGGGTCAAGCACGCCCGTACGCCATGGTTAAGCCATTTTGATGCCTCTCACCTCTCCACCATATAGTTTTCCATCACCCGAGAGCCTGAAGGGCCCTTAACCATGCCACCACGGCTCCAAAACGCCATATTTGCACACTCGACCATGCCGCCGCACGGTCGGGTCCAACGCATTTTATGGCTCCCGGCTCGAGTCAAGCATGCCCGTACGCCATGGTTAAGGCATTTTGACACCTCGGGGCCTCTCTACCACAGCGTTTGCCGTCACTCAAGAGCCCGAACGGCACTTAACCTCGGCTCCACGGCTCAGAACCGCCATATTTGCACACACGACTTTGCTTTGCCGCACGGCCGGTTCCTGCGCATCCTATGGCTCCTCGCACCAAGTCAAGCACGCCCATGCACTATGGTTAAGGCATTTTGACACCGCCGGCCTCTCGACCACAGCATTTGTTGCCACCCAAGAACCCGAATGGCCCTTAACCATGGCTCCACCGCTCTAGAAGCGCCATATTTGCACACACGACTATGCTACGCACTGGCCCGGTTCCTACGTGTCCTCTGACTCTCGACACTAGGTCAAGCACGACCGTATGCCATGGTTAAGGCGTTTTGACACCTCCGGCCCTACCACCACAATGTTTGTCATCACCCGAGAGCCCGAACGGCCCTTAACTATAGCTCCATGACTCCGAACATCCATAATTGCACACACGTCGTGCCGGCGCACGGCCGGATCCCGTGCATCCTACGGCTCTCGGCACCAGTTCAAGCACACCCGTACGCCATGGTTAAGCCATTTTGATGCCTCTCACCTCTCCACCATAGAGTTTTCCATCACCCGAGAGCCTGAAGGGCCCTTAACCATGGCTCCACAAAGCCAGTAAAACCGCCACATTTGCACACACGACCATGCCGCCGCATGGTCGGTTCCAACGCGTCCTATGGCTCCCGGACCGAGTCAAGCAAGCCCGTACGCCATGGTTAAGGCATTTTGACACCTCCGGCCTCTCTACCATAGCGTTTGTCGTCGCTCGAGAGCCCGAATGGCCCTTAACCTCGGCTCCACGGCTCCGTAACCGCCATATTTGCACACACGACTTTGTCGCCGCACGGCCGGTTCCTATGCGTCCTACGGCTCCTCGCACCAAGTCAAGCACGCCCATGCACCATGGTTAAGGCGTTTTAACACCTTTGGCCTCTCCACCACAGCGTTTATTACCGCCCGAGAACCCGAATGGCCCTTAACCATGGCTCCACGGCTCTAGAACCGCCATATTTGCACACACGACCATGCTACCGCACGCCCGGCCTCGCATGTCCTATAGCTCTCGACACTAGGTCCAAGACGACCGTATGCCATGGTTAAGGCGTTTTGACGCCTCGGCCTCACCACCACAATATTTGTCATCACCCGAGAGCCCGAACGGCCCTTAACTATAGCTCCACGACTCGTAACATCCATAATTGCACACACGACCGTGCTGCCGCACGCCCGGATCCCGTGCATCCTACGGCTCTCGGCACCGGGTCAAGCACGCCCGTACGCCATGGTTAAGCCATTTTGTTGCCTCTCACCTCTCCACCATAGAGTTTTTCATCACCCGAGAGCCCGAAGGGCCCTTAACCACGGCTCCACGGCCGCAAACCGCCATATTTGCACACACAACCATGCCGCCGCACGGTCGGTTCCAACGCATCCTATGGCTCTCGACCGAGTCAAGCATGCCCGTACGCCATGGTTAAGGCATTTTGACACCTCGGCCTCTCTACCATAGCGTTTGCCATCGCTCGAGAGCCCGAACGGCCCTTAACCTTGGCTCCAAGGCTCCGAAGCGCCATATTTGCACACACGACCATGCCGCCGCACGGCCGGTTCAACGCATCCTATGGCTCCGGCACCGAGTCAAGCATGCCCGTACGCCATGGTTAAGGCATTTTGACACCTCTAGCCTCTCCACCACAGCGTTTATTACCGCCCGAGAACCTGAATGGCCCTTAACCATGGCTCCACGGCTCTAGAACTGCCATATTTGCACACACGACTATGCTACCGCACAGCCCGGTTCGTGCGTGTCCTGGGCTCTCTTGACACTAGGTCAAGCATGACCGTATGCCATGGTTAAGGCATTTTGATGCCTCCGGCCTCACCACCATAATGTTTGTCATCACCCGAGAGCCCGAACGGCCCTTCACTACTGACTCCACGACTCCGAACATCCATAATTGCACACACACGCGGTTGTGCCGCCGCACGGCCGGATCCCGTGCATCCTATGGCTCTCGGCACCGGGTCAAGCACGCCCGTACGCCATGGTTAAGCCATTTTGATGCCTCTCACCTCTCCACCATAGAGTTTTCCATCACCCGAGAGCCCGAAGGGCCCTTAACCATGCATTCACAGCTCCAAAACCGCCATATTTGCACACTCGACCATGCCGCACGGTCGGTTCCAACGCATTTTATGGCTCCCGGCTCGAGTCAAGCATGCCCGTACGCCATGGTTAAGGCATTTTGACACCTCTCGGCCTCTCTACCATAGCGTTTGCCGTCACTCAAGAGCCCGAACAAAGACTTAACCTCGGCTCCACGGCTCAGAACCGCCATGTTTGCACACACGACTTCTTTGCCCCGCACGGCGGTTCCTGCGCATCCTACGGCTCCTCGCACCAAGTCAAGCACGCCCATGCACTATGGTTAAGGCGTTTTGACACCGCTCGGCCTCTCGACCACAGCATTTGTTGCCGCCCAAGAACCCGATTGGCCCTTAACCATGGCTCCACCGCTCTAGAACTGCAATATTTGCACACACGACTATGCTACCGCACGTACCGGTTCCTATGTGTCCTACAGCTCTCGACACAAGGTCAAGCACGACCGTATGCCATGGTTAAGGCGTTTTGACACCTCTGGCCCCACCACCACAATGTTTGTCATCACCCAAGAGCCCGAATGGCCCTTAACTATAGCTCCACGACTCTAGAACATCCATAATTGCACACACGTCTGCCGGCGCACGGCCGGATCCTTTGCATCCTACGGCTCTCGGCACCGGTTCGAGCACACCCGTACGCCATGGTTAAGCCATTTTGATGCCTCTCACCTCTCCACCATAGAGTTTTCCATCACCCGAGAGCCCGAAGGGCCCTTAACCATGGCTCCACGCAAAGAAAACCGCCACATTTGCACACACGACCAAGCCGCCGCATGGTCGGTTCCAACGCGTCCTATGGCTCCGGCATGCAGTCAAGCAAGCCCGTACGCCATGGTTAAGGCATTTTGACACCTCGGCCTCTCTACCATAGCGTTTGTCGTCGCTCGAGAGCCCGAACGTCCCTTAACCTCGGCTCCACGGCTCCGAACCGCCATATTTGCACACATGACTTTGCTTTGCCGCACGGCGGTTCCTATGCGTCCTACGGCTCCTCGCACCAAGTCAAGCACGCCCATGCACCATGGTTAAGGCATTTTAACACCTTTGGCCTCTCTACCACAGCGTTTATTACCGCCCGAGAACCCGAATGGCCCTTAACCATGGCTCCACGGCTCTAGAACTGCCATATTTGCACACACGACTATGCTACCGCACAGCCGGTTCCTGCGTATCCTATAGCTCTTGACACTAGGTCAAGCACGCCCGTATGCCATGGTTAAGGCATTTTGACGCCCCGGCCTCACCACCACAATATTTGTCATCACCCGAGAGCCCGAACGGCCCTTAACTATAGCTCCACGACTGAACATCCATAATTGCACACACGACGTGCTGCCGCACGCCCGGATCCCGTGCATCCTACGGCTCTCGGCACCGGGTCAAGCACGCCCGTACGCCATGGTTAAGCCATTTTGTTGCCTCTCACCTCTCCACCATAGAGTTTTTCATCACCCGAGAGCCCGAAGGGCCCTTAACCACGGCTCCACGGCCGCAAAACGCCATATTTGCACACACAACCAAGCCGCCGCACGATCGGTTCCAACGCATCCTATGGCTCTCGGCACCGAGTCAAGCATGCCCGTACGCCATGGTTAAGGCATTTTGACACCCTCCGCCTCTCTACCATAGCGTTTGCCATCGCTCGAGAGCCCGAACGGCCCTTAACCTTGGCTCCAAGGCTCCGGAACCGCCATATTTGCACACACGACCATGCCGCCACACGGCCGGTCCAACGCATCCTATGGCTCCCGCACCGAGTCAAGCATGCCCGTACGCCATGGTTAAGGCATTTTGACACCTCTAGCCTCTCCACCACGGCGTTTGTTGCCGCCGAGAACCCGAATGGCCCTTAACCATGGCTCCACGGCTCTAGAACCGCCATATTTGCACACACGAATATGCTACCGCAAACGGTTCGTGCGTGTCCTCGGCTCTTGACACTAGGTCAAGCATGACCGTATGCCATGGTTAAGGCGTTTTGATGCCTCCGGCCTCACCACCACAATGTTTGTCATCACCCAAGAGCCCGAACGGCCCTTAACTACAGCTCCACGACTCGAACATCCATAATTGCACACACGTGCCGTCTTTGCCGCACGGCCGGATCCCGTGCATCCTATGGCACTCGGCACCGGGTCAAGCACGCCGTACGCCATGGTTAAGCCATTTTGATGCCTCTCACCTCTCCACCATAGAGTTTTCCATCACCCGAGAGCCTAAAGGGCCCTTAACCATGCCTCCACAGCCTCCAAAACCGCCATATTTGCACACTCGACCATGCTGCCGCACGGTCGGTTCCAACGCATTTTATGGCTCCGGGCCGAGTCAAGCATGCACGTACGCCATGGTTAAGGCATTTTGACACCTCCGGCCTCTCTACCATAGCGTTTGCCGTCACTCGAGAGCCCGAACAAAGACTTAACCTCGGCTCCACGGCTCCGAACCCGCCATGTTTGCACACACGACTTTCCGCCGCACGGCCGGTTCCTGCGCATCCTACGGCTCCTCGCACCAAGTCAAGCACGCCCATGCACTATGGTTAAGGCGTTTTGACACCGCCGGCCTCTCGACCACAGCATTTGTTGCCGCCCAAGAACCCGAATGGCCCTTAACCATGGCTTTCACCGCTCTAGAACCGCCATATTTGCACACACGACTATGCTACCGCACGGCCGGTTCCTATGTGTCCTACTGACTCTCGACACAAGGTCAAGCACGACCGTATGCCATGGTTAAGGCATTTTGACACCTCCGGCCCCACCACCACAATGTTTGTCATCACCCAAGAGCCCGAACGGCCCTTAACTATAGCTCCACGACTCTAGAACATCCATAATTGCACACACGA
>JAENPR010000694.1:0-337511 GCA_018135685.1 Themeda triandra
AAGACCCAAGACCAGGAGCAGCCCAGGCCGGCACCGCCGGTGCTGCCATGGAGGAGGAAGGAGATGACTGAGGGGGAGCTTCGGCCGACAACACCTGCGCCTGTCCAAGCTCCGGCCGACGCCGCTGCATCCGCGGACGGGCAGCCCCGCCGAGCCCTATGGTGCTTGGGCGCGGCCATGCCCCACAAGCTTGCTATAGCCCGCGTTACCAAGTCGCCGATTCGTGAGTATAGGCCCCACCGCCGCCATCACGGCGATTCGTGAGTACAGGCCCCTACCGTCTTATCATGGACATCCTAGCGCATGACTCCCCATGTTTCTATTATTATTTGAGCACATAAGTTCTTATCGCTTAATGTATAATCTGCATACAATTAATTATGGATTAGTTTGCTTTATATCATAATAACCAGTTGACTACATATTAAAAAATATACTAGGGGAGAATCTATTGGTATAGCACCACCCAATCACGAAACCCATCTCAGCCAAAAAGTTGGGAAAGCTTTAATTTAAGGTCGGTGATTTATTTTATTATTAAGGGTGTTGCTATAGCACAGACGCCTGGGCGTTCCAAAAAATCCAGGCGACGTTGCTAGCCTGTATCATCTGGTTCCTATCTCATTAGCTTAGCAGCAAAAAGGCTGCAACACAGTGCTCTCTAGAAACATTGCCTGATAACTAACAGGCGCCTGAAGTTTAGGAAATGTGTATTATTAATAGTCGATATAAAAATAAGAAAAAATATAGTCTGTCGCGTCCGATCTAGGTTAGCATCACGCAGCAAACCGATCTCCACCCACGGCGCATGGCTGCGGCGGCATACCCTCCATGGGTAATCTTCGACAAGGACTGCACGCTTGAGGTCCAGGGCTCCTCCTCCATCGCCGACACGAACACATTGGCGCGCTGCCGCACTAGAACCGGCCATACCATCGAAGTCTTGCTCTACCTGGCGGCGCCACCCGAGGGGTCGCGCGTATGCGTCCGACTTCCTCACGGCATCGTGGCGTCCAATGCCCAAGTCGTCGCGGCACACGGCGACTCCGTGCTCGTCATGGTCGCGGGGATCAATAACAACGCGTTTTTCGGCACCGACCACTTCGTCTACAGCGCGGGCGACGCGACCGCTGAACCCCCGCGTCCGCCGTCGCTATCGCTGCTCCAGCCTCACTACATCGCCTATGAATACGGGAGGCGTAACAGATGCCACTGCCTGAACGACCGCAGCACCGGCCTCCTGCGCCGTGACGACGGCGATTTCTTAGTGGCGGAGCTCAAGATGGAGCGTGTGAAGGAAAGTGACGGCACGGTGCACAATGAGGCCGCGCTCCACTTGATCCGGTCCGTCTCCTGCAAGTGGCGCGTCAAGCAGCCTGTGATCATCAATGTCAGCATCGACGCCGGCGAATTTGTTGACGACTACTTGGCGTCAACGTGGGAAAACAACATGGTTATCCCCGTCGGCGACCAGACGCTGTGCTGGGTGGACTCGGCGCGTGGCCTCCTCTTCTCCGACAACGTGTTCGACGAGAGCCCCAGCCTGCGGTACGTGCCGTTCCCCTCGGAGGCTGATTTCGGTCCGCGGAGCGTGTTTGCCACCGCCGACGGCAGCACGATAAAGGTCGTCAACACCTTTCCCCGTTGCTGCTGCGGTGGCGGCGCCGGCAAATCCAAGCACCGTGCTTCTCACATCCACACGTGGACGATGAGGATGGACGACGTCGACATGGCATGGGTGATGGACGGCAGTCTCGATTCCAACCAGCTCTGGGCCCTTGACGGCTACAAGGGTATCCCACGCATCGAGCTTGACAGCCCCGTTGTGTGCATGGACGAACCTGATGCCATCTGCTTCGTGGTGTGCGAGAAAGATCATGATTATTTTCATGGTGACGAGACGATGTGGCGGATCATTGTCGACATGAAGAACAAGACGCTACGATCGGTCTTCCGCTCCCCGCCTAAACCTGATGGATGGAGGTTTACTAGTTACTTCGACGACCGTTACTTGCCCAGCAGAGTCTCCAACTACTTCAACTCTAAACCAAGCACCGGCCAGCCACCAGGTCTACCTGCACAAGCAGAAGCTAAGCAAAACTTGATGAGCTCAAAGATTAAAAATAAGCTGCAAACAATCGACAACACTAAGCAGGCAGCTTCACCGGAGGCAGCGATCTTGGGCAAGCTTCAAGAGATTCCTAGTTTGGATCATGATGATATGATGAAAGCCTATGCCATTCTAACCCACGATGACAGTGGTCGCCAGTTCAGATCCCTTATGGGCCTGCCAATGGATTTGAGAAAGGATTGGGTGCTGATGGAGATCAAAGCCAGTGAAGCTTGTGTTTTGTGCTCGGCATGCTCAGCAGACATGGAAATAAATGAATGAGCACCAGAGATAACATCAATAATGAACTTTTTACTTCCTTTTATGGCCTAATAATTTTGAGGTTAAACTCTTAGTTTTTTGTCGTTTGTATAATGATATGTTTAATTCTCATTGTCACAAGAGATGAAACCTGGATTCATTTTCTTTATCTAAAAAATGCTTCAAGCTTATGTTTCTGTCAGTACTTTGGACTTGGAAACATTCTGTGTGGAGACCAGTTTTCGTATGGGTGATCTCATTCTCATGACTATATATATATATGTAATATGTTTTCAGGTAGAGTTATGATCAGATTATTATATATGATTATATCCTGTGTGCAATACTTGTTTATGTGGTACACAACAAAAAAAGCACGCTGGACATGGAGGCGGTCAGATGGCGATGGATAACCAACAGGTGGATCACGCCGGCCGGGCAACAGGTCAACAGTAAGTCGTCATGTCTTATTGTTCCATCATTCATAAGAGAATACAATTCTCAAGTTTTGAGGGATCACAGTTTAAATTTTAGCTAAACTAGATGATAACCCGCGCGTTGCTGGGGGAAAATGATATTGCAACTTGTATTGTAGTATATTTTAATTATGTAGTAGGGCTGGACATTGAAATGTCCACTAATATTTACAGGGATCACATTATCAAGTAGAATGTATCAGAAATTGTTAATCGGTTATGTTTCGTTGATCTCAATAAAATGTATAAAATTAAACCCACCTATAAACCGTGGGCTAAAATACCATACATGAAAAGCACTGAACTCGTAAAATCACAGAGAAGCCACCCGTACCTTAATTGAAAAATAAATCGGCCAAAGCCGCACGTGGATGGCCGCACATGGCCTGATCGTCGAACTGGAAGACGCTTCTATCTGTTTGTAGTGAAGCTTCTTTCATCAAAAGCAATATCTCGATCCACAGCCGAAGAACAGCTCGCAGCGGGAGAGGAGAGAATCGTCGTAGTCGCACACCTGTTGGGTTTCAGAGAGCTGTGGAGTATAGGACCTTCATGGACGGGGATGAAGTCCTCGTCGAAGGAGACGTAGTATGGGGGCGGCGTCCACGGCGGATGACGTGCGCCAGGTGACGGTACGTGTGGTCTTGATCTCCGACACGGACTCTCAGCCGAATCCGGCACGCTGGCCCAGGCGAATCCTGCTTCAATCCCCGCGGACGGCTTGCGGTAATGATGGAGGTGTCGGAGAGAAGCTGACGAAGCCTGCAGGGGAAGGCAACGGCGATGCAGCTGGGATGCCGGGGATTGGGGGCTAATCAAGGTGCAAACTTTTGGTTTATAGGTGGAAGACTTGATTGGCCTCCATCATAACCGAACATGCAGGTGCAGTGGTGAATTAGAAGAGTGCAGCAGACACCGTATCGCCTGAGTTGCTAATCTGAAGGGATGCTCGGCTTTGATAAATAAGGTGAACTTCGTTTAAAAATAAATAAATAACGCTGACGTGGCTTCATAGAATTGCAGGAAAATATGGTAATGGGGGTCTCGTATTTAGGCATAGAGGATGTATATGAAAAGTATTAACACTCATATGAAACAAAATAAATATCATTAGACTATCTATAGAATATCTTTTCATGATAGATTTATTTGGACATATGAATGTAAACTCTAGTTTAATTGACATGGTTTCAATAATTGAATTCTTTTGTAGACAGAGGTAGAAGTTTGGTGGATCATCGTACCCGAAACAGAGGAGTCAATCGATCTGTGACACAAGTTTGTAGACCTGGCCTATTTTACTTCACTATAGAAAATAGGGGAAATCTATTGTATAGCATGGATCACAAAACCCATTGAAAAAAGAGTTGCTATGTTTCTTTCGCAAGAAATATAACCAACTTTTCTTGCAATGTCCAGAGCACTTGGATCATAATACAAAGGATAGATTATCACAGATCATAAGAGATAATTTTTTTCTATGAAATGACAAGGACAAATAAGTGAGGTGGTTGATTTCTTGATAATTTTTTCTATGAAATGACAAGGACAAATAAGTGAGGTGGTTGATTTCTTGCGACAGAAAGTTAGAAAAAGTGGAAAAAGGAAGTTGGTAATCAGTGATTTATTTTACTCGCTATAAATAAAACTAATAATATATAGGAAAAAAAAAGTCTGTCGTACCCGATAGTATAAGGTTACCACATTACGAAGAGATGAAACAGGATTCATTTTCTTTATCTAAAAAATGTTTCAAGCTTATATTTCTGTCAGTACTTGTATATTGCATTACTTTTAGGACTTGTATAGGGGAGAATCTATTGTATAGCATCACGAAACCCGTAACAAAAATACTTGGTAAAGCTTAAGATCAGTGATTTATTTTATACTCGCTATTATATGAAAATAAAAATAGGAAAAAAGAAAGTCTGTCGCACACGATCTATAGGTATATAGCATTACCACGAACCCCATCTGAACCCATCACTACCGGCTTTGCCGATGGCTTGATGCCATCGGCAAAGCTCAGGACCCCGTCGGCAAAGAGTTTGCCGATGGCAAAGTGGCGTTGCCATCGGCAAACTCCCATCGGCAACATCGGCATCGGCAAACATTTGTTTGCCGATGGCAACTGACAGTGCCATCGGCAAACGCTTCGCCGATGGCCGCGACCCCCATCGCCAAAGTGGCCACGTCGGCCGCCCCGCCGTCAGGCTGACGGCGGGTTTGCCGATGGCTGACGCCACGTGGCCATCGGCAAAGAAATATGTTTTCCGATGGCCACGGCCGTCGGCGTACTTTTTTTTTGTTTTGAAAATGGTTTTCAGGAATTTATTTGCCGATGGCCAAAGTTATGGTCAGTTTGCCGACTCGGGGCTCGCGGGAAATTTTCCCGGGTTTGCCGATGGGAATTTTTTTTTCCTTTTTTTCTGTTTTCTTCCATTTCAACCACATCTAATCACAAGCAGCACACATATACAACATTCATCACATATATTAGCAATAATACACCATTTCGTCACTAGATTTGGTCTATCGCAAATCGTTTCAATGTCCAGTCTAGCCTTAACATTGTCCTTTGACTTCTTGCCAATGTCCAGGAGTGTTGCCCAAAGTGCCTCGGCGATATTCTTTTCTGTGTGCATTACATCGATGTTGTGTGGAAGAAGAAGGTGCTTGTAGTAGGGGAGCCTAGTCAAGCCCGATATATGAGTCCACATGTGGTCGGTACCATATCCTTTGAAACCACCATTCACGTCATCAATTTCGAGAGCCTCTATCTGTGCAAGGATGTCAGCTGGGCTCTTTTCCTTAGGGATGGGGCCGGTGACTTGAACACCTTTCGTGAAGTGCTTTTTATCTCGTCTCAGTGGATCATCCTCCTTTAGGAATTGATGATGTTTGTCGAAACAAGAATACTTGCCACCCTTGGCCAGCCAGGTGAACATCACATCTGCCTTGCATGTTGGGCAAGGGAACTTCCCGTGAACACACCACGCGCTGAACAAGCCATACGCCAGGAAGTCATGCATTGAGTACTGGTACCACACAGCATCGTGAAGTTCGTCTTCGTAGCTCGATCATACGTCAAAGCACCCCCTCATCCCAAGCTTTCGCAATTCATCCCACACTCGGGCCGCATGAACACACCCATTTTGTTGCCCGGGTGTCCGGGTATTATCAGCGTCAAGAACACGTTCTTGGGGTCGAACATGACGCCGGGGAAGATTGAGGGGATCACAAACACGGGCCAACAAGTGTACGGGGCCGCCATCATTCCAAACGGGTTGAACCCATTCAATTTGCCAGCGCTACGCGTACATTTCGAGCCTCCTCGGCCTTGCCAGGATTCATGGCATCGAAGTACTTCCATGCATCACCATCCGCCGGGTCTTTGCATCTTGTCACCGTATCTTTTGCCATTCTTGTGCCACGTCATTTGTTTCGCGGACTCCTCTGTCATGTGCGCCGTTGCAGCCTCGGTAGTACAGAAGGTGTCGTATGACCATCTCGGGGATCTTAGGACTGTTTCTTAATGCCATCATCGCCTTCTACCTCCACGTACCTAGAGGCTTTGCACTCCGGACAAAGGTGTGTTGCTGCCTCGTGGTCTCCCCGGAAGGACACACCCGTTCTTACAAGCTTGGATCGGGTGATAAGGCATCTTGAGTGCACGAAGGAGCTTACGTGACTCGGCCGTGTTTTTCGGTAGGCAATGCTCCTCCGGAAGCAGCCCGCCAACAGTTGCCAACACGAGATCAAAACCTTCCCGACTGATGCCCAGTGACGACTTCAACCCTATTAGGCGTGAAATGCCATCCAGTTTAGAAATGCGGGTCTTCTCGTGAAGAGGTTCCTTTGCCGCCTCCATCATGTCGTAGTACACCTTTGCGGTCGCCTCTGGATCTTCTTCCTCCACCTCCAATCCTTGAGCGGCTTCAAAGTTTTCAAGCAAGTCTGCCATTCTGGCATCTTGATCAAACCCCTCGAGGTCCGGTCTCACCACCGCCTCCGTAACCCGTTGGGGTTCCCCATGGAGGATCCAGCGGGTATAGTTTGGAACATATCCGTTCGCCCAAATATCATTCCTCATCTGCCGTTGCTCTTTCCTTGTCTGGTTCTTAAACTTGCTACAGGGACAAAACACCCGAATCGCCCCTTTAGAAGCTGGGCCAAATGCCTTCTCCAGGAAGTCCCCGGTCCCCTTAACCCATTCATTGGTCTTGTCTTTGAATCCCGTGTACATCCACTCACGGTCAGCCATCCTCTGTCATGTGCCAACGTAAGCGAGTAATAAGACCAACATCTGCATCTACAAGGCGTTCCTACCATCTACTAGGTGAAGGATAGGTCCTAATCCCACCCGAGGATGCGTAGATGAGGTTAGCTTCCATGCTCCGCTCCTATCCGAGACGGAATTTCGGCAGCACCTCCTCGCTGTTCTCCCGATACACGTCCCGACAGGGAGAGTGTGTATCTAGAGAACAACGGGGAGGGGCTGACGGAACTCCGACTCGGACGGGGGCGGAACATGGAAGCTAACCCATCTACGCATCCTCGGGCTATCCAATAAACGTGGACAATCCGAAAGAGAAACCGTCGCAAATATGCACTGATCCGCATACCAATTACCGCGAATCCCTTTCGGACGGGAGACGCCTAACTCGGTTACGCAATGTACTTACAACAATTATAAGGAATAGATGTGAATTATACCTAGGGTGGCGGCACAGAGGCGGGTAGGTGCACGAACACGGTCAAGGTCCCCTCCGACAAGTCCTGCTCTGCAAAGCAATAAAGACTTCACTATTAGTGGAAAATTTTGGCAGAACCTCCCCTGTACGGGGAGGTTCCCAAAACCTGCAAGAAAACCGTCGGCTCGAAGGCCGGCATCCACATTTGGGGCACGATGGCCCACACATCAACAAACCCGGCACGAAGGCCGTCAACACAGATACGGCACGATGGCCGACAACCCTAGAGCTTTACCTTCTCCTCCGGCGACACGCGTGGACAGACGACGTGGACGAACGGCGTCGACGACGTGGACGGAAGGTGGACGAATGAAGCGGACCTTACCCTCCTCCTCCTCCTCTCTTCCCCTTCTTCTTCTTCCTCCTTTCTCCTTCTTCTCCTCCTCCTCCTCCTCTCTTCTCCTTCCTCTCCTCCTCCTTCTTCCTCCTCCCTTCTCCTTCCTCTCCTCCTCCTTCTTCCTCCTCCCCTTCTCTTCTTCCTGCCCTACTTCTTCCTCCTCCTCCTTCTCCCCTTCCCTTCTTCCCTTCTTTCCTTCTCCTCCTCCCCTGCTGCTGTGGCCGAGCAGGGGCCGGCGGCGCTGGCGGGAGTGACGGCGGCGCCGGTCCTGAGCGGCGGCGACGGCGGAATGGGGGCGCGGATCGGGGCGGCGGTGACGGCGGTTCGGCGCGGCAACAAGGCGGGGAGTGAGTGTGGCGGGGACCGGGCGGAGGCGGCGGTCGGGAATAGCGGCGCCAGCGGATCGGGAGCGGGCGGCCGGGGAGTCGCGCCGCCGGTGGCCACGGAGCGGCGGGCGGCGGCGCGGAAGCGGGGAGTGGCGGCCGCGAACTTAGCGGCGGCGGAGCGGAGCGGGGCGGCGGCGGGAGTGGCTCGCGGCGGGGAATGGCGGCGCAGCCTTGGGCGGGAGTGGCGGCGGCGGGCGTGATTCTGCACGGGAATGGGGATAGGGTTTGGGGTCGGGGGCGGGGGCCGGCTGTTTTTTTTTTTTTTTTTTTTTTTTTTTTGAAACTATGTCTGCAGATGGCCATTGCCATCGGCAAAAGGCGCCACGTGGCAGCTCTGCAGCGCCCTGGCCCACCTTGTTTGCCGATGGCCGGCCATCGGCAAACAGTCTTTGCGGATGGCTTTACAAGGCCATCGGCAAACAATTTTTTTTTGATTTTTTGCTTCCCATTTTTTTATGGTGTCTTGCTACACCAAATACAACCCAGCTTCAAAAGTTGGGACAATTTTGAGTTTTGTGGCTATATTTCATTAATTTTGTTGGTTTCTTTGAATTTTTCCCGCAACTCTAAATTTGAACTGCAGGTACATGAAATAATGCAAACTTTTGATTTGAAAAATGATATTCATGATTCTCGGAGTATGTTGAGGCCGTATCCGGGACCTCGCATGAAATTACGACCTGTTGGCCTCGTAACATGGGGAGTGACGTGCGAGAAAGTGTTTTTAAATTGTATAAAATCCAAACGAAGTCTAAATTGACGAAACTTGACAAGTTGTCTCAAGCCATCGCATGTGTAGTGTGTGGTAAAAATTTCAAAAGTTTCGAGCAAGTTGTGACGTCGGATGGTCAAAACAGAACATCTCCACATGTGATCTGTGATCACATGTGGAGATGTCCAGGGTTTTGACCATCCGACGTCACAACTTGCCTCGAAACTTTTTAAAATTTTTACCATACACTACACATGCCATGACAACACAACTGGTCAAGTTTTCAATTTCGGACTTCGTTTGGATTTTATACAATTTAAAAACACTTTCTCGGGCACGTCACTACCCATGTTACGAGGCCACAGGGTCGAATTTCATGCGAGGTTCGGATACGGCCTCAACATACTCCGAGTATCATGAATATCATTTTTCGAATCAAAAGTTTGCATTATTTCATGTACTGCAGTTCAAATTTAGAGTTGCGGGAAAAATTTCAAAGAAACCAAAAAAATTAACGAAATATGGCCACAAAATCAAAATTGTCCCAACTTTTGAAGTCTGGGTTGTATGTAGTGTAGGAAGACACCAAAAAAAAATGGGAAGTAAAAAAAAAAAAAAGAATTGTTTGCCGATGGCCTGGAAAGCCATCGGCAAATAGGCTTTTTGCCGGGCCAGGCGCTCGCCGGGCAGCCACGTGGCTACGCTTTGCCGTTGGCCGTGGCCATCGGCAAATGGGGCTGTTTGCCGATGGCCTAACGGCGCGCGTTATCGGCAAAACAGACGGCGTCGGTCGCCGTCCGCTCAGCAAACTTTGCCAATGGGGTGAGTATGCCGATGGCCAGGCCATCGGAAAGAGAGTGGCTCTGCCGTTTGCTTTTGTTTGCTGATGGCCCGGCCATCGGCAAACAAGCTCTTTCCCGATGGCCTTTTTGCGCCGATGGCCAGGCCATCGGCAACAATATGTTTGCCAATGGCTTTACTTTGCCATCGGCAAACCGGGCTGTTTGCCGATGGCTTATGCCTTGGCCATCGGCAAACTCTGCCGCCATCGGCAGAAACTCGCTCTCCGGTAGTGCATGGGTAATCTTCGAGCACTACTGCACGCTTGAGGTCCAGGGCTGTTCCTCCTCCATCGCCGACACGAACACGCTGGCGCGCTGCCACACCACCGCCGGCCATCACATCGACGTCTCGCTCTGCCTCGCGGTGCCCCCCGAGGGGTCCCGCGTATGCGTCCAGCTTCCTGACGGCGATGAGTCGGAGCTGCCCTATGCCATACTAAGCCGTAGTCGTCGCGGCACAAGAGGACTCCGTGCTGCTCCAGATCTTAATCGGGACCAAGGCAGCTGACCACTTCGTCTACACTGCGACTGCTGGCAACGCGGCCGCTGAGCCCCGCGCCCGCCGTCGCTGTCGTTGCTCCCGCCTCACTCCATCACTTATGAAGACGTGGAGATGCGTTCTAGATGTCACTGCCTGGACAACCACAGCATCGGCCTCCTGCGCGGTGGCGAGGGCGATTTCTTGGTGGCGGAGCTCAAGATGGAGTACGTGAAGGAAAGGGACAACAATGTGCGCCAGGAGAGAGTGGATTTTCCACATCGGTGTGTGGGCGCACGGCTTATCTGGGCCGTTCGTACGCAGGGCCCGCGGGGGTGGGGGATCCGACCATGCTCTGTACCGCCGCCGGAGCAGACACGCTGCCGTCCTGGGCGCGCGGGGAGGCTGCCATCGCACGTCGGAGCTGCTGGTGCCGAGGTGGGCGGCGGCGACGGCCGGAGCTACAGGTGATGAGGTCGTTCGTGCCGGTCTCCCTCGCACGCTCGCACAGCACGGTGGCGGCTCCTCATCTTCACCGGCGTGGTGCCCTTCGCCGGAGCTCTCGGGGCTAACCATGGCCGACGGCGGGGCGGTGGCCGGCGGCGGTGGGCTGCGGCAGACCTCCGGGGACGGCGGCGAAGTCCACGGTCGGCGGTGCCGGAGCAGGGGGGAGCCGGAGCTGAGCGCGCGGGGAGCGGCGGCGTGAAACCGGGTCGTGGTCTCGCGGAAGTGCTGGGCGGCGGCGATGCCTTCGTAGGGGCTCAAGAGAGAAGAAGAAGAAAAATAAAAAAAAGAATGCTTCAAGATTGGTGCGGCCTAGCAAGTGAATGGGCTGGATAGCCCGTGCGGCCACACACCCGTGCGGTCGTTCTTTTCCCGCGCCAGGAGGCCGCCCTCCACCTGCTCCAGTCCGGCTCCTGTGAGTGGCGCGTCAAGCGGCTTGTGATCAGCGGCTACGCCGATGCTGGTGAATGTGTGGCCGACCTGGCGTCATCGTGCCGAAACACCTTGGTTATCCCCGTTGGCGACCAGATGCTCTGTTGGGTCGACTTGGTGCGGGGACTCCTCTTCTCCAGCGATGTGTTCGACGAGAGCCCCAGTCTGCGGTACGTGCCGCTCCCCGAGCATACGCTCCGCGAGGATGCCGATTTGAGCCTGCGGAGCGTGTCTGTCACCGGATGGACGTACGATAAAGTTCGTCAATGTCGGGTGATGGACGGCAGTCTTGACGCCACCCAGGTCTGGGCCCTCGACGGTTAAAAGGGCCTCCCAGGCATCGAGCTGGACAGCCCTGTCGTGAGCATGGACGAATCCGATTCCATCTGCTTTGTGGTGTGCGAGAGACATCATGAGAAACATGGCGACCAGACGATGTGGCGGATCATGGTCGATATGAAGAGCAAGACACTTGGATCGGTCTTTCGCTATCCCGAAGGACGGAGATGCCGTAGTTGGGGGGCCGTCCCTTGGCCACCAGAGTCTCCAAATACTTCAACTCTAGACCAAAAACGGGTCAGCCAGGTCCAGCTGCAGAAACAGAAGCTATGCTAAACTTGAGGAACAGAAGGATCAATAAGAAGCTGCCAGCAATGAACAACACTATGCACGCAGCTTCATCTTCACCGGAGGCGGCAATCTTGACCGCTCTTCAAGAGATTCCTAGCTTGGGTCATGATGAATTGCTGAAAGCCTATTGCATTCTTACTGACGACAGTAGTGGCCGGTGGTTCAGAGCTCTTATGGGGCTGCCAATGGATTTGAGGAAGGATTGTGTGCTGATGGTGATCAAAGCCACTGAAGCTTGTGTTCTGTGCTCTGCCTGCTCAGCAGACATGCAACTAAAAGAATGAGCATGCGAGAAACAGCATCAGTGAACTTGTTTACTTCCTTTTATGGCCTAATAAGTTTAGAGGTTAAACTCTTTGTTTTTGTTTCTTCTGTATAACAATTTGTTTAATTCTCATTGTCACAAGAGATGAAAATAGATTCATTTTCTTTATGTTGAAAATGTTTCAAGCTTATACTTGTGACAGTATACTAGTTGTATATACATAATAGCATTAATTTTTGGACATGGAAACATTCTCAATGGAGATCAGTTTTAATATGGGTGATGTCATTACTATATATGTGTAATATGATTTTTTGGTTGCGCTAATGATCAGAATATTATATCTGATTATGTCGTATTTGCTCTGTACTTGTTTATGTGATAGGCAACAAAATATCAGGCTGGACACAGTTAGATGGCGATGGAGGCATACAGTCCGATTCCCAGGTTTTGCTACTAGTTTCCTCTTGGTCTAGATTCCTATGTTTTGCTACTAGTTTGCCAAGATGTTAACCGTTCTTTGTCACATAAGTGTGATGGTTTCTCTTTGCTGGTTTGCTCCTAAACCTTATGATTCTTCACCACATAAGCATGATTTGCTATCGTTCCTTAGGCGATGACCCATGAGATTTTAGATCTGCCCAGGATAGATAGGCCGTGTTGACCCCCGAAGTTGGCTACGTCGTTTTCCTTGCCTCTTGTAGGCCTAGAGGTGAGCTTGACAAAAACACAATCACTAGATGGGAGATGCTTTGTTTCATCAAACGTGGCTATGTTGTGATTCCTCTAGCGTGTGCAATATTGCCACTATGAATATATTTTCATCAAATCCACACGTTTGACAAAATTCTATGGTGTGATGATTGTCCAATGCTTGTGTCATTGATGTTTGGACGGTTCAATGCATACAATTGTCCCAGGTTCCCGATTCAAGATCTGTGCATTCTAGCGCTTAGTGTGCATTCATTATGGCAGAAACCTTGCAGAGCCAAGTCAGCTCTTGACAAAATTAAACAAAAAATCAAACTGATAAAAACAATACTTCAAGGTTTGGCGCCTGAATATTTCTCGTGACATGAGAAAAAAGAGAAAAGAACTGCAGGGTGAACTTGCTGAGCTGGAACAGCTTGAAGAAATGAATCTAATCTCCCCTACTCAATGGATTAGGAAGATGGAGGCCTTTGAGGAGAATATGAAACTTTTGGAGCAAGAACAACTCTATTGGCTGAATAGATCCCATGAGAATTGGCTTTTCAATGGTGACCTGAATACAAAGTACTTCCATATGGTAGCTAGTGGGAGAAAGAGAAAAAATACTATTCTTAGCTTAGTCAAAGACGATGTGACTATTGAAGGAGATGAGAATCTACTATCCCATGCTACTGAATACTATTCTGACTTGTTTGGTCCTGCCCCAGCGATAAGTATTCAAATCAACAGAGATATTTTGGACGACACAATTACCTTATCTGAATCAGATAATGAGCATCTATGTAGACCATTCTCTGAATCAGAGATTTGGGAAGCATTGTCACAAATGGAGAAGAACAAAGTAGCATGGCCAGATTGTATTCCCATAGAGTTTTATCAATCTTGCTGAAAAATTGTTAAAGATGACATCATCCAATTGCTTGAAGATTTTCACAAAGGAGATGTGGATATCAGCAGGATTAATTATGGAGTCATAACTCTACTTCCTAAAGTGGCTGATGCTGCAGAAATTCAACAAGTACAGACCTATATGTCTACTCAATTGCCTGTACAAATTGTTACATAGACTTTAACAATAAGGATTGAATCCTATGCTAATAAACCAATACATCCTGTCCATACAGCCTTTATGAGAGGGAGGAATATCATGTCTGGAGTCATGACTCTACATGAGACACTTCATGAAACTAAACTTAAGAAGGAATGTGGAATTATCCTAAAGTTGGACTTTGAGAAGACTTACGACAAAGTAAGCTGGAAATTGCTTTTCACTTGACTAGAAGCTAGAAGTTTCAATACCAAGTGGTGTGGGTGGATTCCGCAAGTTGTGACAGGTGGGACAATTAGTGTGAATATTAACAACAATATTGGGCATTACATAAAAAGCTATAAGGGAGTCAGGCAGGGTGATCCTTTATCACCTGTTCTTTTTAATTTTGTGGCAGACTATCTTTACCAGGATGGTGCTGAAAGCTCATAGGAATAACATGTTAGCTGGCCTTGTGAGTCATATTGTCCATATACTCCAGTATATTGATCACACAATCATGTGCATCAAGCATGATTTGGAGGGAGCCAGAAATTTAAAACTCCTCTATCTCTATGATGAGATGCTCTCAGGCCTTGAGATCAATTTTAGTAAAAGTTAAATTATGCTGAACTCTTTAACTGCCAAATCACTCAGTTTCCTATCAAGTATCTTGGGGTACCTGTTAGTCGTAGCAGGTTACATGTCAAGGATTGGACACCACTTATGGAGAAAAATGCCAAGAGGCTAGATTGGTGGAAAGGGTCCTCAATATCCATTGGTGGCAGGTGTACTCTGATTACATCCAGCCTCAATAATACTCCCATGTATCACAATGCTAGAAGAGCCTTTTTCTGTGATTAATAGCATGGACAAGGCTAGAAGAGCCTTTTTCTGGCAGGGAGGGCACACTAAGAGGAAATATCATTTGGTGGAGTAGATCAAGATTTGTAAGAGTAAGAAAAATGGGAGGTTTGGGAATTAAAGACATAAATCTGATGAACATTAGTCTCTTGAGTAAATGGTGGTTGAAATTAGAGAATGAACCTGGCCTTTGGCAAGACATTATTGCCTATAAGTACTTAAAAAATGGATCTGTTGCTACTGTCAAACATAGGCAAACTGATTCACCTGTCTGGGCTGATTTGCTCAAAATCAAAGGCAGGAAAGTTCAGGTGAGAGATGGGGAAAATACCAGAGTATGGTTTGATACCTGGTTATATGAGGAACCACTATCAAATCTGTTCCCATATCTATTCAAGCTATGTGATCAAAAAGACATTTCTGTAGCACAACTGAAAGGAGAGGGATGTTACCTTTTGTAGGTGGCTCACTCCTGATTTAGAAAATCAATGGGAAAAAAATCCTTGAGGATGTGGGGAATATTTCTCTTGTGAATGGCAAGGATCAAATTAGATGGAGGTTGGGAAGTAAGGGGAAGTTTACTGTAAAGTCCATATATAATGCTCTTACCAAGACTGAGGATGGCCCTTCCTTTAGGAAAGTCTGGAAAGGAAAGCTTTCTGCTAAAATAAAAATTTTCCTATGATTAATTGCTAATAATGCAATCTTGACTAGAGATAACCTCCTGAGAAGGAAATGGAGTGGTGACTCCACTTGTTGTTTCATTGACCAAGAAGAGGGTGTTAATCATCTGTTTTTCACTTGTTCTACTGCTAACTCTGTTTGGGCAATCTTTGCCACTGCACTTGGTGCCTCTGATGTGCCACCTACTTTGATCATAGTTGGGCATGGTGATGTAAATAGATGGGTAATGCTAAGCAGTTCCATGCTGTTGGCATTGGGGCCATCTGTTCGGCTGAGAAACAATATGTGTGGAAGGGAAGAAATATCAAAATCCTCTAATGGTTATTAGTCATTCCTTCGCTCTTATGAAAATCTGGCCAGGTCTTATGAAGCCAGGCGACAAGGAGGTGATGGTGGCTAGAGTTGAAGACATGTACAAGATCGCTACAGAGCTCCTGGCAAGACCCCCTGCGCCACTTATGCTGCTGCCTGCACCTGCTGTCGAAGACAATGGAGAAGCTCATGCAGATGGAAATCAAGATGATGGCCAAATGGAAGAAGTCCAGGAATGACTGGCACTTGAGCAGTCCGTTTTTTAGAAAGTTTTCGGTGTAGCTTGCATGTGCCTCATCGTTACTAGTATTATCGTTTCTGGTTGTATGAGCTGGAGCTCGTGTATCTGGTCATGGCCGATCAGTAGTATTGTTGCGATCTAGCTTCCCTGGACCAAAGTCTTTTTTCTCCTTTCTGAACTATTCTAAAACTCTTATGTATTTCCGTTATCTTTGGTAACGGAAATGGGGGATCCCCCTTGTTCGGAAAAAAAACACACTATTGAATGACTTCGCCAGGGAGCAATTGTTTCGGCTTTATCTCATAGCTGAATTTGTTGATTGGTCTATATCTCTCTTATGCTCACCATTAGCATTGCATCTAGCAAGTCTAACATTGGTCATCTGTAGTCTCTCTCTATTGACCTGCTATGCTAAGTTCTACTATCATTATTGTGGAGATGTTATGCTAAGTTCTACTATTGTTATTGTGGAGATCAGCAAAAGGCAATTAGGATACCTAATTCCCGTTATTGATCATGGTGTACCAAGGTGCTACTCTGCAATACTATTACTGAGGTCCAACTATCAAATACATGTTATGATTGTAATAGTTATTTTGTAAGTTCCGTGAATTATAGTGTTGTTGTTGCTAGTTATAATGATAATAGGCATGTTGCATCGGCTGATATATTTTCTGCTCGTGGTTGTCATCGTGCAAATTATAATTCTGGTTATCATACGCTGCACACTATGATATTAAAGTGGAGGTTGCAACTACAAATTCAGCAACATATGCAAATATAACAATCATGATTCGGCTATCTCGAACCATAATTATGAAATTGTAGCAAACAATTTCATGTCGCCTGGACCGTGGCGTGCTCGCCCAAGTGCCTGGGTGGGCTCGGCCTTCCTGACCTGCGCCTCCTGGGCTACGCTCTGCGTCTCAGGTGGGAGTGGCGTCGTCGCTCGGACCCCGCGTCCGCCTGGGCGAACCTTCCCTGCAGCCTGGAGCCCGTCGTGGAGGCTATGTTCCGCGCTTCAGTACGGGTTGTCGTGGGCGACGGGGCTTCCACGCGCTTCTGGACAGACTCTTGGCTTCCTGGCGGGCCTCTTGGTCTCTCTGCTCCGCACGCCTACGCCCGGGTGGGGAGTCGGCGCCGCGGCCGCACGGTGAAGGACGCCCTAGTGGACCTACAGTGGGCTCGCGACATCGTTGGAGCTCGCACGGCTATCGTCATGCTGGAGATGATTGAGATCGCCGACAAGGTCCGGGGCTTCACCCTCTCTCCTGGCGTCCAGGATAAGTTCGTCTGGAAGTGGACGGCCGACGGGGAGTACTCTAGCTCCTCGGCCTACAGGGCCTTCTTCTTCGGGAACACGTCCTTGCTCGGTGCGAAGGAGCTCTGGCGCACGCAGGCACCTCCCAAGGTGAAGTTCTTCTTTTGGCTTGCCTTGCATGGGCGGCTTTGGACAGCGGAGCGCCGATCTCGGCATGGTCTCCAGTCAGACGCACGTTGTGCCTTGTGCGACCAGTGCGACGAAACCCAAGATCACCTTCTAGCTGCTTGCGTCTACTCAAGGGAGGTGTGGCACCGTCTGCTGTCATTGGGCGGTTTGCAGAGCCTGGCGCCCACACAGGATGACTCCATGGTCGTCTGGTGGCTTCGAAGGAGGTTGGACGCGCCAGCTTCGCTGCGTCGAGGTTTCGACTCTCTTGTTCTGCTGGTATCCTGGGAAGTTTGGAAGGAGCGGAATAGGCGGACTTTCGACGCAGTCAGCCTAAACTCCTCCCAGCTACTCGCTCGGATTCTGGAGGAGATAGACGCCTAGACTCTCGCCGGGTTCAGGCACCTGGGGGAGTTGGTCGCCTTCTTTGGCCCCCCGACAGTTTAGCTCCCACGCTTCTGCTTCCACGTCGCACTACGGTTTCCTTACTTAGTACAACCACCCTGCTCCACCGTTAGAGCCGGTGTTTTGTGTATTGTGTTTCGCTTGCTTCTGCTGCGGCAACTCGCCCCAGGGATGTCAGGCTTGTAACAAAACTCCTTTTTCCTCTTAGAGAAATACATGCAAAGCATGCTTTCGAAAAAAAAAAATTGTAGCAAACAAGCATACGCCTCCGTACTCCAATTAATCTAGCATGTAGTTTGCCATAGAATGGTAGTATATGTTGCATTTAATAACTAGTTTGTGATTACTGGTAAGAAGTCGGTCAACCCCTGAGTCATCGGGTACTGATAGGGTGAAAAGGGTATTACTAGTTGATTCGATACAAGAGAAAAATAGCTACCAATGCTGAAAAACTAAACATTCCATCCAAACCAGTTGTACCTCAAAACGTATTCTAGTTCTAGGTATAGAAAAACAGAGGAAGCACAATGAATTGACCATTACTATATATTATATTACACAAAAGAAATAAAAAAACAAAAGAGGTTAAATCAAAACTTATTAGGCCGTAATACAAGGAACTAAAAAGGTTCATTGTGATATGTGTATGTCTCTGTAGTGCTTATTCTTTTAGTTGCAAGTCTGCCGAGCATGCACAGCACACAACACAAGCTTCACTAGCCTTGATCTCCATCAGCACAAAATCCTTCTTCAAATCCATTGGCAGCCCCATAAGAACTCTGAACCGACGGCCACTATCATCGTGGGCAAGAATACTATAGGCTTTCAGCAAATCATCACGATGCAAACCAGGTATCTCTTGAAGCGCAGCTAAGATCGCGGCCTCCGGTGAAGCTGCCTGCATAGTGTCCATTGCTTGCCGCTTATTGTTAATCCTCGAGCTCATCATGTTTTGCATAGCTTGTGCTTGTGTAGCGGGACCAGGTGGCTGGCCGCTGCTTGGTTTAGAGATGAAGTATTTAGAGACCCTGCTGGGAATGAGATGTTCCCGACTATTGCACCACCGTTCCTTGTGGTCCGGGTAGCGAAAGACCGACCCAAGCATCTTGCTCTTCATATCGACCATGATCCGCCGTGTCGTCTTGTCGCCAACTTTCTCGTGATGATCCTCACACACCACGAAACAGATGACGCTGGGTTCGTCCATGCTCATGACGGGGTAGTCCAGCTCAACGCGTGGCAGGCCCTTGTAGCCATCGAGGGACCAGAGTTGGGTTGCGTCAAGGCTGCCATCCATTGCCCAGGTCATGTCGTCGTCCATCCTTTGCGTCCAGGTGTGGACGGCATAGGCATGGTGAGAAGCATTACAGTAGGATCTGCCCGCGCCACCGCAGCAGCAGCGGGGAAAGACGTTAACAAACGTTATCGTGCTGCCGTTGCCAGTGACACACACGTTCCTGTACGATGGACGGCCGAAATTGTGATCCAAGGGGAGCGGCACATACCGCAGGCTGGGGCTCTCGTCGAACAGACCATCCGAGAAGAGGAGGCCGCGCGCCAAGTCGACCCAGCAAAGCATCTGGTCACCGACGGGGATAACAATGTCGTTTTGCCATGAGGACGCTAGGTTCACACACTCAGCACCGTCGGCGTAGCGCCTGATCACAGGCTGCTTGACGTACCACTCCCTGGAGCCGGACTGGAGCAGGTGGAGCACAGCCTCCACGTGATCCATCTCTATCGTCACGTACTTCATCTTGAGCTCTGCCACCAAGAAATCCCCCCCACCGTGGCGCAGGAGGCCGGTGCTCTTTTTATCCAGGTAGTAACACTCAAGATGCTCGTGTTCTTGATTGGTGATGGTGTGCGGCGCGAGCAGCGACAGCGATGGCGGCCGTGGGGGGTCGGTGGCCGCGTCGCCCGCGCTGTAGACGAAGTGGTCAGTTGACTCGGCGCCGTGGTTCTCGATCCCCGCGACCTGGACGACCACGGAGTCGCCGTGTGCTGCGAGGACCAGGGCGTAGCACACCTTGACGCCGGCGGGAAGCTGGACGCATACGCGCGACCCCTCCGGTGGCGACGCCAGGCAGAGCGCGACGCTGATGGGATGGCCGCCAGTGGTGCGGCAGCTCGCTAGTGTGTTCGTGTCGGCAATGGAGGAGGAGCAGCCCAGGACCTCCTCCGTGCAGAAGTGCTCGAAGATTACCCATGGAGGGTACGACGCCGCCGCCGCCGCCATCCGCCGTGGGTTGAGAGAGGGGTCCCGTGATGTTGTTTTGCGGCGCGGCGACATGTTTTCTAAACGATGGAACGATCTCTCCGAGTCGAATTTTGATCAAGGGAACCGTCCGCTTCCGATTCGATATCCTGTTCGGTCCGCCCCTTCTTTTTCTGCCAGTTTGTCCGATCTCCATCTTTGATAAGTTGGGCTACGGTGGAAACCAGATTTGGGGGGGGGGGGGGGGGGGGGGATTTTAAAATATTACAGGGTTCCAAATATAAAGAAGCTATACATAGGAAAAAAGAGTTTTAGGCTAGTCTCAATGTAACGTTTCATCTCACAGTTTCCAAAAACATTAAACTTTTATGAAACGGATACCTCTCTCAATGCAAATTTTATTGCACAGATTCATAAAACTATGTTTTAGCCTTTGTGGGTCCATGCGTCTCTTTTTTCTCCTATCGCCACCGTAGGCATGCTTAGTTCACCCTAAAAATAGCCATGAAATGCCTCAGCGCTCGTTTCACCCAGTTACCAAGACGTTGGAAACACCGCTACCGCGTTTCACCATGGTGAAACGATTTTACTTTCTCTCCTCTCCATTTCATGCAAAAAATCCTTCTATGTTGATGTGTATTTATATTAAATGTGCGTAAACGCAATAAAACATTGAGACTAGCCTTAGTGGTATTTTCAAATAGATCGGGACTCCAACATGCTACATAGAAAAAATGGAAGGGTTTTAATGGTTTTTTCAAATAGATTGGCAAAATGTTTAAATCTGAGTGGGCCACCATTGTGGCCTTTTTAACTTATATAAGCCGAATCATTAAGATTGAGCTGGCTTCCAAAATTCATAGAAAAATTAGAAAAATACCAAATCAGTTTTATTAATTTCATAAAAATCTATTACCTAATAATAATTTTAGAAAATTTCAGTCTGCCGGTTCAAAAATTTCTATCCGCCTCCTCTCTCCATATCCGGATCATAGTTCGTAGGGTTTTTTTTTATGTTAAGCGAAGATTAGATTGAGAAAAAATAGAAAGAAATATAGGCTTCCAGTGTAAAGACGCAAGAGAGTAAAGAAAAAGGTGGAAGGGCCTTAAGAGTTTTTTAAATAGATCAGGGTTCCCGATGTAAAATGTCATTGATCTTGCAAAATTCACCAATAATCATAGAGAAATCAGAAAAAATACGAAACCAATTTTGTTAGTTTCCTAAAAATGTGATCTATTCATATATGCTATGAGTCTTGTTAGATTGTTCTTTGTTTATAAGCATGTTAAATCATTCTTGCATATTTTGTATGCATGTAGATTCGACGATGAATGAGAATGTGCTAGAGGCAGAGTAGCCCTCGTTGTCATTGTCCCCTAAGCCTTCACTAGCTTTTCGTTATCTGGTTTCTACCCAAGACCAACTTATTTTTATTAAAATATGGATTAGCCAATGATACAACTAATTATGTAATTCCAGACAAGGGTTGTCATATGAAAAACAAAATATATAGATCTCTCGTTATAATCATGGATGCACAGACCAATCCTAATGCATGGATAAAAAGTTATCAAAGTTGATATGATGCGTCAACAAATGTACAAGGTCGATATTGAGTCGTACAAACACAAGAATAGTATGAAAAAGCTATAAAGTTATAATTTGTTTATATCTAAATTTTGTGTTTTGTAATGGAAGAAAAAATATATCAATGTGTTTTTTAAATCGATATAGGTTTAATAGGATATCGTTGTTTATTGTAAACATTAACTTATATTATGGATATAATGATCATCATAAAATAAATTTTAAAAACATAAAACATAAGTAGATATGTATATCATATATGTTATCACTTTTTAAAATGTTAGTAGTTTTTTTTTCTTCCGTTGTAACGCACGGGCATATTTGCTAGTATGATCTAATAAGGCATTTTTTATTGGTACAATTTGGATAGGAAATAAAATGTATCTTATTGTTATAACCTTTCTTAGCCGATATGGTTCAATCAGTCAAGCTATGAACTGAAGTCTGAAGTTAGTTGTTCGGTTCAATAGAACAAATATCTTTCCAAGCACAATTCTAGACGAAATTTTATACAAAGAGTAAAATGTAAATAAATATGTATTATTTCTGTCCTCTTTTTTCTTAAATTTTTGGTACCTTTTTCTTTCCATTACAGTGAACAGGCATATTTGCTAGTGCAAGGCATATGTCACATCCTACCGATAAACCAAGGCTAGATTTTTTTCACTTTTTCTTATAGTTATAGCCTACCGATGTGGGTCTGTACAATCTCCAACCAAGCCATCAAGGGTGGGTGTCCAATCAAACTGTGGATCGTTCATCTTCTTTTGCCTTCATTGTGGGGTTCACATATGACCTCTCACTCGATGTCGAGGAGAGGAGGGCGGGGGTTTATCACAGGAGGGATGAACGGGACCGAGTGGGCGAAGTTTCGGAACTGTACAGCAGTAGGAGAGAAATGGAGTAAATGGTATTAAATTTTTCCAATCAACTCCCCATACACAAGGCCACCTCCTAGTATATTTATAGGGCATATGAAGGGTCATAGATTTTTTACAATAGGGTTTAGGCCCGCCAGCCACTTTGAGCGGGGCTAACCCGAGAGCAAAGTCGTATTTTGGCCCCCAAACCCTGACTACTTCACATGCTCTCCCCTCCTGCTGCCATCGGATTGTCTGGGGTTGACGTCAGTGACTGCAAATGTTGGTAGGGCTCTAGTTGAGGTCCTTGCCACGGCGAGGGTCGTGCAGGTAGTCGACCTTAGTTGTCAACTAATCCTGCACAAGAAACGAAACAAGGGTCACGGGTTGGGGTTAGGTTACACCGACTTGCGTGTGATGACATCAGTGAACCGTTTGGGAAGGGTTCCTCTTGCGTGAGGCTTTCTCTTTGGGGGCTACTGGCGCTAAGACGTCCTCCGATCGACGGACGTCGGCATCGGCTGGTAAGTCACGTAAGTGGTAATTGTTTATTGCCTTTTGCTTAGGCATCGGCTAGGCTAGGCCGTCGGTTTTTTTTTCCTTGTTGCCTTTTTGTGTAGTACTTTGTACTTATATAGTCATTCTTGTTGCACTTGTAATTTAGGTCAGATACTAGAATTTTAGAATGTTACCTAACAAACATTTATCCGGGGCTACAAAAAGAAAATGGAAGAGACAGAAATATTATATATATATGCTTTAGAGGGCCGTCGCGATGAGTTCGCCCAAGGGCCTTTAAAAATATAGGGCCGGCACTGGGCACAGGAGGCCGGTGCTAGCAGTATTCAGAGAGTTAATACACCTGGGACGACGCTTGGTTTCTTCAGAGGTGAAGGAGCGCGGCGCGAGCAGGGACAGCGATGGCGGCCGTGGGGGTTCCGCGGCCGCGTCGCCCGCACTGTAGACGAAGTGGTCAGTTATATTGGTGGCGATGATGGCGCCGGGGTTCTTGAACTCGATCCCGACCTGGACGACCACGGAGTCGCCGTGTGACGCGAGGACGGCACTATAGGACACCTTGACGCCGGCGGGAAGTTGGACGCATACGCCCGACCCCTCCGGGGGTGCCGCGAGACACAGCGAGACGTGGATGAGATGGCCGCTGGTGGTGCGGCAGCTCGCCAGTGTGTTCGTGTCGCCAATGGTCGTGGAGCTGCCGTCGACGTTGCGCGTGCTCTGATCCAACATTACCCATGGAGGATAGGCCGCCGCCGCAGCCGCCATTCGCCGTGGTGAGAGATGGGTTAGTATGTTTTGCGGCGGGCAGAGAAAACCGGGTGGCAGTTTCCGTGCGTGCCTACCCTAGTCAGATTTTAGGTGAGCTGTGAAAAGAAAATAGAATAGAAAAAAAGAAAGAGGAAATTCCTTGAATCAAAATAAGCCGCATCCATTTAGGCGACTCTTACAACTGATTTATTTTCCTTATGTTGTTTATCGAATTTTTGTTTTCTTCTATTAATGAAGTCCCTCTATTTTTACTTAAATATCACATTAACTTTATTTTTAGTTAGTATACAACATTACTAACTTTTGGATGAACTTGAGGCTATTTTTAGTAGTTGGCAAGGACCAATCATGATTGGGGGAGATTTCAATTTGGTCAGGTTTGCTAGAGATAAGAGTAATGGTATTGTCAATCATAGGTGGGCAGATTTGTTTAATGATTGGATCGATAGGTGGGCTTTAGTAGAATTAGAACCAAACAATAAGAAGTTCACTTGGACAAATAACCAAGACTGCCCCATTAGATCTAGGATTGATAGGATCTTTGTTTCCACAGATTGGGAGAAAGCCTTTCCTCTAGCTAGTGTGTCTGCTTTAGATAGATTGCCTAGTGATCATAATCCTTTATTGATTAATACTGGAGATAATACCTCTTTTGGAAAAAAGAGATTTAGGTTTGAGAAATGGTGGCTGCAAAAAGAGTCTTTTAAAAAGTTAGTAGAGAAAGCCTGGAATTCACCATGTAATACCAATAGTAGCATAGAGAAATGGCAGTTTAAGGTTAGAACTTTAAGAAGGATGGCTAGGGGTTGGGCAGCAAATGAAGTAGCTGCAATGAATAAAACTAAAGTTGAACTAGCTGGTAGATTCCAGGTGCTTGAGAGTATAGCTGATGATAGAGCTTTAGATCAGGTAGAGTTACAGGATTATAGAGAAATAGAGAGAGAGTTAGAAAGAATCTGGGCTTTAGAGGAGATTAAAGCCAGACAGAGAGCTAGAGATAGAAATTTACTGGAGGGTGACAGAAATACAGCTTACTTTCAAGCTATTGCAAATCAAAGAAGTAGAGCTAAGAGAATTGAGTATTTGGAAGGGTCTAGTGGTATGGTGTCTGATCAGAAGGGGATGATGAACATAGCAGTAGACTACTATAAGAATCTATTTGCTGAAGAACCTAGAGTTGAGGCACAGTTAGGAAGTAATTTTTGGGATACAGAGGATATAGTTCTAGAAGAAGAAAATGTAGATCTGGTAGCCCCTTTTACTGAGGAAGAAGTGAAACAGGCTCTGTTTGATTGTTATCCTGAAGGTGCCCCTGGACCTGATGGACTTTCTTTCCTTTTTTATCAGAAGTTTTGGGAGCTAGTTAAAGGAGACATTATGGATTTATTTGCAGACTTTCATAGAGGAGTACTAGATCTTAGTAGGCTAAATTTTGCTTTAGTAACCCTGATCCCTAAAATAGGAGATGCTTCTAATATCAAGCAATTTAGACCAATCAGCCTTCTTAATTGCAGTTTCAAGCTTTTTTCTAAGCTGCTAACATTGAGACTAACTCCTGTGGTTCAGAGGATTGTGAACAAGAGTCAATCAGCTTTCATTAAAGGAAGATACATTCTAGAGAGTGTGGTAGTTGCACATGAGATTGTGCATAGTGTTGCAAAATCTGGAGAGAAAGGGGTAGTGCTGAAATTAGATTATGAGAAAGCTTATGATAGAGTTAGTTGGTCTTTCCTTTTTGATATGCTAGTTAGTAGAAATTTTGACCCAAAAGTAGTGGGCTGGATTAAGCAAACTGTTATGAATGGGTCCATCGGTATTACAATTAATGGAGAGGATAGTGCCTTTTTCAAGGCAGGAAAGGGTTTAAGACAAGGAGACCCCTTGTCTCCTTTCCTTTTCAATTTGGTTGGTGATGGGCTGTCCAAAATATTGAATAAGGCTAGAGACTGTGGAAGAATTTGTGGGCTTTTAGATGGGTTTAGGCCAGGAGGGGTAGTATCTCTGCAATATGCAGATGATACTATTCTCTTTGCAAAAGCTGATCCTTCTGTTTTGTTAAATTTAAAAGGCATTTTGATGCGGTATGAGCAAATATCAGGGATGAGAATCAACTTTAATAAGAGTGAGTTGGTGCCTGTGAATTTAGAGCCTTTTGAGGCTCATAGTCTAGCCCATATTCTAGCTTGTCCTTTAGGTTCCTTTCCTATCAAATACTTAGGAGTTCCTTTGCATTATGAGAAACTATCTAGGGAAGATATCCAACCATTAGTAGATAAGATTATGAAAAGGATAGGAGGATGGAGAGGTAAACTTCTATCTTTAGCAGCTAGGGCTACTTTAATTCAGTCATGTCTGGCCAGCATTCCAGTCTACCTCATGTCTTTTATCAAGTTCCCCAAATGGGCAATTAGGATTTTGAATTCTCACCTGAGCAATTGTTTGTGGAATGATACTGTAGAGAGTCACAAATACCACTTAGCTAACTGGGAATTAGTGGCAATGAAAAAAGAGTTTGGTGGTATGGGTATGACAAATCTTAGAGATCTCAACATTAGCTTATTAGCCTCTTGGGTTAAGAGATATAAAGATGATGAAGGGAAACTTTGGAGAGAGGTTATTGACTATAAGTATAACACTAGTAGACCCAATATTTTTCATACTAATCCTTTAGGTGCTTCTAGTTTCCTCAAAGGTTTTATGTGGGCTGCACAAACAGCCAGATTTGGTTTTAAATGGAAGATAGGGAATGGGAGAAAGGTGAGATTTTGGGAAGATACTTGGCTAGGGTCATCCAGTCTAGCTATCCAGTTCTATCCCCTGTATAGAATAGTTAATGAGAAAGGGAGAACTTTGGCAGATTTATGGGATGGGACTCAGTTGAGATGTTCTTTTAGAAGGACAGTGTCTGTTGAGTTGTATCAGGAGTGGCTAACTATAGTAGAACTAGTATCCACTATTCAGCTTAATGATGAGGATGATGAGATGATATGGCAATATACTTCTAATGGGGAGTACAGCTCCCAGTCCCTTTATAGGATCATTAATTTTAGAGGTATTCAACCTGTTCATGTTCCAGCTGTGTGGTCTCTTAAGAGCATTGACTAGAGATAACTTAGCAAAAAGACAGGAAGTAACAGATGGGACTTGCACGTTCTGCAATGGAGCAGGAAACCATTCACCATTTATTGTTTGATTGTGCTGTGGCCAAATCTTGTTGGGTGATTATTTCTGAGATATGCAATTACAAGTTAGGGAGTGATCTAGCTAGCATTGGTACTTGTTGGCTGAGCAATAAAAAGTTTTGTGTGATTAACATGGTTTCCTCTGCAGTCATGTGGTGTTTATGGAAACTGAGAAATGAAATATGTTTCCAGAATGTAGGTTAGCAGGGCATGGAAATGCTCCTGAACAGGATCGCTGGGATGCTTCAAAGTTGGTTGATCTTGTGTCCTATGGACAACAAGGCCAAGCTGGAAGACTGTATATCAAGAATCAGGAAAGCTGCAAGAGAAGTCTTATGGCTGCCTTTTGGGAGACAACTGGGGGGCTAACCAATGAGCTGAAGACCTCGGGCGAGGAGAATGTTGATGACATGGAGATGGTGAAGGCAGATGGCCTCAAATGGTGGTACTCTCTGGAATCAGAGATGTCCTGAAGATCGTTGAAGGGGAAGCTCCTGGGATGTTCAACTGCAAAAGGCATGGGAAACTGGTCGAACTGAATGCTCTGTAATAGGATAGTTGAAGTCGTTTACTATCTTGCTGAGCCATGAGGCTGCTCTGAAATTGTGGTAGTTTAGTAGGTTTTCTTTCTTTTGTTTTAGCTGAGCCCGAGGCTGGTTTCGTTTTGCTCCACCCTGGAGAGGGTGTGGAGTGCGGTTTAAAATTCTGGAGCTTAAACTGTTGTGGTCGGTTGATTTTAATCAAAAGGCCGGGGTATGCTGGTTGCTGCCCTTAAACTCAAAAAAAAAACATATGAATATATTACAGATTACGAAAGTATCTCTCATAGTGAATCCAAAATCATAAAATCAATGAACTTCATAATGTTTTTGGATTAGATAGTCAATGGTTGACTTAGGATAAAGCTAATACGATGTGTAAATAAAAAACGGGGATCCATATATATATAGCCTCTCTTAGATTGCTCACCATCGTATACACTATGCGGAGTTTTTGCCAAAACGTCGAGAGAGCCTCTCGTCCCTCATACACCATGGGCAGTTGATCATACCACAAACTCTGTTGGTGTGATCTTGCAAGATTACATACCTCACACGTACAAACTTGGTGCTTGCAACACTGATGCAAGAGGTATACAAATTACTAGCTTAAATCTAGAGCAAGCACTGGGAGGTGTTGATCAGTGTGGGTGTATCGGGCGGTGGCAGTGGGAGGAGTTGAATGGGCGGGATAGGTTCGAGTGAAAGATTGAAGAGACGTGGGGTGAAACAAATGACAGTAGAAAAAGAATAGGATCTCCAGATTCTACGAGATTGAGAGCTTGAGGGGGACCTGAGGATCTCCTAATTTTGAGGTCCAACAATTTTTTTTTGCCACCAACGAGGGGTGTGAATGGGTAGTGTGTGGAGGGGTGTGGAGCAGGTGCTATTGTGTGAGGGGTATTACCAGAGGGCGCGGTCACGGCCGTGGCTGCGGCGAGATGCAACAATTTTTTCCCACCAACCAGGGGTGTGAACGGGTGGTTTGTAGAGGGGTGAGGAGTAGGTTCTATTGTCTGAGGGGTATGGCCACGGGGGCGCGACGGTGGTGGTGGCCGGCGGCGGCGCGTGCCGCGTGGTGGGGACGCATGGAGAGAGAGAGAGAGAGAGAGGGAGAGAGAGAGAGAGAGAGAGACGGGGGGAGGGAGGGAGGCGCAAGAAGAGGGAGAGAGGTAGGGGAATGGATTTTCGTTATTGTGTGATTGATCCAATTGCATCTGCGGCATATTTATAGCTCAATCAACTTAACCCCTAAGCTAATAAAAGGATCCTAGATGTGGATTTCTTTTTTACAATCCCAAGAGTTTGGTAAAATTCATTTGTCAAATCTTAACTTTTGACAAGTTGTTAATTTATTTGGCAAGTCAAAAAAACACCTCTTTCTAATAGTTTGCTATTCCAACTTGGTAAAATCAAAAAAAGTAGCCCCACCTAGTACTGATTCCAACTTGCGTGCCTTTCATCTTAAGTAGTACGCAAAAATTTTGTATGCGACCCAGCATCATCAACTGCGAATGCTGTGATTTATTTCCACGCGTACATCGTGACGTACTATGAACTAAAAAAACGTAATTGGTTCTTTTATACCTCAACCACCGCAATAATGGTATGGTTAGGAGTACTTGACATTATAACGAACATTCTTGTGAAATCTTTTATACCTCAACCATCTCCAAGAGTTTGCTACTCACTAGTACAGAATTGATTGACCGCAACGAGGTCCAAACCCCCTCTGTGGCGGACACTTTTTTTGCCCGCTGCGGTAAATCATGGAATTTACTGCAACAGGAATTTTTTATTTACCGTGATGGGCACTTTTGCCCGCCGCAGTAAATTGATTTTCCGCAGCGGGCACCTTATACAGCCCGCCACGGAAAAGGCCTAAGCCCACTAGGCCCATGTCGAAGCCCATCTACTCGGATGGTATAAAATAGAGGACTTAGGGTTTCACACTCACCTCCCTCTCCACTCCACCAGCCGCAGCTCTGTCTTGGCCGCCACCGAGTGCTCCCTCCCTCCTTCCCTCTCTGTCTTGGCGGCGGTGCTCCCTACCTCCCTCTGTCTTGGCCGGCGGTGCTCCCTACCTCCCTCTGTCTTGGCCGGCGGCGCTCCCTACCTGCCTCTCTGTCTTGGCCGGTGGCGGGCACACGGGAAGGGGGCCGCACACCCGGAGGCTGCGGGCCCGCGAGCGGCGCGCATGGCCGCAGGCGGCTCGAGCGGCGCGCGTGGCCACGGGCGGCTAGGGCGCACGGGACTGCTGCGGTGTGTCAGATCCGGCAAGTACCTTCCTCATGGGTCAGGCAAGCGGCGCGAGGGTTGGTGCTCGATCTGTGACGGAGCTCACGGATCCGGCAAGATCAATTCCTCCTTCTATTCTTCTCTTCGCAAATCCATCCCCTCACCCTCCCCTCCTTGCAGATCCGGCGGTGGAGCATGGAGCATCGTGCTCCCGGTGGCGCGCGTGCGGCCACAAAGGTGGCGGGCGCCGTGCTCCCCGGCGGCGGCGGAGCAGCGTCGCATGTGCGCCCACAGGTTGAGGGAGACGTGCGTCCTCCCCTTGCTCCGGCGGCGTGGATCCAAAAGGTCGCGTCATCGATTCCTGATTCCTCGACATGGATCCGGGGCGGCGGGGGCCTCAAGCTACGACGACGGCGGTGATCCAGGACGCAGCCGTTGATGGCCGATCTCTGGCGACGGGATCCGGCGCGGAGGACCAAGGGCACGGGATCCGGTGCGTAGGAGCAAGGGCGGCAGGATCTGGTGCTCCGGCGACCTCCATGTCCCGGAGCGGCGGATCCCGGCGACGCAACATACCGGGCTCGGTGGGCTTTTTTATTTTGTAAAATAGATTCCGTGGCGGGCATTCTAAACAGTTCACTGTGGTTAATGCCACTAACCGTAGCGGGCATCCTAAACTGCCCGCTGTGGTTAATGCCGGCGGGCAGGGTTGCCCGCTGTAATGAACTTTGATTTACCGTGGCCTTTGAACCGTGGCGGACAGGTTTGCCCGCTGCGGAAAACCAAATCCGTCCGCCACGGCTAATATTTGTGTACTAGTGACTTTTAACTTGGCAAATCTTGTGATTTGCCAACTCTTAAAAAATTTACCATGCTAAAAAAAAAGTATCTCTCTCTTTAAGAGTTTGCTATCTTTAACTTGCCAAATTGGAAAAAATAAGGCCACAAGCTGTTCTTTTCCACCTGCATGCAACCTGGCTTTGTGCACGCATGAGAAGCAATCACGATCGTAGAAATCCGGATGGCAACCCAAGTACGCGCGCGCATATATACGCGCGCGGAGCCGAGGGATGGCAAGTGGGGAAGATGGCAAACAAGTTTAGCAAACTGTTGGAGAAGGTTTTTTTGCATGTTTTGCCAAATTGTGAAGGTGACAAGTTATATAGCAAACTATTGGAGATGCTCTAAGTCCCCCCCCCATCGCGTGCTGCGGTGGCTGCAGCAACCACCGTGGTGACGCCTCCTTCCCGGGCCCGATTTGGCCCATTTTTCTCACCAACGTGCAACGCCCACATTGAACACATGATACCACTCCCCCGTTCTCCACTCAAAGCATCCACGCATCAAAACACATGCCAGCTAGCAATGCCAAAGTGAGGCAATCCCGCCACCCGTGGAAATTTCAATAGGAAGCAGGTTACACGCCCTTCCATTGGGTCGTTGAGAATGACCTTGCTGCGGAGGGGAGCGAAGTCGAAGCAGATATGGTGTCTGACAGGGGACCTCTTTGTCTTGACGTGTTCATCTCAAATCGGGTCATTACGTGGTGTCGGAGCAGATGTAGACGGGCAAGCATCGCAAGATGCTCATCGGTGTTGGTGTTGGTTGCAAGGCCCTGTGGTCCAGCATGTCACCGAACATGAAGATGTCGGTGTCGGTGTCGAAGTCGTTTGGCAGCAAGCGGTGTAGTATAGAATCTGGTTATATGTTGACGTTGACGTTATTTGTTTGGACAAGCATACACTATGTGAACGAGGCACTGTAAGGGCGGCTGCCCAGGCTCTGTAAGGGCAGCTGCCACCAATCAACCGTAATGCCACTTTATTCACGTATTTTTTCGGCGTTTTTGGACTTTTGCATCGTCGGGATTGAACACGACCATTTCGCGTGAGTTCGCCTTTTCCACTTCGCACTATTTCATCGCGTGTGTCTCATATAGTTTTGGTTCCCCGCGTATTGTCTCAACAGAAAGTAATTGCTTATTTAAGGCCCTAAATGATATCAAATCAAAAAGTCGTCAACTACAAACTTTCATATCTTTTCGACATTTACACTTTCTGTTTAGAAAGTTTTTTCATCCGAGGTTATTTATAAAATTTGAATTTCAAATTTGAGAAACTAAAACGTAGGTTTCGCATGACTAGATGAAGTCAAATAAAAAAGTTTTCAACTACAAAGTTTCATAACTTTTTGAGATGTACAAACTTCATATAGAAAGTTTTTCCATCCGACATCGTTTATAAAATTTGAATTTTAAATTTGAGAAACTAAAACGTAGGTTTCGCATAATAAGATGAAGTCAAATCAAAAAGTTGTCAACTACGAAATTTCATTTTGAGATCTATAAACTTCATATAGAAAGTTTTTACATCCAACATTGTTTATAAAATTTGAATTTTAAATTTGAGAAACTAAAACGTAGGTTTCGCATGACAAGATGAAGTCAAATCAAAAAGTTGTCAACTACAAAGTTTCATAACTTTTTGAGATCTACAAACTTCATATAGAAAGTTTTTACATCCGACATCGTTTACAAAATTTAAATTTTTTTAAAACCACTTATACGCCTCACATACCACTTTGTAGGGGCGGCTCAATCACCAACCGCCCTTACAGTGACCACTGTGAGGGCGGCTGGTGATTGAGCCGCCCTTACAGTGAAAGGGGAAGCGCTCCCGTAGTGCTTTTTTCACGTAGTGATATGGCTTAAGCCATCGACGAACACCACCATCACCCCCTAGGCATCATGATGGCCAAGAGCGCCCCATTAGGATGTGTGAGGGTATCTCGTTATCCTGATAATCTGTCGCAGGCCTATGATACCTAGGGCCAATAACTCGATGTTGGTTGGCCCTTCATGGTTGAGAACCTACAATAGCTCAAGCAACAATGGTCATGACGAGGGTATGTAGAGCCTGCAGTCGAAGAAGACGAGTCGTTGAATGAGGGTGCACGCATTTGCCATCTGCCCATTTTGCAGTGGCAAGGGAAATGGTGTGTAGCTGCCATTGTTCCTTGGTTGCTTGCCACATGTAGTCGAAGATGGTGTTCTCCTTGTCTCTGAAGTTGTCGAAGGCATCGGGTAGTCATGCTCGATGCGCCTTATTCATCATCCGGTGCACTAGAGTTGGTGTCGCCTGCAGCCCTTGCGTTGGTGGCAACGGTGCTTGCCGGGCTAGGGTTGCCTGTGGTGCCTCCAGCTCTGGGGACATGAAGCCAGTGGATACGCCCATCGCGGTCATACACCAAGGTTATGTCGGTGAAGTCCTAGATGACAGATCCTAGGCTTGTGAGCCACAGTGTGCTAAGGATGACGACGTCAATGTCATGGACGAGGTTGAGGAGGTACGCATCGATGCTGAAGATGTCGCTACTGTTGCGTATAGGGACCATGAACGAAGTAGAACAACAGGCACCTCATCCCCGCTACCGACGAGGACAGTGGTGTTGATGCGGTGCTCTTGGAGTCCGATGCTCCTAGCGACCTTGACGTCGATGGCGTTGTGCATTGACGAGCACATGAACGCCCATTCTGATGATGATGCCCTCGAGGTATAGGGGAAAAGCTTCCTGAACACCTGAGTTTCTCTTCCAGATGACCATCATCCAGCTATTGCTGGTCGGAGGCGCGAGTGCTGGTGCAGATGATTGTCGTCGGCACTCGGCTACTGACTGGAGTTCGGTCTGCGAGTATTGTGATCCATCTATAAATATGTTTACCTATTGATGGATTTCTAGTCCTGGTAGAATGGTGGATGTTGCGTTCACTGCTCTAATCTCTTGCGCAGGCTCCTCCTTGGTTGCCTCCATCGTGTCATACTTCTTCTCCATATTCTAGAGTCGAGAGGATCATCTTTAGGCATCTCCACAAATACAGCTTACCATCAGGGAAACAGGGACTCCATAGGCTGATATTTTGGACATTATCGTAGCATTCTATACCTAGGAAATGATAATGTCTGATGGTCCTAATCTAATTAAATTTGTTCTCAGTGCTATCACAACTCTCGCATACCTACGGCAACGCACGGGGAATCCACCTGGTTATGATAATATGCAACATGGTGATTCAGACTTTAATCATTGCCAACAAATTCACCACTAAACATGTCGGTGAATGAGAGAATTTGCTATGTTGATGCTAATTATGTAACAATGACAATCAATTCTCAAATGTTGAATATTATGCTATTAAAGTGGAGGTTGCAACTACAAATTTAGCCACATATGGAAATAAAATATAATAATCATGATTCGGCTAACTCGAACCATATTGATGAAATTTCAAACTGATAAGAACAAATACTACACTTGATCTTAACCAAAAGGCCGAGAAAGGTAGCACGCAGTATGATGAAATTTCAGCAAAGAAGCATACACCTTCGTACACCAATGTAGCATGTAGTTTGCTGTAGAATTCAGTTACATCAAGCCCGAGTGGCATATATATGTTGAATTTAATAACTACTTTTTGATTACTAACAAGAAGTCAATCAACCCCAAAGTAATTGGCTATTGATAGGGTGAAAAGGGTATTACCAGTTGATACGATTAGCGGAAACAAAACTGATTAGAATCCAAGAAAAAAATAGCTACCAAAGCTGAACAACACAATATTCCATTCCATCAGAACAAATAATATCTCAAAAAGTATTATAGCTATAGAAAACATAGGGAGCACAAGAAAATGATCAATTTTTATATTATTACACAAAAGAAACAAAAACAATAGAGTTTAACTAAAGACTTATTAGGCCATTAAAGGAAGTAAAAAAAGTTCATTATGTGTCTGTAGCGCTCACTTTTAGTTGCATTGCAAGTCAGCCGAGCATGCATAGCACAAAACACAAGCTTCACTGGCTTTGATCTCCATCAGCACACAATCCTTCCTCAAATCCATTGGCAGCCCCATAAGGACCCTGAACCGGTTGCTACTATTGTCGTGGGCAAGAATACGATAGGCTTTCAGCATATCTTCAGGACCCAAGCCAGGTATCTCCTGAAGCGCCGCCAAGATTGATGCCTCTGGTGAAGTTGCCCCCATAGTGCTGTTGACTGTTTGCAGCTTATTATTCTTGAACTTTCTGTTCGTCGTGTTTTGCATAGCTTCTGGCATTTGTGAAGCTGGACCCGGCTGGGCGTTGCTTGGTTTAGAGTTGAAGTATTTGGAGACCCTGCTGGGCAAGTGACGGTACCACCGACTATACCACCTTCCTTCTTCAGGGTAGCGAAAGACTGATCGTAGCGTCTTGCTCTTCATATCGACCATGATCCGCCACATCGTCTTGTCACCATCTTGTTCATGATGTTTCTCACAAACCTCAAAACAGATGGCATCAGCTTCGTCCATGCTCACGACAGGGTTGACTAGCTCAACACGTGGGAGGCCCTTGTAGGCATTGAGGGACCAGAGCTGGGTGGCATCGAGCCAGCCATCCATTGCCCAGGTCATGTCGTCCATCCTCAGCGTCCAGGTGTGGACGGCGTAGGCATGGTGAGAACCACGGCAGTTTGATTTGCCCGCACCACCGCAGCAGCAGCGGGAAAAAATATTAACAAACTTTATCATGCTGCCACCGGCGGTGACACACACACTCCGCAGGCCGGAACTGGGATCCTCAGGAAGCGGCACGTACTTCAGGCTTGGGTTCTCGTCGAACAAGTCGTCGGAGAAGAGGAGGCCGCGCGCCAAGTCGACCCAGCAGAGCATCCGGTCGCCGACAGCTATAACCATGCTGTTTTTCCACGATAACTCCAGATCCACGCACTCACCGCCGTCGGCATAGCGGCTGATCACAGGACGCTTGACGTACCACTCGCCAGAGCCGGACCGGAGCAGGTGGAGTGCGGCGTCCTTGCGCACATTATGGCGCGGAACGCTGTTCTCCATCAGATACTCCATCTGGAGCTCCGCCACCAAGAAATCGCCCTCGCCACGGCACAGGAGGCCGGTGCTGGTTCTATCCAGGAAGTTACACTCGGGATGACGCTTGTCTTCATAGGTGATGGAGTGCGGCGCGAGCAGGCACAGCGATGGCGGCCGTGGGGGTTCAGCGGCCGCGTTGCCCGCGCTATAGACAAAATAGTCGGTTATCTTCGTGGCAAAGTAGGCGCCACGGTTCTTGAACTCGATCCCCACCTGGACGACAACGGAGTCGCCGTGTGCCACGAGGACTGCACCGTAGACCTCGACGCCGACGGGAAATTGGATGACCCTCCGGGGGCGCTGCGAGGCAGAGCGAGACACTGATGGGATGGCCGCTGGTGGTGCGGCAGCTCGCCAGTGTTTTCGTGTCGCCAATGGACGAGGAGCTGCCCTCGACCTCGCGCGTGCACCGCTCCTCCAACATTACCCATGGAGGGTAGGCCGGCGCCGCAGCCGCCATGCGCCGTGGGTTGATGTGGTTCCGTATGTTATGCGGCGGGCAGAGAAAACCGGGTGGCAGTTTCCGTGCCGACCCTAGGCAGATTTTAGGTGGGCTGTGAAAAAAAAATAGAACAGACAAAAGATAGAGGAAATTCCTTGAATCAAAAGAATTCACACCCTCTTACGACTGATTTATTTTCCTTATATAGTTGATTGAGTTTTTATTTTCTTATTAGTACCTCTATCTTTACTTACATATCACATTAACTTTGTGTGTAATTAGTATATAACATTACTGACTTTGACCATATATTTCTTTTAGAAAAAAGGGAATTGCTATTCTGTAGGCGACTATAAAATTTGGATGTCGTTCAGGCGACGGATCTGCACCGTTGGATCATCATCCAACACCCCAGCCGACGTCCCTGTTATCTTCCACCTCGCCCCACCATCGTTGGTTTTGGCTGGCACTCTTCATCTTTCAGTCATCCGGCATTGTCCATCTTCTACCTCCAGTCGGTCGTCGCAGCTCGCCGTCCTTGGCACAGATCCCAAGGAGAAGGGGAAGCGGACTACTTGCGCCATTGCCGTTGCCGCAGGAGGGGATAGGGGTTCATGAGGTGCCACCGGAAGTGGAGTCATCGCTGCCACCGGAGAGGAGGGTGGAAGGGAGGAGCCGCGTGGGAGAGGAACCACGGGTGGGAGAGGTGCTCGACACGGGTGGAAGGCGGTCACCGGAGGCCGTCACCATAGGAGAGAGAGAGAGGGGGGAGGAGCGGCAGTGTGTGAGGAGAGAGGGAGAGCGTGGGCGATGCATGTAGGGGCAACGTGGAGGCCCGTTGCCTAAGAGGCTGCGCTAATTTCACGCGGTTGGGCTATAGAAGAAAATGTGCTTAAAAACATTTCATAACATATGAATTATAGATTATTACAAAAATATCTCTTGTTGTTAATCTAAAAACATAAGGCCTATGTAATGAACTTCATAAAGTTTTTGAATTAGATGGTCAATGGTAGACTTAGGACAAAGCTAATATAATGTGTAAGCAAAAACGGCTATCCATGTAGCCTCTCTTTAGATTGCTCACAATCGTCTACTCCCTCCGTCCTGATATAAAGAGCATTCTAGACGTTGGGAGGTGTCCTCAAATATAGTGCATTTAGAGAACAAAAAGATAATATTTACTTAAATAAGAGTATGTGATTGTTTTTTTACAAGGAGGATAACTCATGCACTTGCCATATTTTGTATAAGAACTAATAATTCACCCTTTAATCATGCAAAATAGAAATAGATTTCAATACATTAGGAAGGTAAATGAGGGGTATATACGTCTATTGTCTTCTCTCTTATTTTGTCTTAGAATGGCTAAAATGCTCTTTAATTCAGGACGGAGGGAGTATACTATGGGGAGTTCTTGCCAAAATGTTGAAGGCCTCACATCCCTCATACAGGCGATCATACCACAAACTGGGTTCGTGTGATCTTGCAAAATTATGAGCCTCACATGTACAAACTTGGTGCATGCAACGTCGATGTAAAAGGTATATAGACCTTTGTAAACACTACCTTAAATCTAGAGGAAGCACTATTGTAACTACTGAAGACAGAGTGAGGTGACTGGTGTGGGTATATATTTTAATTTATCGCAGGGGGATTGGGGTGTGTGGGAGAAGCTGCATGGGAGGGATAGTTTGAAGCGAAAGATAGAAGGGACGTGGGGTGAAACAAATGACAATAGAAAAAGAACGGGGTCTGTAGAGCCTACGAGATTGAGAGCTTGAGGATCCGAGGATTCTCCTAATTTTGAGGTCCAACAGTTTTTTTTTTTTTTTTTTTTTTTTTTTGACAACAAACGCAAACCCGGTGTCCGGTGTGTAGGGGTGAGGAGCAGCTGCTATTGTTTGGATCAAGAAATTTCAATAATGTACTCTCTCAATACGTGCTACCACATTTGATGCCTGATTTGCATGCCTTTGAAAATTGAACTATAACAGGCTGTGTACAGGGGTGCACGTGGCAACCCTGAGCGATGCCCGGAGGCGGCGGCGCACGAGCGGGTGGGGCGGCGGCTAGGGTTGAAGGCGAGGGAGCCGAGAGTTGAGAGCTAGGGTTTTAGGACTAGCCCAATTTCTTACTCTATTCAATTGAGTACATGGGGTTTACATTTATTGTCTTTGCAAGACTTTAACCCCTAAGCAACTAGCGATATATGGCGCTGAAAGTTGCTTCCTATTTTATTTGTCTTTATTTCCCTAAGAGCATCTCCAAGGGCTTTGGCAAATTGACTTGGCATTTGTTGTTGTTTGCAAACTGCCATAACAAAATGCAAAGGATAAAAATAGGCCATCTCCAAGGGAATTGGCATTTGCCCTTGGCAAAGGATAAAAATAGAAGGTCTCCAGGCGCACGCGCTTTCCTCGCGCGCGACTTTGCTTGCACGATCGGGTTTGCAAAGCCGTCCACGGCTTGGCATTTTTACCAAGTTTGCTCCCTCAGTTGCCAAGTTGCCCAAATTATGAACTCCAAATGTAAAACCGTTGGATACCTCTTTTAGAGCTTTTTGGCAAATTACTCAAATGCAAACCTCAAATGCAAAACCCTTGGAGATGCTCTAACCCATTTAGATGACGTGTCCTTTTCCGGGTCCGGCGGCGGCGGCGGCGCGGGCCGCACGCGGCCACCTCCTGTGCGCGTGTGGCCTCCCAGGCCCGCGATGCGCGGCTTGTTGCGTTGACGTCTCCCCTTCTGGGCTGTTGTTGGCACAATTTCTTCGCAATTCTGCTGGGTCGTCTTTATACTTGTTACATTAACCATGAACACACAAACTCTTTTAATACGATATATATATTTATATCATTTTCTCTATCATCTATATTTTCAATGTCTCGTTCTCACTAATTAGGGCATAGGAAAAGACCAAATTACCCCTCCTTCTTATGAGCAGACTTAGATGCACCTCCCTCGCCCACACGTGTCGCCACTGCTTGTGGCACCATGTTGAGGGTGGAGTGGCAGGACATGCAGCTGGTGCTCAAATCGTAGGGCGGCCTCCCGAGCGGTATGGACACATGCGAAAATGATGTCTGATGGCGTGCGAGGGTTGACGGCGGCTGGTCATGGACGCTAGAAAGAACTGGGCAGGCGGCAGTATCGCGACCTACGCGTCACTACCCTGTGCGGCTCGGCCAACTACCCTGCGGTGTTGGCTAGTACTCGCCGCGGAAGACCTAGGAAGATGACAAATGTTGCGACTTTCATGTCGCGCCCCTTGCAAGTTTGTGACTGCGTGCTAACGGGAACATGAATTGGATCCTTGTTTTGGATAGAGGGGCATTTTCGTCTTTTCCCATAGTGAGGAGAATATAATGGAAATCCGATACGAGAAGAAGAGAGAGAAATTCCTTAAATTCAAAAATCTTGTGTGTCCAAGGTTAAACTATTTTTTATACATGTTTCCTAAACTCAAGTTGCCTGAGCTTCTCAGGCGATGGGCTCAGAACCAGCTGCTCCTCTCCTGGTGAGTTGATGAAACAAAAGCAGAAAGTTTGATCTCTTGCTAGCACTGTCGCCTAGATTTTTTTTTAAAAAAATCAGGCGACTGTGCAATAGCAATTCCCTTTTTAATAATGTGTAAATTGGGTGCCAAATATTATTATGAAGTTAAATATTGAAATTTCTGGTTTGCACGGGAAAGTCGTTGTAAAAATGATGAACAAATCGCTACTTTGGTCCAGTGCACAAAGTGGACAGCGTGTGTTTTTGCTAGTTGGGCCAAAGCAAATAGTACACTTAACTTGCCGTCTACCCCTCAACCGTGATATGCCGTCATATTCGAAGGCCCCCTCGTATCCGTAACAACTCCAGTTTTAGGGTTAGCAAAATCTTGCATCTCATGAGCATGATCATCTCATAAGCATCATAATTGCATTTTGTGGTAGCAATTGTTTGAGTGCTTGGGTTAAAATGCAAATAGGGTTTTTCAAGTTGTTGCTAGAAGTCATACTTGTGTTGCTTTTCTTAAAAAGAAGCTTTAACAAAGTTTATGGAGAAAATTATTTGGAGAAAACTTTGTTTTGACCTCAAGTCATGAAAATGTATTTAAGGGCTTCAAAAATGGCAAAAACAGTTTTATTCATTTCCAAAAATCAATTTTTTTATATGTATTTATTTGACCCAATTTCTCATTTTCAAATCTAGGCCGAATTAGCAAAAACTTTCTACATGAAAAATATTCCTCTCATTATTTGGAGAAACTTTCATTTTTGGAATTTTTTCAAAATCGCAATATTTTGAAAAATACACGCAGTCAAACATCCCAGTTCATATTTGACCGTTGTGGGACCCACCCGGGCCCCACTTGTCATCATATTTCTTCCTCCCTTCCCTCTGCATCGCGCCAGGCCGCAGAGCCGCAGCGACGCCGCTGCCGCCTCGCTTCCCCGCCTGCATCAAGCCGCAGCGCGCGTGCGTACCCGACCTGCCGGTCTTGTCCCCCACACCCGCTCTGCCCCTCCTCGCTGCCGCCCTGCCACTCCGCCTGCGCCGCCCGTTTGCCGTCACCACGGCCGCACGCCGCGTCCCACCAAGCGAGCACGCCAACAGCTCCGCGACGCCGCAACGGCCGCGCCGCGAGGCACTTAAGCACCTCCGCGAGCACGCCACTGCCGTCGCCTCGCTTCCCCGCTGCCCACTGCCCGCTGGGACGCTGCGACGCTGGCGTCGTCCGCCATGGCCGCCGCGCCCCGGTCGCTCGCCCGTGACGCCCCGCGGTTCAAATTGGACAGGCCGGATGGCCTTAAAACACGCCTCACTCCCTCGCACACTCGCTCGCCCCATTTTCCTCTCCCACTCGCCTCCTCCACTGTGCCGCGGAGCTCGCCATGGTCGCCGCCGCAAGCCGCGCCGGCTAGCCGCCACTCCGCTTCACCTTTTTCACCCCTGAGTGTGTCACCAAGAGCGCCTTGCCATTCTCCACCTTCGCCGCGTACCCGTGCTTCGATTCGACCCAAGGTAGAGGCCAATCGGCCGGTTTCGTCCTCGCCGTCGGGAGCCGAGCGCCGGCGAGCCCCTTCGGCGCCGCCGTCCACTCGCCTCGGCCATCATCTTCACTCCCTAGCACGTGCACTAGCTCCGCCTTGGCCTAGGAAAGCCCGTAGGCATTTCCAAGCGCCACGCAGTGCCATGCTCCGGCGAGCCGCCGTCGAGCCGCGTCGCCGCTCGCCGCCGTTCGTCACGCTCACCGATTTCGCGCACAATAGGGTTCATCTTCTACACCGTTGGGTTCGCGTCGTAGTCACGAGCACGTAGGTGCCAGTCTCGCGGCCGGAGACCTCGCCGCCGGCGAGCTTTCGCCGGTCAAAACCGGTGCCCTGCTCCGGTGCGGCCGACAGGTGGGCCCGTTGACCGGGTCCCACCCGTCAGCGCCACTGGTGCAGAGTGCGCTCTGCGTGTCGCTTGGCGCCGGGTCTTGGCGTAGCAAGCGCGGCCAGCGTGTCGGCCCGGCGGGGGATAGCCCCGGGTGCGCGTAGCGATTTCGATCTTTTTCATTTTCGAAAATGATTTCCAGAAAATAGTGTTTAATCTTCCAAAAATCATATCTCACTCATTTTAAGTCCATTTTGGGTGATTCAAATTTCAGTATTTTTCTTATGAGGTGCTTTATGCATGTAAGGTATTAGTTTATTTTTTGAAATACTTTTCTGTACAGTTCTATTTAATGTCTTTAAATGCGATATCTTGTTAAATGCATAACTAATTATTGGTTCATCAGAAAAATGTGAATCTTGTTTTGTTGCTCTATTTAGGAGATGCTTTATCGTGAAAACTATTTGTTGTATATGTGTAGAAAATGCCCTGTTTATTTATTGTGCTTGCTTTGCTTAGGGATTAGGAAATTCATAATTAATTATTTATGCAAGGATTAGGCTTGATAATTTTTCTATGGTGTTTTTATGCTTATAAGTAGATGCTAATCCTATGAGATCTGTTGTTTGACACTTTTCATAGTACAAAGTATTTTTAGGTCTTGGTTTCTTTGCTGCCTTGTCTTTTTTGTATAGGATAAATGGTTTCTTGTTTTGACTGAAAATTTTATGGTAGGCTTGCTGTTACCTAGCTAAGCCACTGTAATTTTTGTAGATTTTTCTAAACAGTCTAGCTATAGGTTGCTGTTGTACCCTTAGTAATCGTAATCGTTTTTCGACGGAGTTTAGGTTAACTAGTGTCTTTACTATGGTTAGTTAGGCTCTAATAGGTACAACCTGTTAGGATGATGTTGACTACCTTATAGTACCACGATTGGTTCGTCATCATCATCATCATACGCTTTAATTCCGTATTGCATTCCCGATACTCATACGCACCGCTGCATCATACAGGATTGCCGGAAGAAGTGACGCCAGTAGTTCCCGAGGAGCCGAAAGGAGAGGAGCAGTAGGGAGCGATCTGGGGAGGCAGCAAGGGACGAGGACCCAGACACTGACTTGCCTGAGTGCCCTAACCATCGGCCCTAGCTCCTTTGTGAAAGGCAAGCCCCGGAGCATTACTCCTACGGTTTTAAAAATGTTTTACTTGAGTCATTTATTTATTATGATGCATTAAGTTAATAGGTGTTGCACGGAACCGTTCTTGCATTATGAGTACCTTGATCCACCTGAATACTTTTACCCTATTAAGTTCGGATCACGCTTATGCTTATGCTTGCTTAATTAGATCGGTAAAAGACGGGTGATTGACCCTCATCCGCGAGGTAGGTGGTTACTACCCTCTGGTTGATACTATGGAGTTGGTTTAGAGAACATAACCATGTGGCCATGTTAAATCACGACTAGTCGAAGTTGGTGGTGTGTTAGACCATGGAACCTCCGGCTATGTCACTTAAGGAAATATGACTTTGTACGTCCTCGGATCATGTTGAACAATGCCTCACAGATAGCTGGAAGGATGCGATCATCCGACCGCGAAGCCTTGAGGATGTTTGGGCCGGAATTTCAGTAGAGATGAGTGTATTGCCCACAGGCGTGGTATTAATCCCAATGGCCGGTCGCACCGGAGGTACTTGGTAGCCGGGCATGCCCTGGCGCAATCGTATTTGTTGAAATCCGCGTTTCCACCCGAATAGACCAAGGTGACCGTCATTCGCTCTGGCCAGCGAGTGTGGTTTGTGTGAGGAATACCCGCCAGCTGGTTTGCAAATCGATTATAATCGCCATCGTTCCTGGACGGTGAACCCTTGACCGGATGCGGCCCCGGCAACCATGTCGCCAATCTATGTGCAAAGAAAGATGGTTATGTTTCTAAAGTTGTTGATCTTTGGTATGCTCAACTTTGAAGGATAAGATAGTGTTGATTGTTCATACCCTGGAGTTGGAGTAGTACGGGAGCTAATGTAGTGATGACGGGATCCAACTTAAAAGATGATAAGCTAGAGAGTCCTTTATCACTAAACGATTATTTAATAAGCTCATCTCTTTATTGCAAGTTAAATGAGTCAGCTACCCCACTTATAAAGCCTTGCATACTCCTTGGTGTCACTTTATTTTCATTTATGACGGGTAAGTCTAGGCGAGTACCTTCTTGTACTCGGGGTTTTATTCCATTGTTGTTGCGAGATGGTGAGATGTTCTATGGCTATTGCCGAGACTTGCTTCTTCCTGCGTATGGGGATGAGTAGATCGTGGGCACGATCAATCTATCTATCGTACCTCTATGCTGTTGCTGGATGTGATGTTGGACCAGGCACTATGTTTCAACTAAGTGTGCGTTTGTGAACCAAAACTTTATTTGCTTCCGCAATTTGGATTTGAACTTGGTATTGTAATAACTATTTCGTAACTCCGATGTAATCGACTATTTGTGAACTTATGTATTACTATGAACTGTTGTATGTTGAACTCAATTCGGTCTGGGTTGTATTGTGGAAAGTTTGAAATCCTTCGTGATTTCACGGACTACCGGGTTGATATAGACGCCATGTGCTAATTAAGTTGCTTCGGTGACTCATTAGTACATTGTGTTTATATTAATTGGTCGGTTACATTACGGTGGCATCGGAGCGGGTTCAACGTATTCTTGTTCATAAGTATGTTTTAAAACTAAAAGAATATGTTTTACAAACCTTAATTACGAATTTATAGCCACTTAATCTCATATATAGGTTTTTCAAAAGTGTGTGGTTTTCAAAACTTATATATGTGCCTTGACCGATCATATCCTTTATTCCCAGTTAGGATTTCAGGTGGCTTATATAAGTACTAACTTGGGGGATTATTGCATCATATTTTTAATTGTCGCGCTCATACACGACAGTTTTGTATGAGGGCCATTCATTTGAATGGTTGTGTATGGTTCAGTTTTGCCTCTCCGCCAAGGTAAGTGTGAGATGTGAGAGCATGATCGGACGCAATGCCGATCTAGGGGAGTGCTTATTGGTCTTGGATTATATACATGTTCACACATGTTTATAAGAAGGTACCCCATGTGGGTGTCGTCTTCGATGACTTGTTGGGTAGTATGCACTTGGGAATGGGTGCAAGTAATCGGAGATTTCACCTTGTTCGAAGGTGCGTGGATTTTTACGTCGCTTGCATTCATTGGGATATTGGGCTGAAATGAATCTTACGGGTACACTAACTACGTAAAACGTGTAGCCCGACTAGTTACCGACATATGAGAGCACGTTTTGTATGCCACCGCCTAGACGTTATTAGATAATAATTTTAGGCAGTGAGGACGTATGGAACGTGCATGCATCATGATTTACATATATGCTCATGTCATTCATTACATTCTCCTCTTCCCTTATAATTAAATTGTCTCGATTCCGTATCTCCATGCTTTAATTATTAAAATTGTTGCTCATTGAAAATAAAATCCTTTCAGATGGCTCGGACCAAGCAGACCGCTCCCAAGAGTTCGCGTCCACCCCGCCACTGCAAGCTTGCTTCCCGTGGGAGTGCTCCTCTTGTGGTGCGTCGGGTGCCGTCCCACCGGCTTCGGGGAGGCCGGCACTTTTACGGAGAAGAGTGGCTTGCCCACTCTCCGGGAGGCTTCGCACGGTGTTGGTTACCCTGCGGGCCGAGCCACGGTACTCTTGGGTGATCGGAAGAACTATGGCTTTGTTTGTGGTGGTTGTGGTGCCGTCCTTGGGCCTTGATGAGAAGTGGATTTGGATGGACGGCTAAGGGTGAGGGCATCACTGTTTTCGATGGTGCTCGGGATCTTTTGCTTTCCTGTTACTTGAGAAGATGGTGATGGAGCTGCCTAATGAGGTGCAGAGGCTCATCCCTAATGTTTTTCCTTTGGCTAACCCCCGCATTGACACGTGGAGGCAGGCTCCAGGAATGGCACTAGTGGCTGGACCTCAGGAGGCAGACTGTGGCAGTGCACTGGCGTAGAGTGTTGTGTTCGCCTTGATGAAGGCGTATGCAGCACAGGAGGACCTTGCTCTCTTTAGGCACGACAAGCTAGAGCGTGTCGAGAGAGAGAAGGAGGAGCAACAGGAGATGTACGAGAAGAAGCTCGAGGAGCTCAAGGAGGAGTTGGCACTGATGACTGAGCAGAGGGACCAGGCTGTTCAGAGAGACAAGTTGGCCATGCAGCAGGTCCAGGAGCTTCAGGCTAGAGTTGGCAGACGTGACGCCACTATTCAAAAGTTTGGAGACACTTTGGCCCGTACAGTTGGAGAGCGGGATGCAGCCCGGACTGAGGCACGTGGTTTGCGGGCTGCTCAGCACACTCTCCGGGAGGACTTGCACGAGAAGGAGGTGTACATCGACGCCCTGCGTGAGGAGCTCTACGCGAGACAGCACGGAGAGTGGGTTGAGTCTCCGCTCGGTGACGCCGCTAGTCAGGAGTGCGTTAGCCGTATGCGCCTAGACTAGTGTGTCGGCTAGTGTTAGCTGGATCGCTGTCCTTAGTGGTCCGTTGTGACTCTTTTGTTTATGTATGGCTATTTTTAGGGTACGCTAGTAAGAGTTGGATGTGACCTTGGATCACGTTGTTGTAATGCTATGTTGTCGTAATGCCTAAAGTCCAGTGTTCGTGTGTGCTGGCAACCATGGATATTGTAAGACTCTATGTGATATTTCGACATAATATTATTAGTGTAGCTGTGATGTGGAAAAATGAATTATTGTGCCATGTGTGGTTAGTTGTATGAATTAATTTTCTTCCAATTAATTTCACAAGGCATGATCTATTATTCGTTTACCCTAAAAAATTCAGCTCCTAATAGTGGGACAATATTATGGTTGAATCATGCAGATGGCGAACACCCGTCGGAACAATGGTCGTGTTGGTGGTCATGATGAGGAAGAAGTGCATGGTGCACCACCCCCTCCTCCCCCCACCGCTGAGGAGTTGTTTGCACAGTTTCTAGGAAGTCAGCGCAACATAGAGCAACTTCTGCGTGCCAACTTTGAAGCAAACAATAATCGCCGTCAGGATCATCAGCCTAACCAGTACAGTGAATTCAAGGACTTCATGGACACCAAGCCTCCAGTGTTCAGGGATGCCCCTGATCCTCTCATGGCTGATGCTTGGATCAACACCATGGAAGAAAGATTTTCTTTATTGAGGTTATCTGAGGAGCTGAAGGCTACCTATGCTGCACACATGATTGAAGGTGATGCTAGGTTGTGGTGGAACACACATCGCCACACCTTTCCTGAGGGTCAGCCTATTACTTGGGATCAGCTTGTTTGTGAATTCCGTGCAACTTATGTTCCGCCCAGTCTTATGGCAATGAAGAAGGCAGAGTTCCATAATTTGACCATGGGGACTCGTTCTGTGAAGGATTATCACCATGCATTCCACAACTTGTCCCATTATGCACCTGAGTTTGTGAGTACTGAAGCCAATAAGATTGCTTTGCTTTCAAGAAGGGTCTCGAGTACAAAGGCGATGAAGACCATGGGTACCTCTACCCGTGTGACATTCAATGACTTCTACAATGACTTGTCTCACCCGGAGAATCGAACAACCGCATCTTCTTTGCTAAGAGCCGTAAGAGGGCTAATGAAGGTGGTTCCTCCCAGCCGAGGGCTCCACCTGCATATCGTCCTCCATTTCGCAACCAAGGTTCGGGATCTAAGTTTAGGCCTCCACAGAAGAAGAATGTTCCTGCTCAGAATCAGCAGAAGTTCTCTAGGCCTTTCAGGATGCCTATGCCTCAGGGAAAACCAGGTCAGGCCAATGCTGCTGGTGCCAAACCTGGGGCGATGGGCCCTTGCTTCAACTGTGGTCAGACTGGACACTTCATCAAGCATTGTCCTCATCCAAAGAAGCAACAGTCCGCTCGTGTGCACCACACGTCTTTGGAGGAGATTCTTTCTGGAGAACCCGTGACATTTGGTATGTTCCCCGTGAATCGTCATTCCTGCTCTTGTTTTGTTTGATGCGGGTCATCGCATTCCTTTATGAGTCAAGCATTTGCACAAAAGCATAGTCAAACCATAAAAGAGTTGAACTTAGAGTTTCGGGTGAGTGCGGTGGGGTGACATCACCACGAAACAGATGGTATTTGATGCCGCCTTGGAGTTAGATCAGTGGAGATTCCGGATGAACCTGATTGTTCTGCCCGGACTAGGTGTGGATGTTATCATAGGAATGAGTTGGATGCATCATTTGGGTGTAGTTTTGGATACTACCAATAGGATAATGTCTATCCGGAATCCTATTAGGGAAGGCACTTTCCAGGTACCCTTACCTCGGAAGATTCAGTTAGAAAATGTGGTATATGCTACTAAAGTGACCCCTCTTCATGAAATTCCAGTAGTATGCGAGTTTCCGGATGTCTTTCCTGATGAGCTTCCGGGTCTCCCACCGGATCGGGAGATTGAGTTCCGCATTGAGTTGTTACCCGGAACAGCCCCAATTTCTAAGAGACCTTACCGTATGTCCCCTGATGAGTTGAGAGAACTCAAGAAGCAGTTGCAAGAGTTAGCAGATAAGGGTCTCATTCGTCCTAGTACATCAGAATGGGGTAGTCCCGCTATATTTGTGAAGAAGAAGGATCAATCTTTGCGAATGGTCGTGGATTACCGCCTACTTAATGCAGCCACAGTTAAGAACAAGTATCCTCTACCATGTATTGATATCCTGTTTGATCAGTTGTCGAAGGCTAAGGTGTTCTCTAAGATTGATTTGAGATCAGGTTACCATCAGATTAAGATCAGACTAGAAGATGTTCCTAAGACCGCTTTCTCTACAAGATATGGGTTGTATGAGTACTTGGTTATGTCCTTCGGATTAACCAATGCTCCTGCATACTTTATGTATCTTATGAATTCAGTCTTCATGCCTGAGCTCGATAAGTTTGTGGTGGTGTTTATTGATGATATTCTGATATATTCGGAGAATAAGGAAGACCATGCTGTGCATCTGAGGATTGTACTGGAGAGACTGAGGAAGCATAAGTTGTATGCTAAGTTTAGCAAGTGTGAGTTATGGCTTAGAAAAGTTCAATTCCTTGGACATGTTCTCTCCGATGAGGGAATAACTGTGGACCCTAGCAACATAGAAAAGGTATTAAACTGGAAGACACCCAAATCAGTTCATGAAGTACGAGGTTTCCTTGGGTTAGCAGGGTATTATCGCAGATTCATTCCCAACTTTTCAAAGATTGCCAAGCCAATGACCAATTTGTTGCAGAAAGAGCACAAGTTCGCTTGGACAGAAGAGTGTGACACAGATTTCCGCACCCTGCGGGAAATGTTGACCACTGCTCCTGTTCTAGCGCAACCGGATATCGAGAAGCCGTTTGATGTATATTGTGACGCATCCAAGATAGGTTTGGGATGTGTGCTTATGCAAGAAGGAAGAGTCATAGCTTATGCCTCTCGACAGTTGAAGAAACATGAAGTGAATTACCCTACTCATGATTTAGAGCTTGCTGCTGTAGTGCATGCATTGAAGATTTGGAGACATTACCTCCTTGGTAACCCTTGCAATGTGTTTACGGATCATAAGAGCCTGAAATACATCTTTACCCAAGAGGACTTGAACATGAGGCAACGTAGATGGTTGGAATTGATCAAGGATTACAATTTGTAGTTGCAGTACCACCCTGGTAAGGCCAATGTAGTGGCCGATGCTTTGAGTCGGAAATCGCAGTGTGATGCTCTTCCGTCAGAGCTGGTAGAAGGTCATAATTTTATGCATTCAGTGATCTTGAACAATATTCGAATCAGTTGTGAACTGGGGGGTAAGATTAAAGAAGGTCAAAAGTCAGATAGAACAATCACAGAGATTAAGAAAAGGATCAAGAGCATGCCATCTCAGTTCTTTAAGGAAGATGATCAAGGAGTCTTGTGGTACGATAAACGTCTAGTCGTACCACAGAACAAGAAACTCAGAAAGCAGATCATGGACGAGGCTCATTTGTCCAAGTTATCTATGCATCCTGGTAGCAGTAAGATGTTTCATGATCTAAAATGTCAGTTTTGGTGGTCTCACATGAAAAGGGATGTTGCAGAGTATGTAGCCGAGTGTGATACCTGTTGTAGGGTGAAGGCTGTTCACTTGAAGACAGGTGGTTTACTTCAGCCGTTGCCAATTTCAGAATGGAAGTGGGAATGTATTAGTATGGATTTCATCACCGGATTACCCACTACACCCAAGGGTCATGATTCTATTTGGGTCATAGTGGATCGTCTAACCAAGTCAGCACATTTCATACCTGTTCATACAACATATCGTCCACATCAGTATGCTGATATCTACATTCAATAGATTGTCAGGTTGCATGGTGTACCTAAAGAGATAGTGTCTGATAGAGGACCGCAGTTTGTGGCTCACTTTTGGGATCAGTTGCAGAAGGGTTTGGACACACAATTATTGCACAGTACTGCTTATCATCCTCAGACTTCAGGCCAGACTGAAAGAGTGAATCAAATTTTAGAAGATCTATTGCGTGCTTGTGTTTTGTCTTGGAAAGGTTCATGGGAAAAGTGGTTGCCATTAGCAGAGTTCTCTTATAACAACAGCTATCAAGAGAGTATAAAGATGTCGCCTTTTGAGGCCTTGTATGGTAGGAGTTGCTGAACCCCGCTAGTTGGGTTGAGACGGGAGATAGACGATACTATGGTATTGATCTAATTAAAGAGGCAGAAGAGCAAGTCAAGCTTATTCGACAGCATATTGCAGCCGCACAGTCCCGACAGAAAAGTTATGCGGACAGGAAAAGACGGACTGTAGCATTTCAAGTTGGAGACCATGTGTATCTGAAGGTGTCCCCTATGAAAAGAGTGCAACGTTTTGGTGTGAAAAGGAAATTAGCACCTCGGTATGTAGGACCTTTCAAAATCATTGAGCAAAAAGGACATGTGGCCTACAAACTTGAATTACCTGAAGATATGAGTGTTGTTTTCCCTGTGTTCCATGTATCTCAACTCAAGAAGTGTGTGCGACTCCCAAAAAAAAAGATTAAGAAGTCAGATGTCAAACTGCAGCCAGACTTGACCTATGAGGAGAAGCCTGTAAAGCTGTTGGATGTCAAGGAGAGAGTGACACGGAACCGAACAATCACAACGTACAAGGTGTGTTGGAGTCATCATGATGATCTGGATGCTACTTGGGAGACTGAGGCCTACCTTAAAGACGCTTACCCGTGTTTTCATAAGCAATGGTTAGTCCGCTCAAATCTCGGGGCGAGATTTCTTTAAGGGGGGTAGGCTGTAACAACTCTAGTTTTAGGGTTAGCAAAATCTTGCATCTCATGAGCATGATCATCTCATAAGCATCATAATTGCATTTTGTGGTAGCAATTGTTTGAGTGCTTGGGTTAAAATGCAAATAGGGTTTTTCAAGTTGTTGCTAGAAGTCATACTTGTGTTGCTTTTCTCAAAAAGAAGCTTTAACAAAGTTTATGGAGAAAATTATTTGGAGAAAACTTTGTTTTGACCTCAAGTCATGAAAATGTGTTTAAGGGCTTCAAAAATGGCAAAAATAGTTTTATTCATTTCCAAAAATCAATTTTTTTATATGTATTTATTTGACCCAATTTCTCATTTTCAAATCTAGGCCGAATTAGCAAAAACTTTCTACATGAAAAATATTTCTCTCATTATTTGGAGAAACTTTTATTTTTGGAGTTTTTTGAAAATCGCAATACTTTGAAAAATACACGCTTGATCAAACATCCCGAGTTCATATTTGACCAGGGTGGGACCCACCCGGCCCCACCTGTCATCATATTTCTTCCTCCCTTCCTCTCGCATCGCGCGCAGAGCCGCAGCCGCGGCGCGCCGCCTCGCTTCCCCGCTTTGCATCAAGCCGCGGCGCGTGCGTACCCGACCCGGCCGGTCTTGTCCCCACGCCCGCTTTCCCTCCCTCGCTCGCCGCGGCCGCTTCCGCTCGCGCCGCCCGTCTGCCGTCGCCAAGGCCGCACGCCGCGTCCCGCCAAGCGAGCACGCCAACAGCTCCGCGACGCCGCAACGGCCACGCCGTGAGGCACTTGAGCACCTCCGCGCACACGCCGCTGCCGTCGCCTCGCTTCCCCGCTGCCCACTGCCCGCTGGGACGCTGCGATGCTGGCGTCGTCCGCCATGGCCGCCGCGCCCCGGTCGCTCGCCCGTGATGCCCCGCGGTTCAAATTGGACAGGCCGGATGGCCTTAAAACACGCCTCACTCCCTCACACACTCGCTCGCCCCATTTCCCTCTCCCACTCGCCTCCTCCTCTGAGCCGCGGAGCTCGCCATGGTCGCCTCCGCAAGCCGCGCCGGCTAGCCGCCACTCCGCTTCACCTTTTTCACCCCTGAGTGTGTCACCAAGAGCGCCTTGCCATTCTCCACCTTCGCCGCGTACCCGTGCTTCGATTCGACCCAAGGTAGAGGCCAATCGGCCGGTTTCGTCCTCGCCGTCGGGAGCCGAGCGCCGGCGAGCCCCTTCGGCGCCGCCGTCCACTCGCCTCGGCCATCATCTTCACTCCCTAGCATGTGCACTAGCTCCGCCTTGGCCTAGGAAAGCCCGTAGGCATTTCCAAGCGCCACGCGGTGCCATGCTCCGGCGAGCCGCCGTCGAGCCGCGTCGCCGCTCGCCGCCGTTCGTCACGCTCACCGATTTCGCGCACGATAGGGTTCATCTTCTACACCGTTGGGTTCGCGTCGTAGTCACGAGCACGTAGGTGCCGGTCTCGCGGCCGGAGACCTCGCCGCCGGCGAGCTTTCGCCGGTCAAAACCGGTGCCCTGCTCCGGTGCGGCCGACAGGTGGGCCCGTTGACCGGGTCCCACCCGTCAGCGCCACTGGTGCAGGTGCGCTCTGTGTGCGCAGCGCCGGGTGCGCGTAGCAGCGCGGCCCACGTGTCAGCCGTAGCAGGGGATAGCCCCGGGTGCGCGTAGCGATTTCGATCTTTTTCATTTTCGAAAATGATTTCCAGAAAATAGTGTTTAATCTTCCAAAAATCATATCTCACTCATTTTAAGTCCATTTTGGGTGATTCAAATTTCAGTATTTTTCTTATGAGGTGCTTTATGCATGTAGGGTATTAGTTTATTTTTCTGAAATACTTTTCTATACAGTTCTATTTAATGTCTTTAAATGCTGATATCTTGTTAAATGCATAACTAATTATTGGTTCATCAGAAAAATGTGAATCTTATTTTGTTGCTCTATTTAGGAGATGCTTTATCTGTGAAAACTATTAGTTGTATATGTCATGTGTAGAAAATGCCCTGTTTATTTATTGTGCTTGCTTTGCTTAGGGATTAGGAAATTCATAATTAATTATTTATGCAAGGATTAGGCTTGATAATTTTTCTATGGTGTTTTTATGCTTATAAGTAGATGTTAATCCTATGAGATCTGTTGTTTGACACTTTTCATAGTACAAAGTATTTTTAGGTCTTGGTTTGCTGCTACCTTGTCTTTTTTGTATAGGATAAATGGTTTACTGTTTTGACCTGAAAATTTTATGGTAGGCTTGCTGTTACCTAGCTAAGCCACTGTAATTTTTGTAGATTTTTCTGAATAGTCTAGCTATAGGTTGTTGTTGTACCCTTAGTAATCGTAATCGTTTTTCGACGGAGTTTAGGTTAACTGGTGTCTTTACTATGGTTAGTTAGGCTCTAATAGGTACAACCTATTAGGATGATGTTGACTACCTTGTAGTACCACGATTGGTTCATCATCATCATCATACGCTTTAATTCCGTATTGCATTCCCGATACTCATACGCACCGCTGCATCATACAGATTGCCGGAAGAAGTGACGCTTGATAGTTCCCGAGGAGCCGAAAGGAGAGGAGCAAGAGGAGCAAAGGTCTTTGGAGGCGCAAAGGACGAGGACCCGGACGCCGACTTGCCCGAGTGCCCTAACCATCGCCTAGCTCCTTTGTGAAAGGTAAGCCCCGGAGCATTACTCCTACGGTTTAAAAATATTTTACTTGAGTCATTTATTTATTATGATGCATTAAGTTAATAGGTGTTGCCCGGAACCGTTATCGCATTATGAGTACCTTGATCCACTCCGAATACTTTTACCCTATTAAGTTCGGGATCGCGCTTATGCTTAGCACGCTTAATTAGATCAAGAAAAGACGGGTGATTGACCCTCATCCGCGAGGTAGGTGGTTACTACCCTCCGGTTGATACTATGGAGTTGGTTTAGAGAACATAACCATGTGGCCATGTTAAATCACGACTAGTCGGAGTTGGTGGTGTGTTAGACCATGGAACCTCCGGCTATGTCACTTAAGGAAATATGACTTTGTACGTCCTCGGATCATGTTGAACAATGCCTCACAGATAGCTGGAAGGATGCGATCATCCGACCGCGAAGCCTAGAGGATGTTTGGGCCGGAATTTCAGTAGAGATGAGTGTATTGCCCACAGGCGCGGTATTAATCCCAATGGCCGGTCGCACCGGAGGTACTTGGTAGCCGGGCATGCCCTGGCGCAATCGTATTTGTTGAAATCCGCATTTCCACCCGAATAGACCAAGGTGAAAGTCATTCGCTCTGGCCAGCAAGTGTGGTTTGTGTGAGGAATACCCGCCAGCTGGTTTGCAAATCGATTATAATCGCCATCGTTCCTGGACAGTGAACACTTGACCGAGCAGCGGCACTGTCGCCAATCATTGTGCAAAGAAAGATGGTTATGTTTCTAAAGTTGTTGATGCTGGTATGCTCAACCTGAAGGATAAAATAGTGTTGATTGTTCATACTGCGGAGTTGGAGTAGTACAGGAGCTAATGTAGTGATGACAGGATCTAACTTAAAAGATGATAAGCTAGAGAGTCCTTTATCACTAAACGATTATTTAATAAGCTCATCTTTTTATTGCAAGTTAAATGATTAGCTACCCCACTTATAAAGCCTTGCATACTCCTTGGTGTCACTTTATTTTCATTTATGACGGGTAAGTCTAGCTGAGTACCTTCTTGTACTCAGGGTTTTATTCCCTTGTTGTTGCAGATGGTGAGACGTTCTATGGCTATTGCCAGACTTGCTTCTTCCCTGCGTATGGGGATGAGTAGATCGTGGGCACGATCAATCTATCTATCGTACCTCTATCTTTGTTCTTGGATGTGATGTTGGACCAGGCACTATGTTTCAACTAAGTGTGCGTTTGTGAACCAAAACTTCATTTGCTTCCGCAATTTGGATTTGAACTTGGTATTGTAATAACTATTTCGTAACTCCGATGTAATTGACTATTTGTGAACTTATGTATTACTATGAACTGTTGTATGTTGAACTCAATTCGGTCTGGGCTGTATTGTGGAAAGTTTGAAATCCTTCGTGATTTCACGGACTACCGGGTTGATATAGACGCCATGTGCTAATTAAGTTGCTTCGGTGACTTATTAGTACATTGTGTTTATATTAATTGGTCGGTTCTGTTACAGTATCCGGACACCATGCCCGCATATTAGAGAACTACCTATGTCTCCTGCAGACTCCCACCCTACGGATGGACGAGCAAGAATATAGGCAAACATGAAAGAACATCGAACTATTACCCTATTCCCATTCATAAGTCTAAACTCATAGAACCTATGAACTATTAAGAACATTGAGGAACATGTTATCAGATGATCTTGTAAACTTTGGTCTAGTTTATGATCATCGAATATAACATGGTCTAGACTATACTCTAGTTCTAGCACAAGACTATATATATAAAATGAGAGCTTGAATAAGGAAGAACTCTTCATAGTATATTACCAAGAGTGGCACTTCTTCCTAGGAGACAAACCCTCCTTGGTAGCTCAACCTTACTCCAAAGAATACTAAGTATCTAAACTAGAGAACAAGTGTGAGGAAATGAGAGAGGCACAAATGGTGTGTGTGTGAGGGGGGAGCTCCTTCTCTCCTTTTATAGGTGGTGGAAGGCAGAGGTCGGGCCCACACGGTTGCGTGGGGGAGGGCGCCCGTGCCTGGTGGCCGCCTCCCCGGGACCGACCTTTGCAGGTCGGTTCCTTGATGGGCCTGGGCCTCCACCTCGGTGGGGAATTTGTCCAGATGGGTCCCGAAGTGGACTTCTATCTTTCCCCTTGACTTTATGCTTTTCTGGGAAATGCACTTTATTGTATAATTCCCTGTACTTTGTAAATAATCCTGCAAAATAGATTTTCTCCCCATATGGAATCATGTTAGTAGCAAAGGTGAATGTGCATAAAAATATATAATTCTGCCATTTTTAACCTTGAGTTGGCGGTATAATTTTGTCGATAAGAACCGCCAACAACCCTTAAAATATTAACCTTTTAATACTATATATATTTATATGGTTTTCTCTACCTTCTATATTTTCAAATGCCTGTCCTCACTACTTAGGGCATAGGAGAAGACCAAATTACCCCTCCTTCTTATCAGCAGACTTAGATGCACCTCCCTCGCCCACACGTGTCGCCACTGCTTGTGGCACCCTATGGAGGGTGGAGTGGCAGGACATGCAGCTGGGGCTCAAAACTGCAGGGCAGCCTCCTTAGCGGTATGGGCACATGAAAAAATGGTGCTTAATGGCGAACGAGGGCTGACGGGGTTGGTAATTGACCCTAGAAAGAGCTGGGAAGACAGCAGTATTGCGACCTCTGCATTGTTACCCTGCGCGGCTCGGCCAACAACACAACCGCGGTATTGGCCAGTACTCGCTGCGGAAGACCTATCCAGACGACAAATGTTGCGACTTTCGTGTCGCGCCCCGCGCAAGTCTGTGACTGCAAGCAAACGGGAACATGAACTGGATCCTTGTTTTTTTACACAAAAGACTGTGGGGGAGATCCCCACATGAACTAGATCCTTGTTTTGGATAGAGGGGCATTTTTGTCTTTCCCCATAGTCCGAGTAAGGAGGAGAATATAATGGAAATATGACAGGAGAAGAAGAGAGAGAAATCCCTTAAATTCAAAAATCTTGTGTGTCCAAGGTTAGATTTTTTAATAATGTGTAAATTTGGTGTCAAATATTATATGAAGTTAAATATTGAAAATTTCTGGTTTGCTCGGGAAAGTCGCTGTAAAAATGATGAACAAATGGCTACTTTGGTCCAACTTGGTCCAGTACAGAAGTGGACAGCTAGTGTTTTTGCTAGTTGGGCCGAAGCAACAGTAACTCACTGAAGTGCGTCACCTATTTCACTATTTGCAATTCGCGAAGTTCCTCGATGCTCAAAATCCCCAATCCTCCCGAATCGGCCGAATCAAAACCCTAGCGGCCACTGCCCACCGGCCAGCGGACTAGCGGCGCGAGCGAGCAGAAGGGCAGGAGCAATGGCGCGGGCATCAGGCTGAGCTGGGGCGCGGCGCGTTCAGGGCCCTCGGCGTCCAGCCGTCCAGGCAAGCGGCTGCGAGACGGCCGGGGTGGCAGCCCGTCAGGGCGCACGGTGGCCAGCCAGCCAGAGGCCAGTGCTGGAGCGACCAGAGGCATGGGAGGTCTCCTGTCTGCGAGGCCAGCGCTGCTGTCGACACTGAGGTGAGGCCGGCACCAGTTTTCAGCGAGGTCTCCTCTCCCTCTCATCCTTGTCTCTTCTGACTAACCGACTGTATGTTGTTTCACAGCACCAAGGTCCGGTGGCTGTTCGACAGAATGTCTCAAGGAGAAACGGCCAGTGGTGCCGTGCAGCACCTGGCTGGCAGCAGCGGGGGGATTGAATCCCTGCCTGATGGAGTCATTGAACACATCCTTGGCTTCTTGCCGTCTGAGGAGGCCGTCCGCACCAGCGTGCTCGCCCGCAGATGGCGCCACCTCTGGAAATCCACACCTGTCCTGTCGGTGGTGTCTGGCGCCAGAGATCATCCGGAGTCTGTGCAGGATCTCCGGAACTTGGTGAATCATCTGCTACTCCTCCGCAGAGGTTCACCTCTCGAGAAGTGCAATTTCACTTTCTTTGCTCACAACAGCCATGATGATGTGTCCGACGTAAACCACTGGTTCCGGCATGTTGTGATGTGCAAAGTTCATGTTCTCGGCCTTTATATGGCCGGAGACCCTATTTTTTGTATGGGTGGGCCCTTGCTTGAACTAGACAACCTGCCTCTCATCTCCCAGCACCTGAGGAGGCTGGACCTTGTTGGTGTAAAGGTCCACAACAGTTTTCTTAACTTTTCAAACTCTCCAGCCTTGAATCATCTAAAGCTTTCGGATTGTGAGTTGTCATCTGTCAACAAGATTGTGTCTGAGCCCTTGAAGCATCTTATCATCTTTATGTGCATAGTCAACTATGATTCTCGCATCCACATTTACACCCCAAATGTTGCCTCAGTGTGCCTTGGGCATTTTGAGGGGAGGACTCCTATTCTTGAGGGGATGCCCTCATTATTTGAGGCATCTGTCATACTAGACATGAGTACCGACTACTGCAGTAATGCAAATTATTTTTGGACTTGTGATTGTGAATCTTGTGATGATAGCACAGCCAGTGGCAGTATGAATTGTGTGCTTCTACGAGGTTTATCGGAGGCCAAGAGCTTGGTGTTGAAATCTTCATCTGACGTGGTATAGCCTTACTTTAAAGTTTCATCTTTTACTACTACGTGTCGTCAAGTTGAAATTTGATATATGTTGCTTCTTCTTTTACTAGTATTTTTTTGCATGCACTTGCACGAACTATGGTTTTGAATCAAATATGTTCAGTGTTGATTGTTTGATCCTTTTTATTTGCACTTTGTGCAGTTTATTTTTAAAAGAGATTTGAGATGGTGCCCCGTGTTTACAAATCTAAAGACCTTGTTGCTGAATCTCTACTGGTATGTGCCTGATGATTTCCATGCACTAGCGTGCATTCTTGAACGCTCACCTGTTCTAGAGAAGCTTGCTATTGAACTTTACCATGAGGTATGCACTTTACAAATGCTCAACTGCTTCTTTGTAGAATATTAGTTGACAATTGATCATGTTTTTTTGGGGGTGGGGTTCTGTGCAGTGGATTTTTGATCCTAAAGTGGAAGTCAAACTACACGTCAGTTCAATGCAGAGATCAACTGCAATTTCAGAACACCTTAAGATAGTCGAGATCAAGTGTGTAGTGGGTGACGATAAAGTTTTCAAGATTATGAATTTCCTGTCTGCATTTAACATATGTAAGATACCTTGCAATGCCCCTCATGATTTATATTCGTAACATTTAACGTAATAGCCATTTGTATGAAAGAAAGTATGCAGCCTAGGAAGTTAGATAGGAAATCATGAATGGTTGGATATAAGGTGCCAACTTATAGATGATTTTTTTCTCTTGCTCTGGCTTCCATCTGTGAAATTATGTTGTTACCTGTACAATAAGGCTGTAGTCCTGTATGATCATTCAATTTTTTATTTTTGTTCTTTCTGTGTCAGTTCTTTCTGTGAGATATATATGAAGTATCTCAGAATATTGTGAGATATCAACTGCCAATACTGTCATATTTAAAAAAAATTGTTCGGTTTTTTTGTTTAATTGATGGTTTCAAAGTCTACTTTATCTGCTAGGTTTTGTATTATTAATCCATTGTATGTATTCTCATAATGAGCTGAATTGGTTTTTTCTGCTACTAGGGTTTGTGATGAAAATGATTAGGTGAACATTGGTAGAAAATGATATAATAATCATGTGAGCTAATATAGCCTAACACTAGCTTCATTTTAATAGAACATTTACCCAACTTTGGCATAACGGCATTGTTCTTTAATCTAACCAAAATATGCCATCAACCCTCAACCGTGCCCAGGCTTGATAATTTCAAATTTCTTACTCTATTTCCCTTGGATCTTATTCCATTTTTTCACATTGATCAGGTTTCAGCTTCGATGAAATGAAGACTTCGAAGTAGAAATTGGAGCCACAAGGATGCTATAATTCTATTATTCTGTCTAATGTGGTTCGTGAATGGTGAAGATAGAATCTGTAGTCACCTGCTTAAACTATCTACCTGTAATCTAAGTGTTGTCTCTTTTGTTCATCTAATGTTATTTTGCAGCTTCCATGTCTTGTAAGCTGTAAAAAAAGATTGTCAATTCCTGTTAGGCCTTGATAATTCTATATCTGGTTTGAGTCGACTTCTGTACATGGTTTCTATGGGGACTAGGCATTCCCAAAGGTGAGCTAGGTAAGCCTTGATGACTAGATGATGCTTTTGAAATAGAGTCCATGTACATGGATGACTTTTGCTATTAGTACTAAATTGTGTTGTTATCCTTGAAGGAAGTGCACTGCCATGAACTTGCTTCATTTGAGTAGTTTTTTTATGCTTTTTTTTTTTTTTTAAGGCAGTAGTTTTTTTATGCTTGACAGTCATATCATCGGGGTCTTATTGTTTCACTGCTGATATGATGTATGCATCGCTGAGTGATGCTGACAAGAGAGGTAGTGTAATAGCTATCGCACATGATTAACTTTTGAATATTAACAATTATAATCTGTGTTTATGACTGATATAATATCTGATCCATCTAGGTTTTCAGTATTCTCGATTTGATTATTTGAGGAATTGAGATCTAAATTAAATTGGAGACCAACAAGTGATTTTGTTCTTCAATTTCTATTCTACAGGTGAACAAGGTTGTCTCTATTATTTTGTCGTTGTGATTGCAGTTCTATTTTTTATGGAGGTAACTCCATTTTAGCTGGACGCTGCCTGAAACTTTTTATAATGGATGGTCGAGCTTGCACACGTGCAAAGGCCGGAATAAAATTTCCTTTTTCCTAAAAAATACAACAGGACCTTGAATTTTGCCGGCCCTGAGAGAATTGACAAATTACTATATTATATTACACAAATTCACAAAAGATATAAAAACAACAGAGTTTAACTCAAGACTGAGGATATAGAAGGAAGTAAAAAAAAGTACGTCGTGTGTGTTTCTAGCGCTCATTGATTTAGTTGCAAAAGTCTGCAGAGCATGCAGAGCAAAGAACACAGGCTTCACTGGCCTTGATCTCCATCAGCACACATTCCTTCCTCAAATCCATTGGCAGCCCCACAAGACCTCTGAACCGGCGTCTACTATCGTCGTGGACAAGAATACGATAGGCTTTCAGCATATCATCACGATCCAAGCCAGGTATCTCTTGAAGCGCGGCCAAGATCACCGCCGGTGAAGCAGCTGCCTGCATAATCCTTGAGTTCGTCAAATTTAGCAGAGCTTCTGCTTGTGCAGCTAGACCTGCAAGTGGCTGGCCGCTGCTCTGTTTAGAGTTGAAGTATTTGGAGACCCTGCTGGGAAGGAGATGTTCCCGACTTCTGAAGTGCCACCGTTCCTCCTCGGGGTAGCGAAAGACCGATCCAAGCGTCCTGCTCTTCAAATCGACCATGATACGCCACGTCGTCTCATCGCCATCTTTTTTGTGATGATCCTCACACACCACGAAGCAGATGACATCGGGTTCGTCCATGCTCACGACGGGATAGTCCAGCTGGACACGCGGGAGGCCCTTGTACCCGTCGAGGGCCCAAAGTTGTGTGGCGTCGAGAGTGCCATCCATTGTCCAGGCCATGTCGTCGTCCATCCTCAGCGTCCACGTGTGGATGGCATAGGCATCATGAGAACCACGGCAGTAGGATTTGCCCGCGCCACCGCAGCAGCAGCGAGGAAAGACATTGACAAACTTTAACGTGCTGCCGTTGCCGGTGACGCACACGTTCCGGAACGATGGCGCGTAGAAATTGGGATCCTCGGGGAACGACACGTAACGGAGCATGGGGCTTTCGTCGAACACTTGGTCGGAGAAGAGAAGGCCGCGCGACAAGTCCACCCAGCAGAGCATGTCGTCGCCGACGGGGATAACGATGCTGGTTCGCCACGCGGACACCAGGTTCACACACTCAGCGCCGTCGGCGTAGCGCCTGATCACGGGCCGCTTGACACGCCGCCACTCGCTAGCGGAGCCGGACCGGAGCAGGTGGAGCGCGGCCTCCTTAAGCTTGGGCATCTTGAGATAGTCCCCCTCCTTTACATACTCCATCCTGAGATCCGCCACCAAGAAATCGCCCTCGCCATAGCACAGGAGGCCGGTGCTGTCACTATGCAGGCGAAGGCGACTATGACGCTCGGGAGCACGCCGCTTGTCTTGGTCATAGGTGATGCGGTGACGCGGGAGCAGCAACAGCGACGGCGGCCGCGGGGGTTCTGCAGCCGCGTCGCCCGCGCTGTAGACGAAGTGGTCAGTTGACTCGTTCCTCATCGCCGCGATCTGGATGACCAAGGAGTCGCCGTGTGCAGCGAGGACCTGGGCGGCGTACCCACCATGGTCATCCAGATCGACGCATACGCGCGACCCCTCCGGGGGCACCGCCAGGCAGAGCGCGACGCTGATGGGATGGCCGCTGGTGGTGCGGCAGCTCGCCAGTGTGTTCGCGTCGGCAATGGAGGAGGAGCAGCCCAGGTCCTCCAGCGTACAGAAGTGCTCGAAGATTACCCATGGTGGGTACGCCGCCGCCATCGGCCGTGGGTTGGTAGATGGGTTCGTCAATTTTAAGTCCGGGACTCGGGGGGATCGTTTATAAACCGCTGGAAGGATCTATCTGTTTTGATCACGAAACGGATCTGCCTCATACCATCAGCATAGAAATTACGATATTTAACATCAAATAAAAGCACACGTCACCACTTTTTAACATTCAATTTGCTCGTGTTCAGAAATTCAACCTCTGTGGCTACGAACTATTTTGATTAGACTTCCTCTCTCTACATTTCTTTTTGTTTAAACTATGTGACTTTATTACTCGGCTGACAACTCGTCAGCATGGGGTAGGGAGATTGTGAATTCCCCCTCACCCTGAATACACGAAAAACCCCTAGCTGCTAGTTCATGAGCAGCTTGGTTACATGATCTACGGGTAAATACACACTATGACATGAATAAAATTTGAAGCTAATAATGTCTTTTACTTCGTCCACTAGGTAGCGACCTCCGCATTATCATAAGCATTCGACGTGATAGCCTTCACCACTTTCTGAGCGCCAGTTTCAACGATGAGTCGACCGATGCCTAAGCTCATCGCCATCTAAACTCCTTGCAGGCAAGCGATTAGTTCAGCCAGAATTGGGTTCAGTAGGTGGCCGATTCTTCCTCTCCCCGATATGACCACATCACCATCGTGATCTCTGATCAATGCTCCCCAGCTTCCAGCTCTAGTTTCCGGGAAGAAAGAACCATCGCAGTTAAGCTTTAGCACATCTGCTGGTGGTTTGGACTCAGTCTGGCCGTTCGGTTTTGTGCGGTTCGGTTTGGTTCTTCGGTTAATAAGGTAATTCGGAGGAACAAGGGACCAATCGGTTCCTAAGAAAACTCGAAACCGAGGTATTTCGGTTTTGGTTCCTTTGGTTCGGTTTTGGTTCTAACCGAAGGAACCAAAATTTTCAAGAACCCCAAAAAAAAGCTCATTCGATTTGCAAATTTCATCCTCAATTCATCACTACATGGCCACAATCACAGCAATGAGTAACTTACATTGCAGGATGCAGTTGATGTGGTCCTGCCTCCTGGCCATGTGGGCTGCGACACCGGCGACCGATGCTGTTGTGCTACATCGACGTTGCGGAGGGGAAGCTAGGAAGGGATGGTCGTAGACAGGAAGCTGGGAGGGGAGGGCGTGAGCACAGGTCGAGCTCACGGTCTTGCACTATCGCGTCCTCCTCCTCGTGACTGGGAAGCAGGGAGGATAGGGGATAGTCGGAGTCGGAGGGGAGGGGATCACTGGAGGTCGAAGCGGCAGAGCGTCAGAGGGACCAGGAGGACGAGAAGGATCAGGGACACCACTGGGGCCACGCCACTGTGTCCGCTGGGGAGCCGCGCGCCCACGCGGCGACTGTCGTGAACTGCCGCGGACGCCGCTGTGGTCCGTGTCGCCGTCGTAGGAGACCATGCCGCCATCACGGGAGGCCCTAGCAAGGGGCGCAGGGGCTTCGAAGGGGAGGGGATGGCAACTTGGCGTTGGCGAGCGAGGAGCGACGGCGGATCCACGGGAGACGCGAGTCACGCACTCACGCTACGCGACGACGACATAGGTGCGCAGCCGCGGGGCGGAGTCAGGACTGAGGGCGAGGGGGGAGGAGTGAGAAGTGACTCAAGATTAGGGTTTTATCTATTGGGCTGACCTGCATCTACGTAGTGTTTCATGGGCTTTGCGAATTTCGATTGCTACGGGTCATTTCAGTTAACCGAGGCTTGGAACCGAATTGACCTAGGTTTATTTCGGTTCTTGGTTTCTTTGGTTCAGTTTTCGGTTCTCGGTTTTTCGTGCCCAGAGTGAGTTTGGACCATCTGATTCCCGGCCGATCATGGACTGGCGTTGCTAGGGATGCGCTTTTGGTCTTGCTCATTTCCTTCACTGGGCCAAGATATGCGGTGGTCTCTGTCTCCCTTCTTCTCTGATTATGTTTCTCTCTTACCACGTGTACCATGTTGAATCATCGCTAAGGCCAGTCTGTCAGCCTCCAGCCCTAGCAAGCTCCACGGCTGCTTCGCCAACTTGCATTTGAAGAATAAGTGTTCACCCTCCTTGCCCAGGTGGTTGCAAACTGGACACCGAATAGGAATCTTCATTCCTCACCGTGTCAGATTACATCTGAGAGGGTGGCTGTTATGTGTAAGCCTCCACAAAAAATGTTTAATATTGTTCGGGCAAGTCAGGGCTCTAGATTCCTCTCCACAATCCATCCGGAGTGTTAACACTTCCACCGTGTTGGGCACTCAGCGAATGGTTTCTGAGGTAGTCCTCCCTCGCCACTCTGTAGGGCCATTTGGCTGGACTCTACAACACATGAAGCACCGCTAAAAATGGCAACGCATCATATTTGTCAAAGCTCGACACCAAGATCTGTGGCACACCAAGCCTCGGTGTCATGAATCGTGTTGTCGAGCTTTGAAATTAACCATAATTTGCATATATATGTCTATGTCATGGTAAATTAGTGATAAACTCAAAAACTCAGTGCCATAGATTTTTCATGCATCGTAGCGCTGAGCTTTGGCCACGTCAGTACCACATATGGTCCCATCATGCCACCCAGGCCTTGGCTCGATGTCATGGCCTATGATGTCAAGGTGTGTTACCTCGACGCTAAGATCCACAGTGTTGATCTATGGGTCCAAATCTGAAAATAGGTCTCCTAGTACAGGTGTAAATGTAAATATCTTTTGAAGAAAGGTTTAAAAACCCAAAAAATGTCAGCAACCAGGGTGGATGGCCTTTGTATGGGTGCTGGCTTGAGGGGTCTAGATTCTTGGGATGGCAACAGCTAAGTACCTTACAGATAATGTTATCTCATGAAATTTTACCCGTTGGGTTACTCATCCCTGCATGCGGGTAAGAATTATAACCCATACTCACATCCCTATGAGTAATCCTACCTAACTGTTGGGATGAAAATACCGGCTATCCAAACTGCCACGATGACTCAAAAGACTCACTACGGTCTCGTCTATACAACCCAAGCCAAATCGGCCCACTAACAAAGCCTTCCTGCCCTTTCTAGGCCTTAACGAAAAGACCAGAGAAGGAAAGAAGCAAACCCGTCTCTCCCAAGGCACACAATGGGGCCTTAAGGGAAAATTCAGTCCCTCGGGCAAACTCTCCACCTTGCCCGAGCAGCGTGCCATCATCACCCCACACCGAGCCTCCCGAGCGGTTTCCCACGGGAGCAAATCATCTCTCCGCTCTGTCCGTCGCACGGGCCCACCACAATCTCCATTCGTACAACATGACGATGCACAACATGCTAGTGAACTAAAGCCTGACCGAGGGGGTGCGACCCGACATGACCACCATCACTTCATGGCACTATGTTGTCTAACCCAACAGTAACGAGAGTGATGGCGATGGTGCCAATCACCACCCCCTCTCTCAACGCAAATTGTGGTGCACGCCTCTACCCGTTCCATCCAGAATCAAACGCCAAGTAAAAGGATGTCTGACTACATCGCTCTAGTAGACGGATAGTCCATGACTTTGACCCCCATGTTGTACTTCTACTGCACCCGACCGACCACTCCGAAGAACAAGGAAGACAAGGACGCCTGAGTCCCATTTTTGTCTTTTGTTTACTCATTCTTCTCTGTCTTTTGTCTTATCCACTATCGTTGTAACTTGAGCGCCCCTTACATCTATATAAGGGGACGTAGGTATCCATCTATAGGCATCGAAACACAAGTCTCGAGCATCGGCTCAAGCATACCATCACACACAGAGACCTTGGATCACCTCCCTCTCTCACACTACTTAATTATATTCCCCTACTACAAGCACCCTGGTGCAAAGCAACACAAATCGCAACGCTCACTAGGTGTATGGATTTCTTTCCTAAACTGGTATAAATCTCATGTCCATCTTCACACCATGGTAGTCTAAGACACGTAGAAATATTACTAGTCGCTCTATCTAGACCCCCTGGTTCCAAGACATTTTTTTTTTACCGAACCGATCGGGGAATCCCCGACCCCTTTTTTCAATTGAATAAAAGAATAGTTTACAAGAAATTTACAAGGCTTTCAAGCCCAAAGAGAAAAAGGCAAAATTTAAACTAGGCTATCTCTCCACACTTCTAATCTATCACACCTGGGCAGTTTGGTCTTGATGCATACCAAGGCCAATTCAGCTTTCAATCTTCTTCTCCACAAAACCAAGCTATGTGTGATTTTACACCTGCACAACAGGACTGGGTGAGCACGTGGGCGGTGGGTGTCAGTGTTGTGCGCTGTCGCAATTGCATCGCTATGTGTGATGCTCTAAATCCACAACCCAGATTTCATGAGACCATGACCTTGATCCTATGCGGAGGTAGCCATGCAAACTTGGCACCGGGCTACGGTGGTTCATCTGGGAGGAACCTACAAATGCTCAAAATTGCCACCTCCTCCGAGCATGGTGCTTGCCTCAATACACATATACCTGCTCCTGCAACGTGGCATGACGAGCGAGAGAAGCACAAATCTTACAGAGGAGAAAGAGAAGGGACAATACATCTGAATTGGAGGGTGTTCAAGCGATTAAGTTGTGAGATGCGAGTGTATGAGTTGTACTAGATGGGGGAGAAATATTGATAGCTAGGGTTACATGTTTGCCGAGCATTATGTATATCGGCATGTTGTTAGGTTTGGACTAAATACTTGGACTACATGGGTCAAATTTAGTATGGTGATTACTTGCATATGCGAGTATTTATTACCAACAAATAGATGAGTAATGGTAGTATACAGTCGCACCCATACCCGCTTTACCTTATGGGTAGAGGATTCCACCCAATAACGTAGTCGTGGGTAGAAAAATCATCCATACCCACCTCTTTATCTGGTAAGATTCATTAGTTACTCGTGTTTTGGATACGCATTGCCATCTCTAATAGGGGCAGTGGCGGAGGTGGGAGAGGGGTTGAGGGGAGGGGTGGCTGGCACCCCCCTAGTGGTCTAGTGCCCCGATGGCACCCCTCCATTATCTAGATATAATCTCTAAAAATTTACTAGTTATAACTCTACTAACTTGTGTCTAAGTTATTTATTTCCTTCTCTATATAAATATATGTAGTTTTACCTAAACAATGTCAATTAGTATTTTTATTATCTTCTTCGTCTCCTTTGTTCTTGTTGTGATTTTATTAGAAATATTCTTCCTTTTATCTTCTCATTCACCCCTTTTATTTTTACTAGTACCATGATTGTTTTTTATTCAAGAATTAGATTGCCTGATTATTTTTTTTATAAAATAATTAGATTGATTAGGTGAAGGTTAGACACCAAGGTGTAGTTAAATTTTGTTTTTATTTTCTTTGTAACATTTAGTATTTTAGTTTTTAGCTTTCTTTTGTATTGTGAAAAATAGTACATTTATTTGGTTATTCTATCCAAGAATTAGATCGACTGGGGTGAAGTTTAGACACTAAGTGTAGTTAAATTTTGTTTCCATTTTCTTTGTAATATTAATTGTTTTATTTTGCACGAGTGGACAGCGAATTGGGCCGAAGCAACAGTAACTCAACCTCGCCCGGCCTATTTCTCCACAGGTGTGGAAGTTCGTCACTTCGTCTTCCCCGATGCCCAAAATCCTCAATCCTCCCAAACCCTAGCTCAGGCAAGCGAGCAGGACCGAGGGAGGCGCACGGGCACCGGGCGCGGGCATCAGGTTGAGCTGAGGCGCGTCGCGGTCAGGGCCCCGGCGGTTGGCTGCCAGACGGCCGGGGTGCCAGACAGTCGGGTTGCAGGTTGGCCAGCCAGCAAAGCGGAGGCGTGGGGCGGCCTGCCCCAGCCGGCGAGAGGCCAGTGCGGGAGCGACCAGGTCCAGGGACATGGGCTGTCTGCGGGACCTGTGCTGCCGCCGACAGTGAGGTGAGGCCGGCACTAGGCTTCCAGCGAGGTCTCCGCCTTCCTCGCCGCCTCTCCTCGTCTGTTTGCCATCAGCATTACTGATCCTCATGTTCTGACCGTATCTTGTTCTGCAGCGCGAACACCCGGTTGCTGTTCGACAAAATGCCTCAAGGGAAGGTTGCCAAGGGAGCGGAGCTGCAGGCCGCTGGCGGTAGCAGGGGCATTGAATCCTTGCCTGACGGAGTCCTTGAACACATCCTTGGCTTCTTGCCGGCCAAGGAGGCTGTCCGCACTAGCGTGCTCGCTCGCAGATGGCGCCACCTCTGGAAATCAACCACTGTCCTGTGGGTGGGGTCTGGCTACCCAAAACAAGCAGAGTCTATGGAGGGTCTCCGGAACTTTGTGAACCATCTGCTGCTGCTCCGCGGAGGCTCACCCTCGAGAAATGCTATTTCACATTCATTGATCAGCTCAATAGCCATGATGATGTGTCCCACGTAAACCTCTGGTTTCGGCATGTTGTGATGTGCAAAGTTCATGTTCTTGGCCTCTTTAATGGTGGGCCCTGGATTCAACTAGACAACCTGCCTCTCATCTCGCAGCACCTGAGGAGGCTGGAGCTCACTGGTGTACAGGTCCACAATAGTTTTCTCAACTTTTCAAACTCTCCGGCCTTGAATCATCTAAAGCTTTCGGATTGCCAGTTGTCATCTGTCAACAAGATTGTGTCCGAGTCCCTGAAACATCTTAGCATCATTTTTTCCACAGGCAGCTCTGATTCTCGCATCCGCATTTACACCCCAAATGTCACCTCACTGTGCCTTGAGTATTTTGTTGGGAGGACTCCCATCCTTGAGGGGATGCCCTTATTACTTGAGGGATCTGTCAAAATAACAGGGTGTTGTAGGGACTACTGCTGCACCAATGCAAATTCTTTTTGGACTTGTGATTGTGAATCTTGTGATAGTTCTGATAGCGCAGCCAATGGCAGTATCAACTGTGTGCTTCTAAGAGGTTTATCGGAGGCGAAGAGCTTGGCGTTGAGATCTGAATCTGACAGGGTATAGTTTTACTTTAAAGTTTCATCTTTTACCCCTTTTTTTTGTACTAGGTTTCGTCAGGTTGAAATTTGCTATATGTTGCTTCTTTTTCTCATTCCATGCATTGCTGCCAACCATATCTATGAATAAAATATGTTTGCAGTGTTGATTATTTGATCCTTATTGTTTACACTTTGTGCAGTTTATTTTTAAAAGAGATCTGAGATGGTGCCCTGTGTTTACAAATCTAAAGAACTTGTTACTGAATGACTACTGGTATGTGCCTGATGATTTCCATGCACTAGCGTGTATTCTTGAACACTCACCTGTTCTAGAGAAGCTCACTTTTGAACTCCACAACATGGTATGCACTTTAAAATGCTCAACTGCTACTTTGTAGAGTTATTAGTTGACAGCTAATCATGCTTAGTTGTTCTCTACAGTTCTCTAAACATAAAGTGGAAATCAAATTACGTGTCAGTCCAATGAAGAGATCTACTGCAATTTCAGAACACCTAAAGATAGTCGAGATCAAGTGTGAAGTGGCTGATGATAGAGTTTTCAAGATTATGAATTTCTTGTCTGCATTTGACATATGTAAGATAACGCTTCTTATGCATTTATATTCCTAACATTTACCGTAATGTTGATTTGTATTGCATGAAAGAAAGTATGCAGCCTATGAAGTTAGTTAGGAAATCATGACTTGTTGGACCTAAGTTGCCAATCTATAGATGAATTTCAACTCCCTGCCATAAATTCTCTATGTATTCTAGTTTTTCCCTTGCACTAGCTGCCATATGTTAAATTATGTTGTTACCTGTTCAAAAAGGTTGTAGTTCTGTATGATCAATCAAATGCTTACTTTTTTCATATCTGGCTGTGAGAAATGAAGTATCGAGAATATTGTTGTGAGAATTGCCAATACTGTCGTATCCAAATTATTTTTTGTTGGGTTTATTTGTTTAATTGTTGGGTTCGAAGTTTACTTTATCTGCTAGGTTTTATATTATTAATCCATTGTATTCTCATAATGAGCTGAATCGGTTGTTTGTGATGAAAATGATTTGGTGAACACTGGTAGAGAATGATCTAATAATCATGAGAGTTAACACTAATTTCATTTTAATATAACATTTACCCAACTTTGGCATAACGGCATTGCTCTGAAGTTTAATCAAACGAAATTACGTTGTCAACTCTCGACCGTGCCCATGGCTAGGTTTCTAATTTCTTACTCTATTCCCCTTGGATCTTATTCCTATTTTGACATTGATCAGGTTTCAGCTTTGAAATGAAGACTTTGGAGTAGAAATTGGAGCCACAAGGATGCTATATTCTATTCTTCTGTCTAATGTGGTTCGTGCATAGTGAAGATAGAATCTCTAGTCAGCTTCTTAGACCATCTACTTGTAATCTAAGTGCTAGCTCTTTTGTTCATCTAATGCTATTTTGCAGCTTCCATGTCTTGTAAGCTGTAAAAAAAAAAGATTGTCCAATTATGTAGGCCTTTATAATTCTATGTCTAGTTTGAGTCAACTTCTGTACATGGTTTCTATGGGTCTAGGCATTCCCAAATGTCGTTGACGCCTAGGTGATGCCATTGAAACAGAGTCCATGTACATGGATAAGTCTTGTTGTTAGTACTAACGTTGTGTTGTTATGCTTGAAGAAAGTGCACTGCCATGAACTTGCTTCATTTCAGTAGTTTTTGTATGCTTGACATTCATATCCTCAGGGCTTTATTGCTTAACTGCTAATTTGATGTATGCATCGCTGAGTTATGTTGACTCATATCCATGTCTTGCTGTCTTGGATACGATTAAAATCAAACAGGTAGAATGTGACAAGGGAGGAAGTGTTATAGTCGTCATGCATGATTAAATTTTTATTATTGCATCTTTTGCAGCAATGGTGTGTTGGAATTGGTGTCCTGGTGCAGGCCATTTCAGTTCTATCCCAGTTCTATTACTGAAGTTATGGATCTACAGACTATAAGCAAAACTGCACAAATTGCTATGATTACATAAGCACAAGTTTCTTTTAGTTATGCACTGTGGTTCAGTGACCCTCCAAAAGTTGTTTTCAGAGGGAAAAAATTGTTTTCTTAGTCCATTAGAGGTGACAGTATATGTTTTAGTTGGTTAATAGATATCCATGGTGAGGGTTACAGAAATATGCATTGACCCTTGCTGCAGTGAAATGCTCTTTTGGTGCTTTCATATTAGCTTCCTATTGTGAGATATCTTTGGGGATAAAAAGCAATGACTTATTGTGATAAATCTTTGGGGAGAAAAAGCAATGACAGACTGTTGTTTTATTTATCGTTTCTTTAATCAATGGATAGATTGTTTATTTATAGCGTGGACAACCTTAGGGCCATTGGTCCAAGATAAGGATAGAGATTGCCACTATTGTTTGATCCAAATGGATGGAAAGTGCTATGCCACTAGGCTGGCAATAGCAGCAAGGAAAATATTGTAAGTTTAGAAGTGAGTTCAGCAACACAATGACTATTCAAGTTCAGAGCATTTTCTATGTTTCATATGTGATGATTTATATACATGTTTGGATGATTCCACTTCACTGTGAATGATAGTAATATATTCAGTTAATAAAAGTGGTCGATTCCAAAATTTCTGGTTGAAGAATATCTTGGTGTTTTGGAAATAGAATCCAATGTGTGCTTGATACATGGTGTGTCTGACTGCAGTTGCATTTTCTGAATATGTGTGCTTAGGAACCACTTACTTATTTTCAGGTCACTATATGAGGAAGGGGTCATTAGTTACTGCTTGCTAATGGCGCGCTGAATAGTGAGGCCATTACCACAACCACTGAAGCGCATGCATTGTCCTTTTTCATTATGTTGCTTCAAGATTGTGTCCCTGTGACTGAAACTTGCTCACCTTGGAACACTGAAAACAATTGTATTTGGTTGCTGTATCACAGAGTGCCACCGCTTATATATAAAAGTATAGAAGAGAAAAAAGGCTCTCTTCTTTGTTCATTCCAGAGTTTAGTGGTGTGGCGAGAAAATCCTTCAAGCATTGACATGTTTTCTATGTAGAACTTGCTGAGTGTGCTGTTCTTTTCCTCTGATGGGCTCGCTGCTGATGATCCTTAAGAAGACTTCTGCCTCTTTTGTTCATGTGTGTAGAACGATTCAGGCATTTTAGTGCCAAGTCTCGGTTAGCTATTAGGAATGAAAAAACTTCTTATTTTGTTTAGGTCTCTGTGACCTTTGGCTGCACCGGCACATATAAGATTAGCCAATATGCCTGGAGAATCACCAGGAATCATGTACTAATGTCTGAACAGGGCACATGTACTACGTAACATGTATATTCTGTATCGTTTGTTTCGGTCGCGTGCAAGTCATCTGAATGAGTGTTTGGTTCATGGCTTGGAGCAAATTTGCCTGGCCTCAAGCTCTCCTACGTGCTACCTGTGATGCGCTTGGTTTGAAACCTGGACAGGTGGATCGAGCGGAGTGTGTTTGACTCACCAGGCGGACGAAACTGAGTGTCTGGACGAAATTGAGTGTCTGGCTTCAATTATTGCCTGGGTGGACATGAGTGGCATAGAAAATTAAAGTAATATATACATATAATTGTGCTACCTTTTAGGGATCACATGTATCTTTACATCATTTGCTTTCATGAAGCGCGAGAGGGCCTTATGCAAAAACATTATGTGTCATGGCATCAGTTTGATAACAACATGCGCGCAAGGGCGCGTATCTCTAGTGTATATTTATATAGACCATGAGCAGAGGAAGTTGCAACGAGATTTAGCGCTCTTTCCAATTTGATTTTCTTGCTATCACTACTACAGATTTTTACATCACCGTTGGTTCGTAACCCTCATCACTGCCGGATCTGAACCGGCGGTGAATAAGCGGCAGTGATGTGGGTACATCACTGCCGGTTCTTACGCACGGCAGTGACGATGAATCAACACAACAATGCCAGCTCATATCCCACACCGGCAGTGTTGTTGTATCAACACTACCGGATCCTATCTCACACCGGCAGTATTTGGTTTTTAGAAAAACAAAAAAAAGGAATATCTCACACTGACGACTCCTATCTCACAAATCAACTCATTCAAATCTGGCAATGATAAGGTGGGTAGTAATGTGACAATCTGTAGTAGTGTATTGACGTGCTTAAGCGCCACTTGACTTTTGTTTGCATCACATCGAGCGCGCAGGGTCATGAGGTGCAGTTTGTGTAGACTCGGTCATGGCGGGGGCGGCCACGGCGCCTTTGACTCCGTTTGAATATGGCAAGTCCTCGAAGCTCCTTCTTTGCCGGCATTTAGACGGTTTACTATTTTTTCTATTTTTACATGTGGGCGGTCAGTGAAGACTCTTTCTGTTGGTCAGATGGCCGCGCTTTTGCCCTAACACAGCCTCAGTGATTCTGCTACTTGCCAACCCCTTTCTCCAAAGAACCTCTATCTGTGTTTTGAGGCTCAAACAAAGAAATCGTACACTAGTGATTTTGAGGCTCAATCCACCAAACCGTCCATGCCTCGATTTTGAGGCTCAAACCAAGAAACCCATCTTCCGATGGTTTTGAGCAACAAACCAACAAACCTTCCACCCCGGTTTTGAGGACCAAACTAGTAAACCCTCATACACACCTCACCAGGCGTGACTAACCGATGTTGACGCTTGCTTTACCTCGCCGACTTTGACACCTTCATGCCTTCGCCTTTGTTCTTGACTTAGCCATCTACATCTCCCATTTAGATGTGTGTCCACCCTCCACCATGTGCCACGATGTCAATGTCGTCCTCCTTGACTTGTTGGCCAACGTTGTTTCCATCACCCATGTCCTCTTACTTGTTGATGTCCCCAAGTGTCAGCCACCATGGTTGGTCACCCGCCCACCTGGTCACTTAGTCCAATCCCCATGTCCATCCTTCACCACTCTCGGTCATCCATCGGCACAACACATCTCTAATTGACCTTCACGTCGTCGTCGATTACCACCTCTCGAACTCCACACTTGCACTCCACAAGCCAAGAGACCCATTGCACAACACACTCATGCCACAGTTAGTTTCCCAAATCAACCCTAAGCGCCTACTCGTTGACAATCACTCATCATAAATCCAAACCACAAGGGCACATATCAACCTTGTGATTCATATATACATTTTGATGGCTCGACATGAGCTACGCAATGAAGAAATCCAGTTAACGTTTGGAGAGGTACTCTCTTTTTTCATGACATGCCAATTCCATTCATCAACGATATATATTCGCACAAGAAATATAAATTTATTCTCGATACACAATAGTACATGACACAACATAAGTAAGTAGCGAGACGATGTCATATATAGTAATTATTATTAGCAAGGGCCGAGAAGGATTGGATCATTGTCCTTGTTCAGACGGGGATTGTCGTTGGATTGGAGCACTAGGAACGACTTCAGTCTCGATCTCGGAGGTACAAAAGTTTTGGCAAAAGCATTGCCAATTTCTGCAGAAGCCGCCACTGTAGGTATTGCTTTCGAGCGTGCATGTAAAGTCGCAATTGTCATTGTCATTTAACCATGTAATGCACAACCCCCAATAAGTGTTGCTTAGGTGCGCGGGGCAAGCTTCCGCCTCTGCATGGTTCAGATTCATGGACATTTAAGCAACAAATGTCAAAGGCGCATCACATCACAACATGCAACATGTAGTTCATGCATGTGCACACATACGTACCACGGGCTACCATAATGATGGGTAGGAGGGCAAGGACCAGGAGGACTACGGAGCAATTTAATTGTGAAGGCGCCATTTCTTCGAGCTGGTGGAAGTTAGTACGTTGAAGAAGACCGAACGAGCAAATTTATGAGGATGGATTAAGTTTGAAGAAGTCTAGCAATCACTTGACTTATATATACTGTTACAAAAAAACTACCACTACCCCACAAGAAGTTCCATCAGATTTATGGTTAAGAATTCTAGGAGAAGATAACTTTAAAAATTATAGGCAAACGGTCATATGTGACGTACTTAATGGTGATGTCACTCTAGACGTTGCATTATGGAGAATCATTTAATACGTCCCAGCATGCGTGAGCTGGGGGCTATGGCCATGGCGCCTTTGACTCCGTTTGAATTATGGCAACCACTCAGAAGCTTCTTCCTTGGCTGGCATTTGGACGGTTTACTATTTTTCTATTTTTATTACTTGTGGGTGGTTAGTGGTTAGTGGAGAGTGGAGACCGGATCAACACCAGTGGCTTCAATAGAAGTCTGATGCTCCATGAATCGAATCATAGAACGATCAGGAGGAAGACAGGCTACAAACTGAGACTGGCAAACAGACAGCCCCGAACGCACAAACACTGAAGCAGGTGAGCACAAAATGGGTAAAATCTAACCCATACAAAAGGAATAACTCCCAAACTTTGCACTGCTAACTCATCCCCAAAAAACATCACAGGATTGAGAAACATCACCACGGATTGGCCCAAACTCAGAGGAATAGAGATCGAACAAAAAAGGGGTAAAACTAAGAACATAGATCAATGAATCCAAGAGGACACAAAGAGGATTCAGACTTCCATTCCCACTCAAAATCTCACTTTAGACAAATTTGATAATTTTTTGGACCTCAAGAATAAACCCAAACACTAGTACATAATGGACATTTCCTCCCAGTTGGCAAACTCCTTTAGTCATGGTTTCTCAACCGGGAGAAAACTTTTGGAAGTAAAGGTTTCATAACCGAGAGTAAAAGAAGACTTTTTGTCCCAGTTGATATTACCATCCGGGACTATGTCCGCACCCACGGTTTAGATGGCCCCTTTAGTCCCGGGTGGTATTACCACCACGGACTAAATGTCCTCTTTTTATTTCCTTTTATTTTATTTTAATTAATGTTTCATTTTGGTTTTAAAATAGGTTTTTGAATACACGTTTGCGCTTCATATAATATATGTATGCGTGCGCGTATAGTGAAGTTTTGTTTCAAGCAATGTACACAAGTGACACAACTAAAAGTGTAAACTAAAGCACAACATGTATATCATACAATTTGTGCACCATATATATCACAAGCCTACATTATATATTTTCATCATCATGTCTGCACTTTGGATCCGATAACAAATTCAATTGTCATGACCCATTACATTCCAAAAAAGTTGTCATGACCCTACCGTTTGGAAGCCATTCTTCATTGGGATCAAAGTAGAACTTGGCGTCGGGCCCTAAGATCTGTTCCTTAAGAAATCCTGCTATGGTCTCTTGCATTGCTTTGAGATGGTGTTTTTCCAAGTTTTTTTGTTGCAACTAGTTAGTCCACAATTTTAGTTAAAGAAAAGGTATTAGTTTATATATATATCGAGAATAATGATAAAATAAAAAGTCATTCTAGACAAAAATAATAAAATGACACTAATGCCTTTAGTTTTTCTTTCCTTTCCTATTTTTTCATCATCTCCTTCCCACTTTTTTTTCCTGTGGCTGCAACTAGGCAGGCAGCACCCCAGCTGGCTACGCCCCAGGTTGTCCCCGCACCTATGTCCTTTGGTGGTCGTTGTGCCCGCGCGCTCTCTCCTCAAGTGGGGGCAAATTCAGGGTTCAAGTGTATTGAGGCAACATGTGTGAGATAAAGATAAGAAAATTAGTAGTTATTTGGCTAGCTATTGTGACATGGACAGAGAAAAGTAAGAAAGTGTGTCCTATAATGGTTGATATCATATTTTGTGAGACAAAGAAATAATACAAGGAGAAGCATACAGCATGCGGCGGCCATGCCCAAGTTGTCAGATCCTCAATTCCAACAATGTTTTTTGTCACGATGTAGTTAAGACAAATGGATTAGTCTGACAAGTAGTCACCTAGTTAACCCTTTCTTGCAATCAGACATTTCAACCATTAGACATCCTTGTCTTGCATATTGTAAGACAATTCGATCAAATTAAATCATAATAATTACAAGAATGTTCAATAAATGATAGCATGCCCAATGGAAATTATATATATATAATTCACTTATAATCCTCCGTCGGGCCGGTGGACAGGCATCTATTTCTATTTGGAAAATTAACTAAAAAAATATTTTCCTAGTGTTTGCCGCCGTAGAAGCAGAAATTGCTGAAGCACATCCTCGAGATAATAAGATCCATAGAGTTGAACTATACTACATCCCTCCTAAAGTAAGTAATATTTGGACTTTTAGACTTCTTGTTTGCCCTATCGTATTCAAAACTTTTGAATAAATGTTATTTATTTTGTTAAGATTTATCATTAGAGATACTTTAATGATAATTTTGACATTGAAGCTGGTCCAAGCCAACATACCATGAGGGCTTTGGACGCTCGGGCCGTCACGAGCCGAAGAACGCAGCGAGATAATCATCCTTATGCGGTGAAGGATGGATAGGTTTACAAGTAAACCACCAAAAGGATAACCAACGCGCTTTCAGGACGAAGAACCGGCTAATTTTCAGGCAAACTAGTAAAGGAACCAGTGAAGCTCTTGTCCGGGAGGGACCCCGTCAGGACAAAGACATCGCCGGGTTGCCCTAGGTCGGCCGGCAAGCCTAGGACGCCATTCTTGGTCGTTTGGATCAAGAGATGAACAAAATGGATCCGAAGTATAGAGTAAAGGGAGGAGATAGATTGGTTTTGGTTGACGATTGATTGTATGGGATCAATCGGCCATGATCCTCTCGTTCATATAGAGGGGGATGGTCTTACCCAGTAAAAAACAACTCCTATATACGATCTCCAAATTTCCCATGTCCAAAATCGGCCCAAAACCGACATGGAGGCCAAAACGGCTCGCCCCGAACCGGCTTAGTTGGCTCCCAAGTCGGCAAATTCCGGGTGAAATTTTCTTATATTCATAATTAATTTATCCGGACTCTAGAACCATATATATTTTTCGATCGCTCGACGAGAGGAATGCAATAGTGGGGTCCATTCGGCATTTGAGAAAGTTGGTCAAGTCGGCTTAGCCGACTTTGGGACCTGGCTAAGCCGACTTAGCCGATCCAAACTCGAAAAATAGTTTTCCTCGCCCGAGCACCAAATGTGATGATCCTAGGTTGCTCTCCGGTCTTTTGATGACAAAAACATGATGATAGCATTCATTATGCCCTTGGGACAATTTTGATGTCAATAGATAAATTATTTATTTTATTGTTTGTATAAAAAATAATTAAGATGAGTACTTGAACAAAGAGTCTAAAAGTAAACAAACAACACTTGTTTGGGACGGGGGGGGGGGGTACTCTATTATATATTCACCTATCAATTGCTGGATCATCGTGATCGATGCTCTCGATCCATCTTTCAACTTCTTGGGCGGTCCGAGGGACAAGGACGGCCGTCTAGGCTTTCAATAAATGTACAATCCCTTTCTCTAGTTATATTACAAGACTAGCAGGTATGCCCGCTCTTCGCGCGGGCGACACAGAAGAAAAAAAAGGTGTGTACTGTTTATAACAGATTTGGTACTGCTCATAAAGGGTCGGGTACTGTTTGATAATGGGTCTGCACTGTTCATAATGGGCCGGTTACTGTTTCGTGGTGGGTCTGTACTGTTCGTAACGGGTGGTACTATTCACCTGGCCCGTCACTGTTAAAACTACAGTGCTACAGTGAGGAGGGAGGGAGGGCGCTGTGAACACCCTGGCTGCTTGTTCTGGTATACGAAAATATAGGTAAAGGATAGATTCCAATTGCATAGCTGCTGGCACTGATCTGGGCATCCGCGACAGCCCTATCCTTCTTGCCGGTCTCATTCTCCAAAGATTTGCGTCGGAGACGCATGCCACCAAAATTTGCATTGTGCAGGCAAGTTCAGACTTGAAGATCACTCCGTTTGCGCTTCCAAAGCAGCCAGCATTAGAGTGGACTTCCTCTTTTTATTTCTCAGGCCACTTGAAATGACCAAACTAACCTTTCCTAAATAGTTCCTACCAATTGAGACCGTCTTATAATTAGAAGGTTCCCATCGTCTGCTCCCGGCGGCTTTGGCTGGAGCCACACTATACAGGATCGAAGCACCACTAAGAATGGCAGCGGATCATATTTGTCAATTTAACCATAATTTGCATATGTCCGTATCATATGGTATGTTAGGGTTAAATTCAAAGCTTGCTGCCACAGATCTTGTGTGCATTGTGGTGATGATCTTTGGTCACATCAATGCCACATGGTCCCATCAAGCCACCTAGGCATTGAGGCTTGATGACATGGCTTAGAGCCAGAGCCGTCTCAACTATTTTAAGAGCTCTTGGGCAAGTAAGATATGTGTATAATATTTTAATACAATAACTAAATTATATAGTAGTACTACTATTTTACTAATACTATTTTATTTGTGGTATATATATTTTTCATAAAATTAGAACACCCTGTCACTATAACACGGAAGGATGAAAATTTAAAACAAACTAGTATAATGCCCATGCTAACGCTATGGTTTTATCTTGGGGATGGATATAAAAATAACCAATATTTTTGTTTACATAGTTTAACTTTTACACAATTATATTTGAGCATGTAAACAATTTGAGAACACTTTTGCATAAGAAGGAAATAAAAACACAAGGAAATTAAAACAACCAGAATATGAGCTCACAAAATGATCCACAAATAGGTAACCTCTGAAACTTTGTAGCCAATTTTCTCGCTCCAATTCTTTCCGTTTTCAACAATTACACATTGAAACTCCATATAATAAAACGAAACATATGAAGAGAATGTACATTGTATGTCCTCTATTTTTTTTAATAAAATTGTCTGGAGTTTTCTTGAAAGTATAAGTTGATGGACACCCTATGCCGATGTAGCCTGAGCCAAGCCTCATGCATCCTCCCCGCCCCACGACTGAACCCACCTCCATCGCCAACGGCTCCAGCCGATAGCGCCGTGTGCTGCCCTGCCCGGGCCGCACCACCTCAGCAACCACAAACAAACGCAAACCAGCACACTCATTAAGCAAAGAATTATTTTTAACAAAATTGCCCCTTCAGATAGCAGGAAAAAATCTCAGCACCAAATACTTCTTAGTTCTTACTACGGTAAATAATGATGCACATATAAATGCATTATGGCATATTAATAACGCCTTAAGATCCTAAATTGTGTAGTCGTTTAATAGATTTTCACCGGCAGAGATATGAGTATGGATTCTAAATGAAATAATTCTAGTTGCAGAAGAAAAGGTTATGGGACGTACCTTCTGATGGCATCATAGATTGCAGCAAGGTTGTTGTACACACCATGCGTACAAGGATGAGAAGCACCGCACTCCTGCTCCAGAACTGCCCTTAATTGTCGCGATGAAAGTGGTACAGATATTTATTCGTCCGTCCGTTCGACCGAATTTGTTTAGAGGTGTTTTAATCCGTCCGTATGCGAGTCCGACATTCAACATCCGATACCGTATCCGTATCCGAATACTTAAATCACATATTTGTGATGCCGACAACCAGTCTTATCCTATCCTAAGATTGGTTGATACTATCCATATTCGAATCCGAATCCGGATTTAAATATGAAAACAAACGTGGTATGAGTGATATCCGTCCGTATGCGATCCGTTTTCATCGCGACTTAATTGCCTCCTCAAACTACTGTGTGTCAGCAACCCAATTCAATTTCACTCACAGATCAAATCACAGCAACAATCGAACAAGTTTGTGGTTCTAGAAGGCAATGGATACAACTCTGAGAAGCAATTGGGAGGAGGAAGAAGGATTAAAGGAACAAGATAAATCTAGCCTAAGCTAGCCTCGAGCAATCGCTCGCCTCGACTCGAGCAGAGCTCGCCGCCGCCGATTTCGTGGTTCTGGTCTTCGACCCCGCTTCCTGGTGGTGGTGTCGGATGTTTTATCCCCTCTCTCCTTACTACTTGGGCCATTCTCTTGGTCTTGGTTCAGCCCATATATCATTTCATCGGCCCGGCCCATTGTATTCATGGCAGTATCATGACACTGTGCAGCCCTCTTCTCAACTACTGATATAAACAACAGCTTATCAAACCAGGCAACGAATCTAGGTCACTACCAACAAGTTGTAAAACCTAATATAATAATTACATAATCGTATCCTCCTGATAACAGTCTCACGAGATGAACCTAAAAGAAAGCTTCGTTCACCTTGTCACATGTTGTCTGGTATTAGTACAGAAATAAAGAATCAAGTGTTCAAACCAAGTTATTTCCTGTTGATAACAGTCTCTACGGCAGCGGCGTTGGGTGGACGGACGACCACGGCCGTCGGGAGGCCGGAATGGATGCGCCGCCGTAGAGAAGAGCAGCCTATTCCACGAGGAGACGACCGACGGCGGGAGACGGTGCTAGATGAGGAGACGACCGGCAGCCAGACAACTATAGCAGGAAATCCAGGCCTAAGGGCCTGTTTGGTTCCAGGGACTAGGGAGTAGGGATTAAAAGGGACTAAGGACTAGGGACTAAAAACACATGTTTGGCCTGCGGACTAAAAGAGACGGAGAATAGTACAAAGACCAAAATACCCTTGGCTTTTCTACTGCTACTGCCCTTCTCTCCCCTTTCGTTCCTCTTCAAGCTCTTCAATCGCCCCTGCCGGCGCGCATGGCAACCACAACCACCACCTCGCCGCCGGCGCCGACAAAGCCCACCCTCCTAAGCGGTGTCCAGGGCCTCGACTAAGGATGGCAACGGGTCGGGTTCGGATCGGGTGGAGTCTCCGTGCACCCAAACCCAAAACCCGAAGTTAAAACCCGAACCCGAACCCAAAACCGATTCGGGTGGAATTTCATAACCAAAACCAAACCCGCGGGTACCCGAAACCCGAACGGATACCCAAAACCCGAATAAATACCCGAAACCCGCGGAAATATATACACATATTCACACACACACACACACACACACACACACACACACACACACACACACACACACACACACACACACACACACACACACACATATTCACATGTATATATACACATATTCACATATATATTCACATGTATATATACACATATTCACATATTTACATATGTATACATATTTCGGATATCCATTGATATCCACGGGTGAAAAACCGAACCCGAACCCGAACCCGATAGGTTTCGGGTACCCGAACCCGAAAACCGTGGGTGAAAAACTAGCCCCAAACCCGAACCCGCCGGACCCGAAACCCGTGGGTACCCGCCCCAAACCCGACCCGCTGCCATCCTTAGCCTCGACGTGTCCCTCCGCCTGCACGCCCTCTCCCTCCCGGTGGCCGCTTCTGTCGCCATGGCGGGGAGCGACCTTGAGCGGCTGCGCACGAGCCCGTCCTCGTCGGACCGAGACTCGCCTGCCGTGACCCATGCGCCGGAACTGCGTGCGGGACCTGCTACGCAACCTCGACCACCGGCTCTCCAACCTGACCCGCGGCGGCAACGGCGAGGGCGTGGGCATGGGCGCGGCCGCGGGGCACGGCGGCGGGGAGGTCGGGGCGCCGCCGAGGAGGAGGGGCGAGGAGGACAGCGATGGGCTCGGGGACAGCGCGCCGCCCGAGGGAGCGCTGCTGCTTGTCGACTGCCTCCTCGAGCTCGCCACCGGCATCTGCGTCGCCGCATCCAATCGCCGGGGGAGGGCATCGTTGTTGCCGGAGAGAAGCAGAGGGGAGGAGGGAGAAGAGAATTCGTGTGGGGCCCACTAGTGATGAGGGGTAGGCAGGGTCCAAGAGTAGCAGTAGTCCCAATTATAGCACCTCTCAAGGGGCTAATGGACTAGAGACTATTAGTCCCTATGTTTGGCAATTTAGGGACTAATTGAGACTAAAAATTAGTCCCTAGTCCCTTAAAACTAAACGGGCCCTAATTCACCTAGGGCCTGGGGTGTTGTTGATTAGAGATTAGATAGAACCGAAGAAATTCATTTGAACTGCACATGTGCGCTTATTCTGCTCAATTAATAATAATTTGGAAAGAAAATAAAGAGGATACGTGTATAAAAATCGATTGGCAGCAGTTGGTAACGAACATGCGTACATACCCCGATTGCTATCTTCCAGGCAGGAACCAAGTTGTTCGGCACTGGTGTGCTCGTGGGAGTGCCTGTAAAATGATGAACAAATCTCAACTTTGGGGCCAGCCCACAAGTGAACAGCTGAGTGTTTTCCTGATTGGGCCAAAGCAACTCGGGCATGTAGACCGAGCCCGTCGGCCCGGTCCAAAGGCTGCCATTTTGGCCCGGCACTAGCATGGCCTGGACCGGTGCTGCGCCCCCAGACTAGCATGGCCCGATGGAGCTGTGCCGGCACGGCCCGGCCTAGAAAATGACCAAAGGCCCGTTGAGCAAAGCCCCAGCAGCAGGAAGGCCACACAGCCCAGCACGCCAGCACCAAGGCTCCCCGGCGCCGCCTCCACTCTCGGCCTCTCTCCCCGGCGCCGCCGCACTCTGCTCCCCAGTCCCCACCTCGGCGGTCGGCGCCGCCTCCCCGAGCCCCCGCTCTCGCTCTCGCTCTCGCTCGCGGAGCTGTCGCCGGCCATTTGCTGGTGCTCCGCTCCCCGCGCCTGTCCATCGCCTCAGCGGCCTCCTCCACGCGGTCGGAGGCCGGCGGCCCCCTCGTCCCCGCGCCTCTCCGTCGATCCTCGCCGGCCGTGCTTCCCGACGGCGTCCCTCCGTCCAGGAGACCGGCAGCCAGAAGCCAGACGACCGGGGTGCCAGCCAGCGAAGCAGAGGTGGTGGGAGCGTCCAGGAGCATCGACTGCGTGCGAGACCAGTGCTGCCGCCGACAGTGAGGTGAGGTCGGCACCTGCATTCCAGCGAGGTCTCCGTCTCCCTCGCCGCCTCTCGTCTGTTTGCCCCTCAGCAGTGCTAACCCTCGTGTGTTCTGACAGTATCTTGTTCCCCAGCGCTAAAGCCAGGTTGCTGTTCGACAAAATGCCTCAAGGGAAAACGGCCAAGGGAGCAGTGGTGCAGCCCGCAGGCAACAGCAGGGGCATTGAATCCCTGCCTGATGGAGTCATTGGACACATCCTTGGCTTCTTGCCCTCTGAGGAGGCCGTCCGCACGAGCGTGCTCGCCCGCAGATGGCGCCACCTCTGGAAGTCCGCCACGGCCCTACGCGTGGGGTCTAACGACCTAGGTAAACAGAAGTCTGTGGAGGATCTCCGGAGCTTGGTGAACCATCTCCTGCTCCTCCGTAATGGCACACCCCTTGAGAAATGCCATTTCACATTCTATGGTCGTCTCAGCAGCAATGATGATGTGTCCCATGTAAACCTCTGGTTCCGGCATGTTCTGATGTGCAAAGTTCATGATCTCAGCCTCTCTACCTTGCCACGTATTTCTGGTGAACCCTGGCTTCAACTAGATAAGAACCTGCCTCTCATCTCCCAGCACCTGAGGAGACTGGAGCTCGATGGTGTACAGGTCCACAACAATTATCTTAACTTTACAAACTGTCCATCCTTGGATCATCTAAAGCTCATAGATTGTGGGTTGTTATCAGTCAACAAGATTGTGTCCGAGTCCCTTAAACATCTTATCATCATTTTATCCACATTCAGCTCTGATTCTCGCATCCACATTTACACCCCAAATGTTGCCTCACTGCTCCTTGAGCATTTTGAAGGGAGGACTCCCATTCTTGAGGGGATGCCCTCATTACTTGAGGGATCTGTCAAAATAACAGGGTGGTGTAGGGACCGCTGCACCAATGCAAATTCTTTTTGGACTTGTGATTGTGAATCTTGTGATAGTTCTGATAGCGCAGTCAATGGCAGTATCCACTGTGTGCTTCTAAGAGGTTTATCGGAGGCTCGGTGCTTGGCATTGAAATCTGTATCTGACAGGGTATAGTTTTACTTTAAAGTTTCATCTTTTACCCCTTTTATTTGTACTAATCTTTTACCCCTTTTATTTGTACTAGGTGTCGTCAAGTTGAAATTTGCTATATGTTGCTTCTTTTTCCTCATTCCTTGCACTGCTGCCAACCATATCTATGAATAAAATATGTTTGCAGTGTTAATTTTTTGATCCTTATTGTATGCACTTTGTGCAGTTTATTTTTAAAAGAGATCTGAGATGGTGCCCTGTGTTTACAAATCTGAAGAGCTTGTTGTTGAATGCCTACTGGTATGTGCCTGATGATTTCCGTGCACTAGCGTGCATTCTTAAACACTCACCTGTTCTGGAGAAGCTCACTTTTGAACTCGAGGTATGCACATTACAAATTCTGAACTGCTACTTCTTCGTAGAGTTACCAGTTGTCAGTTGATCAATGCTTTCTTTTGGGGGAGGGGTGTTCTCTGCAGGGCTATAATCCTAAAGTGGAAATCAAACTACATGTCAGTTCAATGAAGAGATCAACTGCAATTCCAGAACACCTTAAGATAGTCGAGATCAAGTGTGAAGTGGCTGATGATAGAGTTCTTAAGATTATGAAGTTCCTGTCTGCATTTAACATATGTAAGATAACTTGCAACGCTTCTCATGCATTTATATTCCTAACATTTAATATAATCTCCATTTGTATGAAAGAAAGTATGCAGCCTAGCTATGAAGTTAGTTAGGAAATCATGATTGGTTGGACCTAAGGTGCCAATTTATAGATGAATTTCAACTCCCTGCCATGAATTATCTACCTATTCTAGTTTTTCCTTTGCTCTGGCTGCCATATGTGAAATTATGTTGTTACCTGTTCAAAATGCTTGTAGTTCTGTATGATCAATCAAATGCTTCTTTTTTCATATCTAGCCGTGAGATATGATGTATTCGAGAATATTATTGTGAGAATCACCAATACTTGTCATATCCATTTATTTTGTATTATTTTTGTTTAATTGTTGCCTTCGAAGTCTACTTTATCTGCTAGGTTTTGTATTATTAATCCATTGTTTCCTCCTAATGAGTAGAATCGGTTGTTTGTGCTAGTAGGGTTTGTGGTGAAAATGATTAGGTGAACACTGGTAGAAAATGATCTAATAATCATGAGAGTTAACACTAACTTCATTTTAATGTAATGTTTACCCAACTTTGGCATAACGGCATTGTTCTGAAGTTTAGTCAAACGAAAATATGTTGTCAACTCTCAACCATGCCCATGGCTAGATAATTTCTAATTTCTTACTCTATTCCCATTGAATCTTATTTCCAATTTATTTACATTGATCAGGTTTCGGCTTTGAAATGAACACTTTGGAGTAGAAATTGGAGCCACAAGGATGCTATATTCTATTCTTCTGTCTAATATGGTTCGTGAAGGGTGAAGATAGAATCTCTAGTCACCTGCCTAGACCATTCACAAGGATGCTAGCTCTTTTGTTCATCTAATGCTATTTTGCTGCTTCCATGTCTTGTAAGCTGTAAAAAAAGATTGTCCGATTCCTGTTAGGCCTTGATAATTCTATGTCTAATTTGAGTCAACTTCTTTACATGGTTTCTATGGGGATTAGGCATTCCCAAAGGTGAGCTAAGGTACTCTTGACACCTAGGTGATGCCTTCGAAACAGAGTCCATGTACATGGATAACTTTTGCTATTAGTACTAACGTTGTGTTGTTATCCTTGAAGAAAGTGCACTGCCGTGACCCGTGAACCTGCTTCATTTGAGTAGTTTTTGTACAATCACATCCTCAGGGCTTTATTGCTTTACTGTTGATTTGATATACGCATCGCTGAGTTATGTTGACTTGTATCCATGCCTTACTGTCTTGGATACGATTAAAATGAAACAGGTAGAATGTGACAAGAGAGGTAGTGTTATAGTTGTCGCGCATGATTAATTTTTCAATATTATGATCTATGGTGATGACTAACATAGTCTCTGATCCATCTAGGTATTCAGTTCTCTGTTCCCGCATCCATACTTGCTATAGTGGATTTTATGATTTGAAGAATTGAGATCTAAATTAAATTGTTCGCCAACAAGTGATTTTGTTCTTCAATTTCAATTCTACAAGTGAACAAGGTTGTCTCTGTTATTCCAATTCTATTTCTTATGGAGGTAACTCCATTTTAGCTGGACGCTGAAACTTTAAGATAATAAAAATAATGGATAGTTGAGCTTGCACTCCTACAAAGGCCGAATTAAAGTTTCGTTTTTTTCTAAAGAAAAACAGCGACCTCAAATTCTTCCCCAAGCTTGTTCGGCACCGGTGAAAAATCTCAACATTTTGGCCAGCGCACAGGTCAACAGCTGAGTGTTTTCCTGATTGGGCCGACCTGTCGGCCCGGCCCAAATCCTGCCTTTTGGCCCGACACTATCATAGCCTGGCGCAGTGCTACGCCGGCCCGGAATGGCATGGCCAGAGGAGGAAGGAAGAAGTCCTATTTTCCTCCTCCAACTATTACCAAAGTTTATTTTTTCCTCCATCAACCGCAAAACCGGATAAAAATCCTCCCTCAACTTTCAAAATCCTAATTTTCCTCCCTCGCCGGTTTCGTGGGTGGTTTAGTGTGACATGGGAACATGGGACCCACAAAGCAAATGAGCGTGCAATGGTTTGGCTTCTCCGCCGCCAAAACGGAGCGTGAGCTTGCGGCTAATCATGAGCAACGGGCCGGCCCAGCCCAGCATGGCACGAGCCCGTTCTAGGCACGGCCCGTTAAGGCACGGGCCTGTTTGGCCCGCGTGCCGCCGGGCCATGCTTCCACAAGCCAACGTGCCTGCTCGCCGGCCCAGGCACGGCACGTGGGCCGACTTTCGGGCCGTGCCAGCACGAGGCCCAAAAGCAAATCGGGCCGGCCTAAGGCCCATAGATGCGAAACACAGTCGCCGTCGTCGTCGATGAATTCCTAACTCCGCGGGGGAGGGGGTTGGCCACCGCGCTCGATGCCGTGGGGAGCGGAGCGGGGCGGCGCGGGCATGGCGGGCGGGCGGCATGCATGGGCATGGAGGGCTGGAGGCAGCGGTCAGATCCGGGAAGACGGCACAACAGAGGACTTGAAGCCGGCGTAGTTGAGGAGAAGGAGGTCGGCGGCGCTACTAGCGTGGAGGAGGCAGGCCTCGGTCGCTCGGCGCTGGGGGGGGAGGTCGCGGAGCCTTGGGGCCTCGCGACGTAAGAGTCGCATGCGGGCATGCGGCGCGCCTCGCGGACTTGTGGCTGCGGGACAGCGGGAGACGCGGTTGGCGAATGGCGAGGGCGTGCGGCGCGTGGGGGTGGTTGACTGGGTGAGAGTGAACGTGATATACTGATATGAAGTAGTTAGGGTTTGAGTGGGCTCCTAGCAGGCCTTGGTGTCAACGGGCCGCTACCCGGGCGGTGTTATTTTTCCGTGCCGGGCCGTGCCGCCCGGCGGGCCGAGGCAACAGCCCAAGCACGGCCTGCTGCGTGCCATGGGCCGGCACGGGCACGTTTGCAGTCCGGGCTGTGCCGTGCTCGGGCCGGGCCCAATCACCGTGCTTCGGTCCGTGCCTTTGGCCCACGGGCCGCATGCACAACTTTACTTGCGGCCAGCGTGCGTGGTCAGCGCGGAGCGAGCGCGTGTGGCCGACGTGGAGAACGACACGGCGAGCATGTAGTGGGCGCGGGGGCGGCGAGGAGCTCATGGCCAGCACGGAGACCAAAGCTGTGCGTGAGTCGGCGTGAACTTGGAGCGCGGCGAGCGTGCGGCCACCGCGCGCGGAGGGGTGGGGCGACTGGTGCGGAGCGGAGTGGCGAGCTCGCAGCCTGCGCTCCGAGTGGGCAGAACGGTGAGCGCGCGGCCCATGCTACTAGCGCCCGCGGCCGCTGGGCACCCGGCGGTACGCCCCATTGCCATATGTCTAGGAACACCAGCGCGTCTCAGGAGGGGCCGGAAGCCGCGCCGGATAAGAGAAGACGATGAAGCCCACGATGAAGCTCGTGCCGGCGGCCCGCACGGCGCCGCAACCGCCGCTTGTAGACCTTGTGTATCCTACGAGAGATTATTACCGTATATTCGGCAGTCTGCTTACCTCCGTATCCTGTCGGGCATTGCGGCAAGAAGCTAGCAGCACACGCCAGAGCAAAAATACGGTACGCCCGTCCACCTTATTTGCGCGGCCAGGATTGTCTTAAAATCCGGTCTGCCCCCACACTTGCATGCATGCATGGCTTAATTTATTCATGTGGGCCCCTCAGTAGTCAACAAGATTCAGCCTTGGATTTTGCCTGGCCCGGAAAGCACCCAAATGCACTGGCAGAAATTTTGGCTGTTTTGCTAGCTGTTTATTTCTTTATTGCGCGACGGTACAATATTTTGTCGCCATTCGAGTACTAGGAATCTCTTTCATCCCCATTCTTCCCCATTCGAACACAGGCTCCAACGAAACCTAGAACACCAAATCTCAGATCCAATGCCTCCCACCGGCGGTGTGGTCCAAACATCTGCGCCATCCGAAAAAACTCAGCCAGGTAGAGGTACCTTCCCAGGCCTGTGCCTCCGATGACACGTTAAGCTCCTATGGTTTATAAGGAGGCACATCCAAAATTGCATACTTACATGGGTGGAGAAAACCTATTTTGTAATTGATTCTAGAGCTCTTTCAAATTAAATTTGGATCATTTAATCGATCTCTTCATTTTTCTACAGGGAACGCATGGCCCAAGCATGCCCAGGCCTGCTATTTAATTGACCAGACCCGTGTCAAAAAAAAAAAAATTGACCAGACCAAAGAAAAAGGGCCATGGTTCTTTTTTCTTTGCGAGGAGGGGCCTTTCTTCTCTATTTGGTCACGACGTGCATTCTGAGCATCTCCAAGGGTTTCCCATTCTCAGCTTTGCATTTGAGGGAATTTGCAAAGTTGCAAATGAGTTTGCAAAGTCCGCAAAGGTGTGATCTCCAACCGTTTTGCATTTTGCAAAGTGCTACTTTTTTTTCCCGAAATTTCCTCTATTTTAGCGCGAGATTTATTCGGTCCGATAAAAAGTTTCGCGCTCAAGCGTCCATTCGCGCCTTCGGTTCCCCGCGCGTCCGTTCCTCGTCGCCGCCAGGTCGGCGCTCGTCCATTCGCGCCTTGGGTTCCCGCGCGCCAGGTCGCGCTCATCGCCGCTCGTCCATTCGCACGCGACGCTGTATCATCCATTCGCACGCGACGCCGCTCGTCCATCGGGTCGCACTGCAATCCGCTGCACTGGCATACGGAAATTTCGTCCTCGCTGCAACGCCAGGTCTCATCTTCGTCCCCGCTGCAACGCCAGGTCTCATCTTCGTCCCGCTCGTCGACGTGGCCGTGGACGCACGCGAGGATCCGCGTCGCGCCGCCGCCGTTTAATATGATAGCTCCAGGATTCAGTTTAACATACTCAGATAAAATAAGGTTTGCATATATGCAAAGTCTCAACCTCTATTTGCAAACTTTATCAAATTGCAAACCTCATTTGCAAAACCATTGGAGAGGTGTTTTCTAGTCCTTTTTTGCAAATTGGGCAATGCAAAGCCTATTTGCAAAGCCCTTGGAGATGCTCTTATAGCACGCATCACAATCCTTTTCTATTTTTCTTGTCCGATATGTGTGGAAGGGACAGGATTAATTATAGCACACCATGATTAATTCGGAGAGAGGGAGGCAGACAGGAAAAAAATGTGATAGGAGGCAGACAGAAAAAGAGGGCAGAATGAAAATTTGGTGTTTTATTATTAGGTGTAGATATACATATAGATATAGATAGGGAAGGGATAGAGATAGATATAAAGATTTTTTTGGCATGTCCAGTATATATTCGTGACTAATGCTTCTTATTAGAAGTGTAGTGCATGCACATAGGCACCAAGCAGTGACACCGATAGGTATTGTTATAAGTTATAACTAGTGCTTCATAATATTATATGCATCTCATTAATTTTCAAATACTGTCTTCAAAATGAGGTCCATCACTATGAGAATTGGATCAAAATCCATGGTGACATTGGTGCATAAATTGTTTGATGCTAATATTAGGAACGCCCCTCAAATGTGTCATGTAGTGCTCATCACCAATTTATTGTGTGTAAAAGGAATATATACAAACACTTCACAGCACATATGTTATTCATCAACATAAGACATCTCATTATTTATTATTATATATATTGAGCAGCATTACACTACTCTATAGATTCATCATAGACACGTACATATATGAAATCAATCACAAAAGGATTGAACTTCAGATGTCATACTCACACACCATATTTATTTTTGCCTGCCTTGGATATATCCAGTCAAGGCATAAAAAACTATGACGGTAGGCTAGCTTGCCTTGTTTTGCGTACGAGCTATTGGTGGTGGATCTCCTACAACTCTTTCATCACCATTGCCGTCGACGTCGAAGTAGAAAAAAATACTTGTGCTTCCTGCCTCACGATCAGGATATGTAGGGTATGTAGGGCCGTTGTCATCTTTTTCCCTTATGTTCTTTTTATCAACATAATCAAAATCACCCCTAAAATTATCGAAGTAGAATTCAAATTCAGAAACCAGCACGCCATCACACTTCGAATAATCATCCTTGTCCCATTCAGCCGGGTAAGTGGGGGTAGCCACGATCACGTAGAGTTAGTCTCTCTGTTGAAACTGTTATAATACAATAAGAATTAATAATTGAGCAACGTTGATATAACCAATAGGAAAATAACATGTTGTTTTGAACTAATGCTATCATACTATGCTGATGTCTTACTAGAATGCACTATATACCAACCGAGCAGCAAACTTTTGAAAGTGTAAAAAGTCTAAATAACCCCCTCACATATTGCTACTCATCTACTTTATCCCCTAACCTACAAAACGAGATATTTAACCACGTCACCTTTGCAAAACCATTCAAATAACACCTCATGGCGGTTTTATAGGGTAGTTTAGCCATGTTGGCATGCTGAGGTGGACTTTCATGCTGACTTGGGTGACAAATAATTGGCCCTGTTCTTAAGTGGCAGGTATTCACCCTTTTACCTCCTGTGGCTGGCAGGCCCGACAGATGACCATGGTGACCGCCCTAGATGGCGCCACAACGGACATGGAGGTGCGGCTCCTAGACATCCGCCTCTCCGGCCATGCCCCTACCCCTGCACAGCTCCGATGCTGACATGCCCCTGCCTCTGCCCCCATGGAGCTCGGCCAACAGTGCCCTACCTCAGTGCATCTTGCCCATGACTAATGCCACTGCCCCAGTTGCGCCCAGCAGCTCCTCTTCCAGCATGCCCCTCCCCCAACCCCTACATCGGGTGGGGCACAGGAGGTCCAAGACAAGTTGGCCACGTGTGCATGCGAGCGGTGGGGAGACAAGATTGGCAATGGTGTGTCACGACATTGATATGGCTCCCTAGGTTGATTCTGCAAGCAGACGATGGTGACAAGGAGTTGGAAACATATTGACAAATTGAGACTTACCCCAAATCGATTTGGGGTCCTACGAGGACTGACCAAAGGTGGTGATGAATTTCCAAATGTGTTCACGACAGTGCACGGCTAACTCTCGCTACGGCTTCGTTAGCTAGGCAACTTTCATAAGTACCCAGTGGTGCAACGAATTGAACTAGGAGGCTTTGAGCTAGCCAAATTTGATAGACCCAAGGTAAAAAAAATGCATTGTAGGTGATGGTTTCTTGACACCGTGTTCTAAATCATAGAAACTATCCATAGTTTATGCATTAGGAGTGCCTTAGTCAGTCAAGCAATCAGGCCACCAAAATATTTAAAAGAAAATATTTATGTATGCAACTTGCAACAACTAGCAAAAAGTATGTGCCTACCTGCACATCGATGTGTATGTGGAGATGGTTTGTGCTCTACACATGTCTATGAATATATATACACACTGATGTTTGTAGATTTTGATTCGATCTTCTTGGTAATAACAATGTATTCCCGTGTTGCATTTTGGTCTGTATGCCTCAATTTCTTCATAGCAATTAAGTCTGCATGCATGCAGCCATGAAAATGAAGTAAGCATGCATGTCATGTTTATTAAATTGCAGGGGTAGAGACAGAGGGATAGAGACAGAGTCATGAGCTAAGTATGAAGCATAACACTCACATTTTATTTTTTTCCCTTGGTCTATGCACCCAGATCAAATATGACACTTAAGAAAACATGGAGGGATTATGTATTTAGTGGAGCGTTAGTTCAAAAATACCACCATATATCGCCTTTTGCTGCCACTAATGATAGTTGCTGATGATAACGATGTGGGCCATTTCTGGTCCTTTTGCTTAGTAAATTGCATTGGGCAGCTGCTAGGTCTCCAAAGTATAACTTTGACTTCTTGTTTTTATAAAAATAATTACTGAAAGTGATATATATTTTTTTATAAAATTATTTTTAAGACAAATCTATCAATATGGCTTTCACATTTCTAAACTCAACAATTTATATTCTCAATGTTTGATCCCATCCTTATATCTAAAATGACTTTTTTTAGTACGGAGTGAGTACAATGAACTTTAATATATTTATGCGTGTCTCACCATAAATTATAATGCATACATAAATCAAATTGACAAGCATTCCCTACACTGATATACAAATGGTTTCAGGAAACACCATTTTCTCCGTTGCTTTAATGAAAACATGATGGAAAAATATTCACCAAGGATTTGTATATATTACTAGACAGCGGTGAAAAACATCATTTGTATAAAAACAATTGGGCAAGCATTATTTTTATAAATTATAATGCATACATATATCAAATGGACAAGCATTATCTTTATAAAATCATTATTACTAGACCCTGGGGAAGACCCCAATCTGAAACTACCGGGCTCTAATTGTGGCCGGTGAGGTCAACAACAGTTCAAGAGTTGTGATCTAGGCGATGTAAAATATATACTCCATTTGGTGGAGTTGCTTTCAAAGATGGATATGTTTTAAAAATATAAAAAAATTGCTAACTGCCTAGGCAAGGCACTCGGGAAAATATGTTTTAAAAAATAAAAAAATTGCAGACTGCCAAGGCCCAGCACTCGGCAAAATATGTTTTAACACAATAAAAAGTTGCCGAGTGTGAGGGCTAGGCACATGGCAAAATATGTTTTAAAAAGTAAAAGAAAAACTTTTGCTGTGTGCTAGGGCCAGGCACTCGGCAAAACATGTTTTCAAAAAATAAAAACAATTTGCCAAATGCCTAGGCCCTGCCCTCGGCAAAATATATTTAAAAAATATAAAAACATTTTGCTGAGGGCCAAGGCAAGGCACGCGACAAAATATGTTGTCAAAAAAAAAAAAATATCAAGTGCCAATTCCAAGCACTCGGCAAAACTACGGGTGCCAGGCCAGGCACTCGACAAAATATTAGTGTGATGCCACGATAAGGAGGATAAAAGATGCAACGACAATGAATTTATATTAAATTTGGTATTCTCGAATTACACTCGGTGTGATATAAAGTGCAGAATTTTAGGTGCAATGAAACTATGGGTGACACTGATACCCAGATTGGCCACGTGAAGCACAAGCCCCCAGCTTAAGCTAAACCTCTGTGAGTCAGTATGATGCACAACAAGGCATCATCAACACAAATGAACCAGAGAAGAAGTATGGTCAGTGGTCGTGAGAAACTACTAATAAGGAGTTGTGTTGTTAGCCACTATATTCATATGTTTGCTGTGGCGCTGGCTCGTGCTGCGGGGTGGCGGGGGAGTCTGGAACGATGGCAAACTGGAGGGCGCGCCCCTGGCCGACTGTAGGATGAAGGCCACCTCTGTTAGCTTCTTCCTGCTGAGGCATCGACAACTTGGATGGCATACCATGTCAGCGACAAAAGTTTAGGACTAGTCGCTAGAAAATTGTTTTATCTAACCACCTAGAAATATTTGTTTGCATCAGGTTCCAAAGGAAAGCCATATAATGTTAATTGCTATGCTGATCTTCCAATGCCAAATAAATATTTGTTTCCAATTGGTTCAAAAGGAAACTCAACTAAAGTTCAATGCTATTGTGAGCTTCCTATGCTAAAGAAAAATTTATTTACAATTGGTACAAAAGGAAACCCAGCTAAAATTCAATGCTACCGTGATCTTCCTAGGCCAAAGAAGTTTTTGCTTATAATTGGTGCAAAAGGAAACCAAGGTCAAGTTCAATGCTATGGTGATCTTCCTAGGCCAAAGAAATAATTTTTTTACAATTGGTACAAAAGGAAACCCAAAGCTAAAGTTCAATGCTATCGTGATCTTCCTAGGACAAAGAAATATCTTTTGCAATTGGTTCAAAAGGATGCATACGATATTACAAAGATGATGATGAACCAAATTTTTTCATAACCAAAAATATTATCACTTTAACCAGGCCAGGTGTAGCAGTCCAACCAAACAAACCCACGTTGGTTTGCTAGGGACAGACCAATGCTAGCCTGACTTTGTTTTGTTAGCTAGGCTCTATCTGGAAACATGCCAAACACAGCCTTAGCGCACAACTTAACACCATTAGTGCATGGAACAGCCAAGAAACCAAAGGAAATTCGTTTTATGACCAAATAAGCGGTGTTCGGATGAACAAAGGCCAGGGACCCAAGGACACTTTTTTGGGGCCAAGGAAATAATGTCCTCATGAATCAACAAGACCAGGGAGCCCAAATCTTGTGGCTTAGAAATTATAATTGTTTGGATATAACCAAAAGTTTAGAGTAGCTTATTGTTGTGATGATTATGATGCATCAAGCTGTCTTGGTGAAGCTCCTCTGCCTATGACAGATCTGGATGCAAAAAAATCATTCGTTTTTTTAGCACTGAATGATTCGTTTTTGCTTGTGTTCTGTTCCACATAAAAACAAAGAAAGAAGTTCAGATTAAACCATCTTCGATCTCATTTGTGGGATATGCACTATTGGGGACGGTTCCTTCGCCGACGGCTTGAAGCGGTCGGCGAAGGACAATGTCCTGTTGACAAAGGCTTCGCCGATAGGTTTTCCGACATCCCGTTGGTGAAGACCTATCGGCGAAGTGTTTGACGAGGTGGTGAGACCCTCCTCAAGGAGTATGATGCAGATGCCGGGATGGCGTACATGATGGCGACTTCCATGAAGGATGGTTCACCGAAGGAATGGAGGTGGAGGATGATCCAGAGGAAACCGCAAAGGCGTTCTACACCATGATGGAGGTGGCACAGAAGCCCCTTCACGAGAAGATAATGGTTTCACAACTGGATGACATTTCACGCCGGAAGTATACTAGAGGGGGGAGGGTGAATAGGCCTGAAAAATTTCAACTCAAAATCTTATCAGAACCTAGGGCGCCACTGGCGGCTTTGTGAAGGGCGCCAGTGCCGGCCTACAAACATTGCGCAGACATAGCTAAAATTTAAGTAATAGAAACTACAGATCTTGAACTACACAGATATGCAACTAAAAGTAACAAGTCCAGCTCGAAGACTAGCTCTCACAAAAACTTTGCTAGAAAGTAGATCGGGCAATAAGAACCCTAGCAGCAGGTCCTCAACAAGATAAACTGCAGAAATGTAAACTTGAAGCACACAAGACACAAGTATTTATCCCATGGTTCAGCTCACCACAAAGGCTTGCCTAAGTCCACATTGTTGAGATATCCACAAAAGGATTGGAGATCACCACAAAGGTTGGTCCTTCCCTCATTCTCAAATCAAGAGAGTGAAGTCTTGAGGTGAGGGGTGATTTCTTTGGTGCAGAAGATGGTTACAAACCTCCCAAGGTCGCCACACAGGTTGGCAACTCAAGGGTGACGCCTAGCCGGCTAGGAGCAAGCTCCCAAGAGTAACAAACCCTAGAATCATCGGCCAAACGTGAACCAAATGCTTTTGACAGTGGGAATCAGTAGATCCACTCTCCAATCGATTGCTTGAGGGATGGAGGAGCAACAATGGAGGAGTGAGAGAGTGTTCTTGAGTTGTTCTGTGTCGAGCAGAATGGATGGGGAAAGAAGATGACCGTTGTGGGTTGGGCCTGCTGGTTAAATAGGTCCAAGCCCAACGACCGGATTGAAGGGCGATAGTGCTGGCCTTCAAAGGGCGCCAGTGGCGGCCTGGCCAAAACAGTGCAAATGATGTGAATTTTTGCTGGCTAGTTTTGGCTGAGTGTGAGGATGCTTGAAATGGAACTTTGAGCATTTGGTTGCATAGTTGGTCAAAAGATCTAGAATCCCTCTTTATAGTACGACTTTTCCTAAACTTAATATTCAAAATAAAATGAATTTTAAACCTCCTTGAGTCAAGTCTAGCCATCAATAGCAACTAGGATCCCTGAAATCTGTACATCATCCTTAATCTATGATTCCCCTGCATTACATCACAACAATTCTCATTAGCTCTCTAATTTGGTGGTCATCAACGCCAAAACCCACTTTAGGGCTTGATTACACCTACAATATCCCCCTTTTTGGTGATTGATGACAACCCAATTAGAGCTTACAAAAGATATGAAATATAAACTAAGAATTTTGAGCCATGGATGTAGAAGCCTCCCCTTGAAAATGTGAATGGAGATTTGAATTCTCAATTTAGCATGAAATGCCAATATTCACATTTTTAGGTGTGTTAGGGGTCTCCCCCTACATCCATGCCTACAGTGGGGTGCTGGTAAAAGTGTCACAAGAAAAATCATGATGCATATGACAATAGTATACCAGAAATATTTCACAGCTGCTAGCCAAAAATACATAGGACGGCACTGGCGGCCTAAGAGAGGGCGCCACTACCAGCGTAGAATTTTTAGCTACATCCACACCAAATTTTACCAGCAAAGAACACTAAGGCAGTTGAACAGCAATATATTAAAATTTAAGCTAGAGCAATCAAACCACATACATGTCCATATCCAAACTGAATAGAGGAAGTCGCTTATTACCACTCTCAACTCTCATAGGATTGGAGAGGAAGCTCCATACTGCTGCTGCAACTGAAACCTTCAAAATTTGAATTGACCCCTCTTAACCCCTCTAATTTTCTCCCCCTTTGGCATCAAGTACCAAAAAGTGTAGAAAATAAGAGAAACCAACTCATTACTTATCTGAACAGCTAGGTCAGCCTCTGTTGCATGTGTCTCACTATCACCTCCTCTTTGCTGCTCCTGAGGTGTCTCATCATGGCGCTATAATGTCAGATTGGGTTACCATTCTTAGCAAACTTGGGCACCTTCTTTTTTCCTTGCTCCTTGATCCATTTATGTAATCAAATGGGACTAGATAAGAAATTGTATAAGATGAAGCTGTTAGAAGAAGATGTAAATAGATTTTAATAAGAAGAAGAATTTAGAATATGAGGTAGGTGTTGGCGCTCCTTATTGCGTGCTTTTTACCGCCAACTTACAAATAAAATGTTTGCCAAAACTCAGATATAGGGCTTACGACTAACCAATTTCACGAGTTTTGGTGTTTCACTTGTTTTGCGGGGCTTATATAAAAATACACTAAAAATATGACATGGCTCAAGCAAAACAGAGGAGTTAGGAAGAGGGTCCCGCTGTTTACAGTTTGGGCCAAACCACCGACATAGGAGTGGCCTAGCCCAAGCGTCAAATCAGGGTCGAGTTCGTTTTTGGACTGCACGGACACGTCCTAGTAAAACGGACGCACCGGATGCATCCGAACTCGGAATTGGACAAAATACCCACCGTTTCGAAGCTAGTTGAAAGGCCCATGATATGGTGGCAAAAGATGGGCCAAGGTGGCCCACCCTGGGCGCGCGCACGCCTGAGGCGCGGGCGCGCCAGCCCTGGCGCCAAACGGACCCATCTTTTGCCAGGTGGCCTAGGCTGACAGCCCAAAGCCAATGGCGGTGGGGATTTGTATATGGCAAGTGTGAAACCGCCTCTAGAGGTCAGTTTTGGTCCTTCCATGTGGGGATGGAACTTTTTCAAACAACCCCTCTTCTCCACCTATAAAAGGAGGCTCTCTCCCACTCATTTGGACACACACCACCAAGGAGCAACATTCCATTATCTTCAAGATGTAGAGTAGCATTAGCATAGTTGGGAGTGAGGGAGAGGAAAGCTCAAATTCTGAAGTAGTCATCGGAGTTCCGGCAATTCTTGTATCGGTCCTCTATAAAGCTCAAGCACTTTTAATATGTTTATCTTCTTTACATTACTGAACTACTCATTTGGATATCTTGTCATGCCTTAATTCTTTAGCTAAGCTTGGTTTGTGTAGTGATTATACCTTGGCATGGGTTCTCTGGTCGACCGATTGCTCTAGTTATAGATCGTGACTAGAGTACGTAACCGCTAGTGCACGTGGTGTCTGGGCTAGCGAGTTACCAGAGAATGCGCCTAGCCCCACGGATAGTTGTGGTAGCCTCGGGGGTGACAGTTCCGACCAGGCCTTTGTATTCCACCATGTTTGAGATGGTGTTTTCGTAGAGCTTTTGGCGGCCTTCTCCCGGTTAACCCTTCCCAGTCTCTTCGAGAACCAGAAAGGTACTGCTGCTCCGAAGTGTCTCGGTATAACTGCTATGTTGACCTTCGCTTAGCTATTCCTTTGGTTTAGACTAGAATAGAACCACAGTAATGGAGAAGAAAATTGGAATCTTGACATCTCCCGTAGACCTCCCTTAGCTAGTCTCGCTTCCGCTATCTTTTTAGGGTTCTCCCGTGTGTGTCGTTTACCTAAAAACCCAATCATATCTTTTACCCCTCATTAGCCTAGTTGGTATTTTAGTTAGCGAGATGTATGATGGTTAATTATCAACTTCTTTACCCTTTGCTTCCCGAGGATAAATACGATACCCTGGAATACTCTTGGGTGAAAGCTACAACGGTATCCGTGCGCTTGCAGATTTTTCTATGTGCGTTAACAAATACCAACAAGCTTTTTGGCGCCATTGTCGGGGAAGCAATAGGTGTAAAGGTTTCAATCGTTATCTTGATATCTGCTAATCTAGTTGCCACTAGCTTTTGTGGGTATTTTTTAAAAAAATCACGAGCCTAGGGTGCCTGCTCTTTCATGAAAAATCATACTTTCACCCTGCCATCTCATAGATAGGATTATATTATGTACACACTAACTCTATGCAGATGGAGAGAAAGTCGCCGTCCAGAGATCACAATCCCATCATAGGTGACGGAATGACTACATGGCATCACTCACAATTCAATCACAAATTGTGAGTGATGAATCGATCAAGGTTCGTGAGAACCAACCAAAAACATTTTATACCTTCCAAATTTATTTTCACCACTGCATGTTTGCTTAATTCATCATACATCTAGTGCTTTCTTTGGGTGGATCCTAGTCTTTGAGCTGTATTCGAGCGCCATGCCTAGTCTAGGTTGATGACAATTTCTATGGTTATCCTCCTATCCGATGCTCCTAGTCTAGCCTCGTAGTAGATGTTAAACGGGACCATCTCGACTTCATGTCTTGGCTCGCCAATTGGTATGATGATATCGTTAGATGGTTCGCGCTATGGGAAAAAGGTAAAGCCTAGATTTGCATGCATTTTACTCATTTAAATTTCCTTCAAAAACATGACATTTTTGTTTTGATCACATTCATTCACCTCGCTTGCATTGCCCTGCACATAAAAAATTGGTTCTCTATTTTTCATCATTCAAAGTTCGCACACCTGTTTGAATCAATCTCATGTTCCTCATTTTTCATGCTACCTTTTTGTGTTCTAGTATGCTATGGTTTGGTTGTGCTTAATGTTGGTGCTTCCATAGGCTTTTTAAATTAAGCTTGGTGTTTAGGTTAAACTGCCTACCTTAATTAAACTAGGCATGGAGTCAAGTTTGATTAATTGAACCAAAAAATTGCTAGTATAGACTTTGGTTGTATGCCGCGACTAACCCCGGGATTTTCTCGAAGTCCATAAGGGTAAGTCTTTGAGATAAATTCATAATGGTGGTAAACAAGAGTTCACTTGGTGAACTTTGAATGGTCAAAAGAAAAAAAAATGAATCTCAAAACCGCCAAGCCAAAACCACATGAAGATCTTGATGGCATGGCGAAAACAAGAAGTCAAGCATCCTCATCGATCTCCACGATGAGATGATGCAAATTCAAGAACAAATGTCAATGGAGAAGTCCTTTCTCAACGCACTTAAAATGGTGAGCCCTTGACGAAGGTAAATCAGTATTTATCTCATATTTGATTTTCAAACAACTTTTTGATTTTGAACTCTGCATGTTTACCTTTCCACCAAAATATTCTTTGCATAAAAACTAAAAAAATCAACTTTTCTTTGGCAAAAAGTGTTGCGTAAAAAATTCTTTAACCTTATTTTCAAAATTTGCAAATGCATCAATATAAAAAAATTCTTTAAAAAAACTTTTGATAATAAAATATTTTTTTTTCTTATCATGTTTTTTTAAAAATAACCTCCTATCTTCCAACAATAAAAAAAATCTTGGTGTTGGACTAATGATGAGGTGGATTTAGACAAACGATTGCTCCCTTTCTCTAGTCTCGAGATTGATAGCATTATCAGATCCATGCCTGCTGACAAGGCTCCTAGTCCATATGGTTTTAATGGGGCCTTTTTGAAAAAAATGTTGGCACATAATCAAAGATGAATTCTACTTGTTGTTCTCTGAATTTTTCCATAAAAAGGTCAACCTAGCTCCCATCAATGGTTCCTATATTGTTTTAGTGCCCAAGATTCCCAGCCCAATGTCTGCTTCGACTATAGGCCCATATCATTGCTAAATTGTTGTGTCAAGCTTATCACCAAACTCTAGCAGATAGGTTGCAGAACATTATTCTTCAACTGATACATAGCAATCAAGTATGGGTTTATAAAGCATAGAACCATTCAAGATTGCTTGGCCTGGAGTTTTGAGTATATCCACCAGTGTCACCAGTCCAAGAAAGAAATTGTGATCATCAAACTTGATTTTGCAAAAGCTTTTGACACCATTGAGCATTCTGCAATCTTTGATATGCTACGGACTCTGAACTTCCCAGGTACCTGGATCAGATGGATCCAAAACATCATCTCCTCTGGTTCTGCTCAGGTCCTCCTCAATGGTGCTCCTGGGAAAGTGTTTAGCTGCAAGAGAGGGGTTAGACAAGGAGACCCCCTCTCCCCTTTACTCTTTGTCATTGCTGCTGAAATCCTTCAATACATCATCAATGGCCTCAAAGATAAAGGCATCTTGAAACTCCCCATCCCTCAACCCAACACTGATTTTCCCATAGTTCAATATGCTGATGATACATTACTCATTATGCAAGCTGATGCCAAGCAAATTTTCTGCCTCAAAGCCATTCTTAACACCTTTGCTTCTTCTACTGGTTTGGTTGTCAATCTTGCTAAGTCCCAGATGGTGCCCATCAATGTTCCTGCTGAGAAAATGGTCATCCTTGCTGCTACCCTGGGTTGTCAGGTGGGATCCCTGCCCTTTACATATTTGGGGCTCCCCCTTGGAACCACCAAGCCAACGATTGAGGAGTTTGCTCCCCTTCTGGATAGAGTTGAGAGAAAATTGACTGCCTGCTCGACACTGTTATCATACTCTGGGAGGGTGGAATACATCAACTCAGTTATCACTCCCACTGCCAACTATGCAATGTGCACCTTTAAGCTTCAGAAAGGGGTTATTGAGGGAATTGACACGATTCGAAAGCAGTGCCTCTGGAGAGGTAATTCAAATCGAAAGGGGGGGCAATTTGGTTGCTTGGCCCTTAGTTCAAAGACCCAAAAAGAAGGGTGGCCTTGGTATTAAAAATCTTTATGTTCAAAATGATGCTCTCTTGATGAAGCAGCTGCACAAATTCTTTGCCAAGGAAAATATTCCCTGGGTTCAGCAGGTGTGGTTCAAATACTACAGTAATAGAGTGCCTCATGTTCAGAGAAGCATGGGCTCTTTTTGGTGGCATGATGTGTTCAAACTCAAAGATCTATATGGTGTGATAACTTCGGTTAAAGTGGGAGATGGCACATCAACCTTGTTCTGGAAAGATAAATGGGCCCATAGAGTGCTTGAGGATCTCTTCCTGAAATTGCAAGCTTTGCTAGGAACATTGATATTTCGATCAGTGAATTTGTTGACGCTGTCGCTCGGAACATTGATATTCCCTGAAATTGCAAGCTTTGACGCGGGAGACGAGAGGGCAGCGGCAGTGCACGGCACAGAGCGCTGTGGCGGCGCACGGCATGGGACCATGGGAGAGCTCATCGCGAGATGGGAAGAAGCGACAGGAGAACTAGCTAGGGATGAAAGATGAGATCACAAAACCACCTACGAGGAAAAGTAATTTTTATCCGATTTTGTGGTTGAGGGAGGAAAATTAAACTTTTGCTGGTAATTTGGGGAGGAAAATAGGACTTCTTCCGAGCAGGAAAGCCCCGGCAGCAGCAAGGCAAACAGCCCAGCACCCGATTTTTTTTTAAAAAAAATACAGGCCAGCTGGCCTGCTCTCGGCCTCTCCCTCGACGCCTCCTCCAGTCGCTCGCCTCGCCCTCGCCTCCTCCGCCGATCTGAGGCCGCCGTCGCCGACCGTTCCTGGCGCCCGCGCCTCTCGATCGCCTGAGCGGACTCCCCCACGCGGCCGGAGATCGACCGGCGGCCCCTTCGTCCCCGCGCCGTTCCACCGATCCTCGGCGGCCTCCTCGACGCACGCGGCCGTGCTTCCCGACGGCCAACGCCAGCACTCACCGTCGCCCGGCATTGACAGCGAGGTCTCCATCTCCCTCCCCCTCTCCGCCTCTCGTCCGTTTGCCCTCAGCTTACCCGCTCCTCGTCTTCTGACCGTGTAGGCGTACCCTGCCCCGCAGCGCCAGATAAAGGCCCTGTAGCCGTTCGACGAAACGCCTCAAGGGATGAAAACGGCCAAGGGAGCGGAACTGCAGGCCGCTGGCGGCAGCAGTACCAGCGGCATCGAATCCCTGCCTGACGCAGTCCTCGAACACATCCTTGGCTTCTTGCCGGCCACGGACGCGGTATGCACCAGCGTGCTCGCCCGCAGGTGGCGGCACCTCTGGAGATCCGCCACGGGCCTCCTCGTGGGGTGCTACGACCCGGACCAGCTGGTGTCCGTGGAGGGTGTCCGGAGCCTGGTGAACCATCTCCTGCTGCTCCGCGAAGGCTCGCCCCTCGAGGAGTGCCATTTCGCGTTCGATGCTCGTCTCACCGGCCACGATGATGTGTCCCACGTGAACCTCTGGTTCCGGCACGTTGTGAGGTGCAGAGTTCGGGTTCTCAGCCTCTTTATGTGTGGGCCTAGTGTAGGTCAGCCCTGGCTTGAGCTGGACAACCTGCCTCTCGTCTCCCAGCACCTGAGGAGGCTGGAGCTCGTCGGTGTGCAGGTCCACGACAGTTTGCTTAACTTTTCAAACTGCCCAGCCTTGGAATTCCTAGAGCTTTTGAAGTGCGAGTTGTCATCTGTCAACAAGATTGTGTCCGAGTCCCTGAGACATCTTATCATCGGTTTTTCCACATGCAGCCTTGATTCTCGCATCCACATTTACACCCCAAATGTTGCCTCGCTGCGCCTTGAGCATTTTAAGGGGAGGACTCCCATTCTTGAGGGGATGCCCTCATTACTTGAGGCATCTGTCGAAATAACATGGGGGTGTAAGGACCACTGCACTAATGCAAATTACTTTTGGACTTGTTCTTGTGAATCTTGTGATAGTTCAAATAGCACAGCCATTGGCAGTAACAACTGTGTGCTTCTAAGAGGTTTATCAGAGGCTAGGAGCTTGGCGTTGGAATCTGCATATAACATGGTATAGTTTTACGTTAAAGTTTCTTCTATTACCCTTTTTTGTATTATTAGGTGTTGTCAAGTTGAAATTTGATATATGTTGCTTCTTGTTTTTGCATGCACTGCCACCAACTGTGGTAATGAATCAAATATGTTCATAGTGTTGATTATTTGATCTTTGTTGTTTGCACATTGTGCAGTTTATTTTTAAAAGAGATTTGAGATGGTGCCCTGTTTTTACAAATCTGAAGACCTTGTTGCTAAATCGCTACTGGTATGTGCCTGATAGTTTCCATGCGCTAGCGTGCATTCTTGAACACACGCCAGTTCTAGAGAAGCTCACTTTTAAACTCCACGACATGGTATGCATTTTACAAATGCTCAAATGCTACTTTGTAGATTTATTAGTTGACAGTTGATCATGTTCAGTTGTTCTCTACAGTGGTTGAAACATAAAGTGAGAATCAAACTACACGTCAGTTCAGTGAAGAGATCAACTGCAATTTCAAAACACCTTAATACAGTTGAGATCAAGTGTGAAGTGGTTAACGATTGTGTTTTCAAGATTATGAAGTTCCTGTGTGGATATGACATATGTAAGATAACTTGCAACACTCCTCATGCATTTATATTCCTGACATTTAATGTAATGTCCATTTGTATGAAAGAAAGTATGCAGCCTAGTAAGTTAGCAAATCATGATTGGTTGGACCTAAGGTGCCAAATTGTAGATGAATTTCAACTCTCTGCCATGAATTCTCTTTTTATTCTAGTTTTCCCCTTGCTCTGGCTGCCATATGTGAAATTATGTTGTTACCCTTTCAAAGAGGCTGTAGTTCTGTATGATCATTCAAATGTTAATTCTTTTCATTTTCTGTGTCAGTTATTTCTGTGAATTATGAAGTATCCGAGAATATTGTGAGATATACATTGCTAATACTTTCATATCTATTTTTTGTTTGGTTTTTATTTTTTAACTGTTGGCTTCAAAGTGTACTTTATCTGCTAGGTTTTGCATTTTTAATCCATTGTATTCTCATAATGAGCTGAATCGGTCGATTCTGCTACTATTGTTTGTGGTGAAGTGATTTGGTGAACACTGGAAGAAAAATGATCTAATAATCATGAGAGCTAACGGCCTAAACTTTATTTTAATAGAACATTTACCCAACTTTGACATAACTGTCCTGTTCTGAAGTTCAATCAAACAAAAATATGTCGTCGACCCTCAACCGTGCCCATGGCTAGATAACATCTCATTTCTTACTCTATTCCCCTTGGATCTTATTCCTATTTTTACATTGAACAGGCTTCAGTTTAGATGAAATGGAGACATTGGAGTAGAAATTGGAGCCACAAAGGATGTTGTATTATATTCTTCTGTCTAATGTGGCTGGTGAAGGGTGAAGATACAATCTATAGTCACCTGCTTAGACCAAGTGCCGGCCTGTATTATCAATCTCACTTTTATCTAATGATATTGTGCAGCTTCCATGTCTTGTAATAAGCTGTAAAAAAGCTTGTCCAATTCCTGTTAGGTGTTGATAATCTATGTCTAGTTTGAGTCAGACTTCTGTACATGGTTTCAATGGGGACTAGGCATGCATTCCCGAAGATGAGCTAGGTATATATATATATAGGTGATGCCTTTGAAACAGAGTCCATATACATGGGTAACTCTAGTTATTAGTGCTGACATTGTGTTGTTATTCTTAAAAGTGCACTTCTGTGAACTTGCTTCATTTGAGTAGTTTTTGTATGCTTGACAATCATATCTTCGGGGCCTTATTGCTTAACTGCAGATTTGATGTATTTATTGCTTTTTTTTTTTGTTGACTTGTATCCATGTCTTACTGTCTTGTTCAAACTTTTCTGAAATATCTTTGGAACTTCGTCGTGTGACGGATAGAATGTGACAAGGTCGAGGTAGTGTAATAGTTGTCACACATGATTATTAGGTGTCAATTAAGAATTCTCGCATGCATATGATGTTTGTAAACCTGGAAGACCATGAAAACGCTCCACTCGGCTTCTTTCATTGGCCATGCATGTTGTTTTACTAAATGTTTTCAACAAAACAGCATTAACTATATATTAATAATACAGCTTTGTTTTTGCGAGGCTCTATTTCTATTTCCACAGAATGTTTTAGATTTTATTGTAGAAGTTATTCCCATAAAAATTGCAGGACTAGTCAAACTTGGTGGAATCACGTTGATACTTTTCCTATATGTTGATGCTACCAATACACATTCTTACAAAGTCTAGGATCATTATTTGTGGTGTTATATTGATTCATAACATTACAATTCTCAAAATTTTGAGATATGTCACTAAAATTCATCTAATCTAAAACTCGTCATTACAATTCTTTGTTTACCTAATTCCTGCTATATATTTTCTACGTCTCCTGGGTGGGTGTGTAGATAGAAACCATCAACCAAATAGGTTGTTTGGCTGATGGTTTCACAGTTGATAAATCGGTCGCTGTTGTTTTATTGTGAGAGATAAAATATTATACTAGTTTTAAAAAAACAAAAAAAATATTATACTATGGATGATAAGTCGGGCTGATAAACTTAAGCAAATAACACTATACTAATGCATTTTTTTCATTTGGCCCAAAATATCCTTACTACTTTTCTCTGTACGCATTGATATGTGGGCTCCACACGTCTGCTTCTCCCTCCGGCTGAGGACATGCCACCCCCCCCCCCCCCGCTTTCTTTCTTCTTCCTTTATCCATCCAACCGAGCCCAAACCATATAGAGGCAAAATCCAGAGCGCAGCTAAGTGAGTCGGCTAGCTTCAGCGAGGTTGCGTAGCTCTGGAAGCAGTTTGCACGTGTGGGCGCATCCACACGTTGTAGAGGCTAGGGGCACATGTTGCATGAGGCTTTGCGTGGGGGCGGACAAATCGAACCCTATCGGCGGCCTTCGGCCAAATCGAGCAGCAGTGTGTCAGCTAGTGCAACCACGCACGCGCCGACAAGCTTCACCTAGGTCACGCATGCCGACGAGCTTCGCACTGACGATGTCGGGGAGGTCCGCCCTGGTTGTGCTTGGCCATGACCACTACCATGGACGTGAGCAGGCTGTTGTTGCTCCTCCTGTGGCTACACCTAGTCACACGGGCTGCCATCCATATCCATGCTCTCCACTCGTTGCTGCTCGCTTCGTGTGCAAGCGCCTCCATTTGCCTCGCTGTCGCTACTAGCGCATGCCGTCTTCTCTTCTGACTCATCCACCGTGCACTCGCTAGAGGTTGAATGAGAAGTTGACATGTAGGGCCCACATGTCAGCGAGACGAGGAGCAAGGTGTATTTTCGTCCATACATAAAATGCGTATACGCAAAGGTGGCTTCCGGCTTGACAGTGGGCCTCGACACCTGGAGACGTAGAGGATGGCAAGAATAAAGTAGACGAAAAATTATAATGGTAAATTTTGGAATAGATGAATCGTAATAGCATATGTTAAAATTGGCGAGTGTTTTGCTAAGTGGGCTGAGCAATGGTAACTCACCGGAGTGCGTCACCTACATTCGTTCTGCTAAAAAAACCTATATTAGGCGCGGTCAGAGCCCCCGGCGTCTAGCCGTCGAGGCGGCCGGCTGGTGCTGCCAGGCGGCCGGGGTGCCAGCCGGTCAGGGCGCAGGTCGGCCAGCAAACCGGAGGCAGGGGACGGCCTGCTCCAGCCGGCCAGAGGCCAGTGCGGGAGCGTCCGGGGCCATGGACTGTCGCCGGAACCAGTGCTGCCGCCGACAGTGAGGTGAGGCCGGCACCAGCTTCCAGCGAGGTCTTTCTCTCTGCCGCCGACAGTGAGGTGAGGCCGGCACCAGCTTCCAGCGAGGTCTCCGTCTCCTTCTCTCCTCTGCTTGCATTCAGCATAAGCTGATCCTCGTCTTCTGACCGTATCTGCCGCAGCGCCAAGGCCCGGCTGCTGTTCGACAAAATGCCTCAAGGGAAAAGGGCCAAGGGAGCGGAGCTGCAGGCCGCTGGCGGTAGCAGGGGCATCGAATCCCTGCCTGATGGAGTCATTGGACACATCCTTGGCTTCTTGCAGGCTAAGGAGGCCGTCCGCACTAGCGTGCTTGCACGCAGATGGCGCCACCTCTGGAAATCCGCAACGGGCCTGCGCGTGGGGTCTGTCGACCTACATGGACCGCAGTCTGTGGAGGATTTCAGGAGCTTGGTGAACCATCTTCTGCTCCTCCGCGGAGGCTCGTCCCTCGAGGAATGCCATTTCGCGTTCGATTATCAGGTCCGCAACCCCAGCCGTGATGATGTGTCCCACGTAAACCTTTGGTTCCAGCATGTTGTGAAGTGCAAAGTTCAAGTTGCCAGCCTGGTTATGTTTGCACGTAATGAGTCCTGGGCCTCCTGGCTTCAACTAGACAACCTGCCTCTCATCTCCCAGCACCTAAGGAGGCTGGAGCTCGCTGGTGTACGGGTCCACAACAGGTCTCTTAACTTCACAAACTGTCCATCCTTGGATTATCTAAAGCTCATGGATTGTGAGTTGTCATCGGTCAACAAGATTGTGTCCGAGTCCCTGAAACATCTTATCATCTTTTTGTGCACCGCCAACTCTGATTCTCGCATCAACATGTACACCCCAAATGTCACTTCGCTGTGCCTTGAGTATTTTGTTGGGAAGACTCCCATTCTTGAGTGGATGCCCTCATTGCTTGAGGCATCTGTCAAAATAACAGGGTATTGTTGGGACCGCTGCACCAATGCAAATTCATTTTGGACTTGTGACTGTGAATCTTGTGATAGTTCTCATAGCGCAGCCAATTATCGGAGGCGAAGAGCTTGGCGTTGAGATCTGAATCTGACATGGTATAGTTTCACTTTAATTTTTCATCTTGTACCATTTTTTGTACTAGGTGTTGTTATGTTGAAATTTCATATATGTTGCTTTTTTTTTGTTTTTGCATGCACTGCCTTCAACTTTGGTTATGAATCAAATATGGTCACAATGTCGATTATTTGATCTGTTTTGTTGCATTTTGTGCAGTTTATTTTTAAAAGAGATTTGAGATGGTGCCCCATGTTTACAAATCTAAAGACCTTGTTGCTCAATGGCTACTGGTATGTGCCTGATGATTTCCATGCACTAGCGTGCATTCTTGAACACTCACCTGTTCTAGAGAAGCTCACTTTTGAACTACCCAAGGTATGCACTTTACAAATGCTCAACGCTTTGTACACTTATTTGACAGTTGATCAAGCTTCTTTTTGTGTGCCTGTGTGTGTTGGGGGATTGTTCTGTGCAGTGGCCACGAAAAGTGGAAATCAAACTATGTGTCAGTTCAATCAAGAGACCAACTGCAATTTCAGAACACCTTAAGATAGTCAATATCAAGTGTGAAGTGGTTGATGATAGAGTTCTCAAGATTATGAAGTTCCTGTGTGCATTCAACATATGTAAGATAACTTGCAATGCTACTCATGCATTTATATTCATAACATTTCACTTAATGTCCCTTTGTTGAAAGAAAGTATACAGCCTAATAAGTTCGTTAGGAATCATGATTGGTTGGACCTAAGGTGCCAATTTATAGATAAATTTCAACTCTGCCATTAATTCTCTTTTTATTCTAGTTTTTCCCTTTGCTCTAGCTGCCATATGTGAAATTATGTTGTTACCAGTTCAAAATGGCTATAGTTCTGTATGATCAATCAAATGTTTATTTTTTTTTTCATTTCTGTGTTAGTTCTTTCTGTGAGATATGAAGTATCCGAGAAAATTGTGAGATATGAATTGCTATACTGTCATGCAATTTCTTTTGTGTTCGGTTTATTTGTTTAATTGTTGGCTTCAAAGTCTATTCTTGCTGGTTTTGTACTATTAATCCATTGTATTCTCATAACGAGCTGAATCAGTTGTTTCTTCTACTAGGGTTTGTGGTATAAATGATCAGGTGAACACTGGTAGAAAATGACCTAATAATCATGATTTTAATAGAACCTGGCATAACGGCATTGTTGTGAAGTTTAATCAAACAAAAATATTTCCTCAACCCTCAATTGTTCCCATGGCTAGATAATTTCTAATTTCTTACTCTATTCCCTGGATCTTATTCCTAATTTCATATTGATCAGGTTTCAGCTTAGATGAAATGAAGACTTCGCAGTAGAATTGGAGCCACAAGGATGCTATATTATATTCTCCTGTCTAATGTGGTTCATGAAGGGTGAAGATAGAATCTCTGGTCACCTGCTTAGACCATCTACATGTAATTTAAGTGCTGGCTTATATTATCCATCTCGCTTTTGTTCAGCTAATGCTATTATGCAGCATCCATGACTTGTAAGCAGTAGATCTTCCAATTCCTGCTAGGACTTGATAATCTGTCTAATTTGATTCGACTTCATGTGTATGGTTTCAAAGGGGACTAGGCATTCCTGAAAGGTTAGCTGGGTACGCCTGGATGCCCTTTGGAACAGAGTTCATGTACATGGATATCTCTTGCTATTAGTACGAGCGTTGTTGATCCCCTTGTCCAATTGTGTTGTTATCCATGAAGAAAGTGCAGTGCCGTGAACCTTGCTCCATTTTAGTAGTATTTTGTATGCTTGACAATCATATCTTTGGCCTTAATGCTTAACTGCTGAGTTGATGTATGCATTGTTATGTTGACTTGTTTCCATGTCTTATTGTCTCTGAAATATCTTTGGACTTTCGTTATGTGACAAATACAATTAAAATGAAGCACAGAGAATCTCTTAGATATGCGTTTGAAATGAAACACAGAGAATCTCTTGGATATGCGATTGAAATGAAACACACAGAATCTCTTGAAATGCTCCGTGTTTGGTAGCGCTTGTAGAATGGCTCTAGTGGAAGCTCTCTGTCATAACGAACATGCCGCTCCACCTGGCTTTGCCTGCAATTTTAGTTCACTGGACAGTCAGTGGCCTTCTCTGAAATGCCTGTTGCACGGGTGAGGCCTGGCACCGGGGCATGGAGCTGCGGGGTCGCCGGGGAGTCTGGGTGCAGGACCTCGAAGAGTCAGAGATGCTAGTCAGCAGACATCGGGGCATGGAATGGAGGCTGGAGAAATTGACCTTGGCCACCATGGCGCGGGCGCTGCAAAGGCAACAGGCATCCCATGCCGTCCGCGGATAAGCAAGAAATCAAAGAAAAAGGAAGAAAGAAAATAAATGGAAAAAAAGGAAAAAGATTAAGGGTATTATAAACAACTCTTTCATGTATCATGGGTTTTTTTGTTTTGACAAGATTCATGTATCATGAGTTTGTTTCACTAAACATTTTCAACAAAATAGTTTCAACTCCATTATCAATGAAACTAGTCGTAGAGCAAAAGGAAAAAAAAAAAAAACTCCACGATTGAAGCACAAAAGGCCCTACCTTTATTTTTGTTGGATTGAACAAATCTCAATTTTGGGCCAGCGTACAAGTGGACAGCAAGTGCATTCTTAATTGGGCCGAAGCAACAGTAACTCACCGTCGCCACAGGTGCCGAAGTTCGTCTTCCCCGATGCCCAAAATCCCCAAACCTCTCAAATCGGCCAAATCTAAAACCCTAGTGGCAACTGCTCACCGGCCGGCGGGCTAGCGGCGCAAGCGAGCAGGAGTGAGCGAGCGGCACGGGCGCCGGGCGCGGGCATCAGGCTGAGCTGGGGCACTCGGCGGCCGGCTGCCAGACGGTCGGAGTGCCAGCCGGTCAGGGCGCAGGTCGGGCAGCCAGCAAAGCGGAGGCGGGCGACAACATGCCCCAGCCGGCCAGAGGCTAGTGCTGCCGCCGACAGTGAGGTGACGCCGCCATTCCACCGAGGTCTCCGTCTCCCTCGCCGCCTCTCGTTTGTTTGCCCTCAGCATAACTGATCCTCGTGTTCTGAATGTATCTTGTCCTGCAGCTTCAAGGCCCGGCTGCTGTTCGACGAAATGCCTCGACCAAAAAGGGCCAAGGGAGCAGTGCGGCAGCCCGCTGGCGGTAGCAGGGGCATCCTATCCCTCCGTTCCTGGCTGCTGTTCGACAGAATGCCTCGACGGAAAAGGGCCAAGGGAGCCGTCCAGCGGGCCGGTGGCAGCCGCAGGGGCATCGAATCCCTGCCTGACGAACTCATCCAACACATCCTCGGCTTCCTGCAGGCGGAGGAGGCCGTCCGCACGAGCGTGCTCGCCCGCAGGTGGCGGCACCTCTGGAAGTCGGCCACGGGCCTGCGCGTGGGGCGCTGCGAACCAGACCTGCAGCTGCCTGTCGAGGGTCTCCGGAGCTTGGTGAACCATCTCCTGCTCCACCGCGGAGGCTCGCCCCTCGAGGAGTGCCACTTCGCGTTCGACGATCGGCTCACCAGCCACGATGACGGGTCCCATGTGAACCTCTGGTTCTGGCATGTTGTGAAGTGTCAAGTTCATGTTCTCAGCCTCTATATGTTTGGACCTAGACGTGCAGGGAAGTTCTGGGTTGAACTAGACGACCTGCAGCTCATCTCCCGGCGCCTGAGGTATCTGGATCTTGCTGGTGTGCAGGTCCGCAACAGTTTGCTTGACTTTTCAAACTGTCCGGCCTTGGAATTCCTGCAGCTTTTAGGGTGTGAGATGTCATCGGTCAAAGAGATTGTGTCTGAGTCCTTGAAACATCTTATCATCTGTTTGGCCACGGTCAGCTGTGATTCTCGCATCCACATTTGCACCCCAAATGTTGCCTCGCTGCGCCTTTGGAATTTTGAGGGGAGGACTCCAATTCTTGAGGGGATGCCCTCGTTACTGCAGGCATCGGTCGAAATAACAGGGGATTGTAGGGACTACTGCACTGATGCAGATTACTTTTGGACTTGTGATTGTGAATCCTGTGATACTTCTGATAGCACAACCAGTGGCAGTATCAGTGATTGTGAGTCTTGTGGTAGTTCTGATGACACAGCCGATGGCAGTATCAACTGCGTGCTTTTAAGAGGTCTATCGGAGGCTAAGAGATTGTCGTTGAAATCTGCATCTAACATGGTATAGTTTTATGTTAAAGTTTCATCTTTTACCCTTTTTTGTATATTTAGGTGTCGTCATGTTAAGACTTGATATATGTTGCTTTTTTGCATGCACTGCCACCAACTACGGTTATGAATTAAATATGTTCACAGTCTTGATTATTTGATCCTTTTTGTTTGGACTTTGTGCAGTTTATTTTTAAGAGAGATTTGAGATGGTGCCCTGTATTTACAAATCTAAAGACCTTGTTGCTGAATGACTACTGGTACGTGCCCGATGATTTCCATGCACTAGCGTGCATTCTTGAACACTCACCTGTTCTAGAGAAGCTCACTTTTGAACTTCACGATGAGGTATTCACTTTACAAATGCTCAACTGTACTTTACAAATGCTTAACTGCTACTTTGCAGAGTTATTAGTTGCAGTTGACCATGTTTTTTTGGGTAGTGGGGTGTTGATTTTCTGCACAAGCATAAAGTGGAAATCAAACTTTGTGTCAGTTCAATGAAGAGATCAACAGCAATTTCAGAACACCTTAAGATAGTTGAGATCAAGTGTGAAGTGGTTGACGATAGAGTTCTCAAGATTATGAAGTTCCTGTGTTCATTGAATATATGTAAGATAACTTGCAACCCTCCTCATGCATTTATATTCCTAACATTTAGCTTAATGTCCATTTGTATGGAACAAAGTATGCAACCTAGTAAGTTAAATAGAAAATCATGAAAGGTCAGACCTAAGGTGCCAACTTATAGATTAATTTCAAGTCTTTGCAATGAATTCTCTTTCTCTTCTAGTTTTTCCCTTGCTCTGGCTACAGTATGTGATATTATGTTGTTACCAGTTCAAAAAGGCTGTACTTCTGTATGATCAATTAAACGTTCATTTTGTTCATTTCTGTAATATAAAGTATCTGAGAATATTGTGAGATATAAATTGCCAATAGCCCAATACTGTCATATCCAATTCATTTTTTGTTTGGTTTAATTGTTGGCTTCAAAGTCTACTTTATATGCTAGGTTTTGTACTATTAATCCATTGCATTCTCATGATGATCTGAATCGGTTGTTTCTGCTACTAGGGTTTGTGTTGGAAATGATTAGGTGAACACTGGTAGAAAATGATCTACTAATAATGAGAGTTAACACAAACTTCATTTTAATATAACATTTACCCAACTTTGGCATAACTGCATTGTTGAATCAAATGAAAATATGTTGTCAACCCTACCTTGCCCATGGCTAGATAAGTTACAATTTCTTACTCTATTCCCCTTGGATCTTATTCCTATTTTCACATTGACCAGGTTTCAGGATAGATGAAATGGAGACTTTGGAGTAGAAATTGGAGCCACAAGGATGCTATATTATATTCTTCTGTCTAATGTGGTTCGTGAAGGGTGAAGATAGAATCTCTAGTCACCTGCTTAGACCATCTACCTGTAATTTAGTGTTGGCTTATATTATCAATCCCCATTTTTGTTCATCTAATGCTATTTTGCAGCTTCCATGTCTTGTAAGCTTTAGAAAAGATTGTCCAATTCCTGTGAGGCTTTGGTAATCTATATCTAGTTTGAGTCGACTTCATGTACATGGTTTTTATGGGGACTAGGCATTCCCTGGACGCCTAGCACGCCTTTGAAACAAAGTCCATGTACACTGATAACTCTTGCTATTAGTACTAACGTTGTTGATTCCTGGTTCAATTGTGTTGTTATCCTTGGAGAAAGTGCATTGCTGTGAACTTGCTTCATTTGAGTTAGTATTTGTATTCATATCGTCCGTCTTATTGCTAAACTGCTGAGTTATGTTGCATGTATCCATGTTTTATCGCCTTGCTCAAACTTTTCTTAAATATCTTTGGACTTCCATTGTGCGGTGGATACTCTTAAATATCTTTGGACATCCATTGTTCGGTGGATACAACAGAGAAGAATATGTGACAAGGTTGAGGTAGTTTAATAGTTGTGATTAGTTGCCAATTATGAAATCTAGCGTGCATGTGGTACTTTTAGAGCTGGAAGCCTGAAAACTCAAAGCTCCACTCGGCTTCTTTTTTTCCCATGAGGCTTCTTTTCGCATGAAAGCTCAAAGCTCCACTCGGCGGTCCCATGAGGCTTCTTTTCGCATGAAAGCTCAAAGCTCGGCGGAGGCTTGCTAGTGCGGAAGAACCTTCGGGTGAAGGAAGACCATGCGGTCTATGGATTAAGGGTATTTATTATAAAAATGAAAAGAAAATACATGACGAAAATAAAAAAGCTTAAAGGTATTATAAAAAACTTTTTTTATATCTAAGGAGTTAGTTTACTGAATATTTTTAATAAAATAATTTTAACTCCATCAATAAAGATATTCGTGGAGTCAAAGCACAAGACATACCTTACTTTTTTACTGGATGACTGGGATTTCACTGTAAAAACAGTAAGTTATTCCCATAAAAGTTGCATGACTAGTCCAACTTGGGTGGAATCACGTTGATATTTTTCCTGTTCGTTGATGCTACCACCTACCAGTACACATTCTTACAAAGTCTAGAATTATTTACGTAAACGATTAAAAATTGAGTAGTGGACGGTTGGTATCATATAAGATGTTTAGTTTTCCAGCCGCGTTAAGGCCAGTCCTCGGAATGAACAGTCCTACAGTTACCGCCTCCGTTCGCGGCCGTCCGATCCACCGAACAGTGCTCCATCCCGATCGTACGTCTGTTTGGCCAATCACAGGTCCACAGCGCCCCGTTCGCATGTTGCCTCTGGAACCGTCTCGGCCTCGAGCACCCTGACTCTATCTGTCTCCCTCATCCCCTGCTCCTCGCGCTCGCCGCCGCTCTCTCGCCGCCACCGGAGCCGCAGGTTCCGTCCCCATCGCCCGCCTCCCTCTCCCCGTGCTCCACGCAGGCAAGGCCGCCGGTCGCTTCCGCTTCTCAGTCGGACCCCGCCGCTGGGAGAAGAGGGGTCGGTCCTCGGCTACTCGGCCGTACTGTGCGGCCGCCGACCCTACGAGCGGGAGGCGTACCAGGCGCCCCAAGGTACGGCAGCCTGCACATCATCGAGGAGGTGTGGGTTCCCTTGCCGGTGGCGGTGGCATAGGTACAGCTTCCCTTGGATCCCCAAATTGATTTGGTTCTTCATCTACTATTCTTATGTCCCCAGCTCGATTTGGTTCTTCATCTATGGTTCCAGATGGATTTGTTTCATCGGAAACGTCCAAGCGCGTGTGTAGGTGGTGGAGGGAACGTCCAGTGCGGCCATCGATGGACCTCGACGACGGGTCGCAATGTGGGTCAGGTGCGGCAACCAAATCTGTATCCTCAACTTCAGTTCAAGCTCTTGATGGCTTGCTAAGGACACAGACCAGGTAGTATATTGTTCCATTTGTCAGTTTAACTAAGGATTTATACTGAATATCCACACATCGCACCTTAATTTTCTTAATTATCTTTCTATTTGACTTACTGCCATCAACGAGAACCAAAACAACACCTTCTGTTTCCTATTTCTGCCCAGATGTATCTCACAGGGATCGGTCTGTGAGGCCATTATCAACACACTGGTTCCAATACTTAGGGTCACATTTGACACTTTCTTCCAAAAAATCTGATACTTTTGTTTAGATAATAAATAAAGCTTTGCTTCAAGTAGCTATTACCATTTATTCGCAAAAAAAAAAAAAAAAGTAGCTATTACCATTGTGTTCATGCTTACAAAATGTTGGCACAGTGCAATTGTGCTCTTAAGGAAAAAAAGGTGCACTTTTGGTCTCAAACGAAGTTTTAGTAGGCAGATTGTAGTATTTGTATGCCTTGCATATCTGAATTATGTTTACCTAATATATAGTTTTTTGAAAGGCATAGCAAAATTAATCATACTTCTCAGTTATGATGTAGGTAAGATATCATCTATCTAACTTGTGAGTTTGTCAAAATTGTCCTTATCTTCTTCTTTCTATGTTCAGGAACTTGGCGGTTCTCTGATGGCTTGGAAGACATCATATTGCAGGTATGTGCAGGACACCTTAGTTGCTTTCTTTGCTGACAATATATAGTTCTTTTTCATTAGTTGGTTTTCTCAAATGTTTTCTCCCTCCGGAACAGTCATTGTTGTGCTCACTTGTGCATTGCCAACAGTTCAGTGTCATACCATTCCATGTATGCTGTCCAGGGTTTACTATACTTTGCAGTATTTTTTTGTGCATTGTTACATTAATTATTTCATGAAAATAGATGCTAATTATTGTTCTATATAATTCGTCATTTGCCCTCCATCTAACAAGAGCTATCAGCTATGTATGCCAATATTCTTTCAGCGGTTCGTAAAATTTAAGAACAATTTTGCATCATCTAATTTCTGCATATATTCCACACATAATATTCTCTATTTTCCAATTTTACTGTCTCTATGGGTAACATCAGGTTTTCCCTAATCCAACTCCATTTTACAATCGGTGTGTACAGTCATGTCCTCTCTGTTCAAGAAAATATAATTGCAAACCTTGTGTCCTATACAGCATGGTAATAGTTACTAAAACATCCAACCTGTAGAAACAAAGCAATGTCAACCCCTGTTCAGGCTCAACGCACTTTTCATAGTTTAAGAGAAACAATTCCTCATGTATGGGATTGCCTCTGCGTAATCATCCTACATGAAAGAATACCAACGTAACCCAATCACACACTGGGAATAATAGAATCCTAATGCATTTTATTCAGATATATATTCAGGCAATACATATTTACATATGTTACCTATTTGTAGGTACTCCAGTTCGACAGCCAAAGCACGAGATTGTAAGATATGATTTGCCTTACCAGTCTGCAGAGGGGTAATGATACAAGATCTGGTAGCCAACGAGTCGACGTCAGGCACACATTAAACAATGTTCCTCAGAACATGTCAACTTTTTAGCTGAGTATCATTCATTGATTAGATAATTGTCTAGATTCATCATGCAATTATATTCTCAAAGTGTGTGTGTTCCTCTCACAACATGCAAACATATAATGTGTATCTTAACTTTTGACATGTTTCATCATTTATGATTTATGAAATGGAACCCTGGCTCTACGTGTATTTTACATAGCATGTTTCATCATCAATGAAGACAAACCCTGCCCTCTGCTTCAGTTTCGTGGCATCCATTTCTGCTTCCATGGTCAGTTCAAAGTTTTATGTGACCTACAGCGAAGCTAGAACATTTCTCATGCTTCCTCTCTACAGATATATTTTTTTGGAATGCTTCTATGGAGAGTATCAGCTAATCTGTCCATGCCTTAACAAATTTAATAATCCGTTCATAACTAAACAAATTTAACTTTTGCTACGCTATACACGCAACAGATAATTGATGCATATATGTTTGAGGAAAAAGAACTGATAATTTCAGATGCATCTTCCCTAGCCCGCGGCAATTGCCGCGGGGTTCTTGCTAGTTAACTACAAAATCTACACAATCACGTTACTCTAGATGTACAACAGAACTAGTACCAATATTTAGAGGGATATCTTAAAATTTGTGGTATAGCATCCTAATGTTCTTGCCTTTTGTGTGTGAAGAGTTATGGCAGAAGCGGTTATTCCTTTGAGGAGCATGCAATCCTCCTTATGTCCCAGCCCATCAATCTCTTCTTCCGGAGCACTGTCCTTGCGTGTCCCTTCTTCCTTGCACGCCCTTATTCCACCCCCTACCCTCACACCACCATTTTTTGGGGGACATCACACTTCCACCATTAGTGGCTCCCACCGTGCCTCACCATCCCTTCTACTTGTTGTCGTCTTGATCCTTCCGTCCCCTATTCACAAGGTACTCAACAATCACTCGCTCCGTGATGCCTTGTCACCAAGCCTCGGCTAGACCCTCTTGCATCCCCACGGATTCGACAACGACCTCGTTGCACCATTGGGTTGCAACTCGCTGTTGTGTCACGATAAGTTGAGGAACCCAAACCCCAACCATGTGGTGGGTGGTAGCACATGGGAGCACTAGGATATGCGGTTTGGGTTGCAACTCACTGTTGTGTCATGATAAGTTGAGGAACCCAAACCCCCAACCATGTGGTGGGTAGTAGCACATGGGAGCACTAGGATATGCGGTTGCGCGAACCCATTATCCAATGCGCAATTGAGTCGATGACAAATAATTATGAATGACAAGTTAATTTAGAAAAATTTAGTAAAGCGATTTATTTCTCTAAACTAGCAACAAACTTCATCAAAGGTTAAGGAATTTTATAAAAGATAATAGATCATTTATTTTATTTAGTGAAAACATTTCACATTCTAAAATGGAGATTTTGTGTAGCAAGAATACCAAAATTTTCTGAAAATTTTGATAGTGAGTGAAAAGCGGAGCAAGACGCTCAATGATTACATTTTTGCCGAATGAAAAAAATATTCACCGATTACAATAGCGATAAATGGCATGAATGATATAAAACAACCAATAAAAATAAAAATAAATCTGGTAAAGTTTATTCGTGCTTGAAAGTGTAGGTGATCCCAATTTTGCAACGAAAATGTCAAAAGGCTTGGAGCATAAAGCTCATTGTGTGGGACTGAGTTTTCGATCCAAGAGTCCTACACAAATATTCATCAATTAATTAAGAAAGAATTTATGTGTGCTATTCATCAATTAATAATTAAGAAAGAACTTAAAAAGCTTTGCACACAGGTAGTGTGCTCATTGTGTAGGACTGATTTTTTATAATATCATCATCACCATACATACATCATCCTACATACAACATGCATAACATCATCATCACATATTTGTTGATGGCTTACCATGATTACCTCATGGTGATACAACTGTCCAGTCACCGCATTTTTAAGGCCGCGACCAACATCTTTCAGAAACCGTATGGGACTAAAATAGAACATAAAGAATACTACGTGCTAGCAAAATACGGATCTAAACACTTGGGCTCGCGAATATTCACTAGGCCCAATAGCCCGGTTCAGCCCGGTTCTTGTCATGACCGCGTCTGGGTTTTGGGCTGCAGCTCTGCGCGTGCTCTCCATAACACTGATGTCAACACAATGCTGCGTATGATTCTAAAAAAAGGCGTCGCATACTGTGTACTCGTCGAAAACGGAGCGTGCGACGTAACCGTGCATCTGCATACCTGGTGCCCCTAGATTTTTTTTTTCTTCTTTACGTTTTTTTACTCTCTTTATTTATTTTTCTTATTCTTTCCTTTTTTATATATTCTTTTTTATTCTTTGTATGATCTTTTTTTTTATTTTTCTACCATTTTTTCTATGGTTTTGGATTTTCCTATCATGTTTTTTGTTTTAATCTTCCTTTTTACACTGTAATTAACTATGTTTTCTTGTAATTTTTTATTATCATATTTTATTATTTTCATTTTTTATTTATTTTCTTCTATTTCTTTTTCCACCCTGTCAATCCCATCCTGTTATTTCTTTTTACACTGTAATTTTATTAGCGTCCAATGAGGTGAGCACCATGTTTCGCCGACCACTTCTCATATAATATAGAAGTCCAAACTATTGATGTTAAACTCCTCGACAATTTGTAAAACTTAGAGCAACTACAAGAGAGTTGGTAAAAACAGATTGCTAAATATATTGTGTAGTCAACCTCTAAAATAGAAAACTTTGTAAAACAATCGAAACTCCAACAAACTTTCTATTATGGCAATTCTAGATGACTAGCGTCCCATACAAACTATATTTACCATACAAAATTGTAGGAATAGCCAGTTTACTATTTTATAAAACAAGATAGCATAGTTGTTAGGCTACACTTTTTATTCTAAAAATCTAAATATAGCATGCAAGATAAGGATAGCATGTCTCTTAGGATGCTCTTACTTCTTTCCGTCCCAAATTATAAAATATAACATGGGACTTTCTTGCATAACAAAACAAATGTATTTAGAAAAGTTAGATCCGCTCTCTCCGGCGGCCGGACACGCATTCCACTCCATCTCCAACAGTTATGCAAATAGGATTTGCATTCTTGTTTTTGCCAAAAAATCACGAAATCGACTCTCCAACAGTTATGCATTCTAGTTTTGCATTTTGGGAAACTTTGCAAATCCCATGGCCGGCTTGACATATATGCATAGGCCCGGGCGACTTGGCAAACGTGAGGTACCTCCTTTCCCAAATGTTATGCATTCTAGTTTTCACGAAATCGACTCTCCAATGATTATACATTCTAGTTTTCGCGACACGGGTCCACACTTTTCCCAAATGCAAAGCCAAGTTTGCATAACTGTTGGAGATGCCTCCTTTTTCTCCTCCCCATTTGGTTTTCGTGAATTGGCAAACTACAACAAATGCATAGCCAAGTTTGCATAACTGTTGGAGATGTATGCATCCCCGGCCCCCATGCGATCACCGGCTAGGCCACGCGGTAAGATGGTGGACAGGACTACGACCGAAATGGGTCTGTGGCCGTGCGTGTTGGCATCCTAGGCGTCTACGATTGGTCCTCGACAGGAAGGTGGGTCCAACGGGCTTCGAAGGCTTCGTAGGCAGCGGTGTGCTAGCAACGGCGTCAGTGACCATAGGAGTTCAGCAAAGCAAAAGCGGATCCTGTCAGCTCATGCCTAACCGGCCAGTTCTGATTGTAGAACCGGTGACATTTTAGGTTAGCTCTTTTGAAGTGGATCAAGAAAGCACAACGGAGGTTCACAGCGATGTCGCACTAGAGGCGGCGATGAATTGACAACAATCTGGCCATTTCATGAGAGCATGTAGGGAAGCAGAGATGTACCGAGATCATAATTTTTTTATTTTTCTCTTTTTCTTTTGGTTGTGTATTCTCCAATTTGTTGAGGTGGAGTCTAAGTGCTCTTATCTTTTTTGGCTGTGTATGTCCTTCTCGATGTAGAGGTCGGATTAATTAAATCCATTATATATTAAAAAACACCAATAAAAGAATGCAGAAAAGTTGTGATCGGTCGCTCCCTAACCGTGTCATATATTCGCATGATTTTTAATTGTTTTCCTTCATTGAGTACTATGGATATATTTTTATAAACACATAGTTGTTGGAAGTGCTGGTAACATGCTCAACGACCACAATCTCCAATGAAAATAAATGTAAAAAATGAATTGCAAAAAGCTTGACGAGCACACATGTAGTGTGCTACTCGTTCAACGTTTTTAGCTCACCATTGCAGATTCTCCCGTTCTAGATTTTTTTCTTTTACTCCATTGCATTTTTCCATCATCAAGATTGTTTGACGTTTGCGAACCATGATTTCCTCACGGTGACACAAGCGTCCAGGTTACAGCTTTTGAGCCCGCGATCAAAACCTTTGCGAAGCCGTATGGGACTAAAACAAAACAAAACAAAACGCGTGGAATATTATTATACGGGCTAACAGAACAAACCGATCGATGCATGGAGCTGGGCTCGCGGAGATTCATTGGGCCCAATAGCCCAGTTCGTACCGGCCCAGACCTCCCTGCTGCGGACGCGTCTCTTTGTTGGGCCTTGGGCCGCTGCTCTGCGCACGCTCTCCACAGTACAACAGCTGACGCGCGCTCGCCGCCGACGCAGTCCGCTGCGGCGCCGTCGCCGGTCGCGACACCGTGGACGGCGGCCCCGCCGTGGTTGGCAGCCGTGAACGGCGTCGCCGCGTCGTCTGAGAAGTTTTAAAACGTGATGTCTCTGTAGTTCTGAAGTTCTGAACTAGAGGAGTTCTGAAGTTCTGAAGTTCTGAACGGCATGCCCACGCACATGCTCCTTTGATGCTCTTCTGCATCTGAAGTTCTGGACCGTGTATGGTAAAATCAGCATGATTGGCAATTAAACAAATTCGTTTTGCTTTCCATGGGCATCAACAATTAAAGCTGCTTGCAATTGAACTCCATCATCGATCGAGTACCAAACGGACTCCAACGCGCACAGCCTCATCAGCGATTCAATCAGCAGCATCCAGACGAAGTTCTCTGTAGAAAGAGGCCGGACAAACTCGGTCAGAACGCCTAATAGGCTCTGGAAAAGCACAGACAAAAACCCCGGAACTGTCGGACAGGTAGGACAAATCTCTGGAATGAAGAGGGCAGGGAAGGGGAAGACGAATGCCAGAAAAGCCAGACAAAAATCCTGAAGCATGCTGGAGTGTGCAGACAACTCCCAAAAACTCGTCTCTGGCGTCTCAACCAATCTGAGTTGAGGCATCGATATACATGGTACGGTGAACTATTTTGAGCACCGTTAACATTGTGGAGAGTCTGATGGCCAAATCCGTCAGGAAAAAGTAAGGGAAACAACTAATTTATCTGTGACGGTTACTATCAGGATAACCCTTCAGGAAAAATTGACACTGAAAGTCACCTTTCCGTGATGGAAAACCGTCACGAACTATGATAGTTGACTGGAAAGGTCTCCGACGTCAGTCGATAAGGACTCCGTCAGGGATGATTCCTGACGGTCGTTATTGTCCCGTAGAAAAGGTTCAAACTTTCGCACCAGTTGATAAACTGTCAGAGAAACTTTAAACTTTCATTACAAGTCTCTGAATCGGTTACGGAATTTTCTTAACAGTTGCTTAACTGTCAGGTAGAATAATAAACTTTCCTTGATGGTTCAGCTCCGTCAGGGAACATCTTTACAATCAATTAAATTTACAGAAATAAAGGTTATTTATCCATTAGAACAACTCTTCACAGTAAGTAATTAACCATTGAAACAATATCACATCAACTTATGTAACCACTCAGTAATACATATTGTACTCGATAATATTGGTACATCATTCAAGTTGTTCATAGACAAAGTGCTATATAATAATTAGTGCCTCCTAGTTAGTACGTACCCAAGTTAAAATTGCTAACTCCTTACCAGCACATCTGATGGCATACCTCCCAACACAACTACTGTTATTTGACAATCACAAAATGAGCGTGATATGTGAGTAGGAAGTTTAGAGGTAGCTAGCTCATATTTGATGGCAGTATGCAGCCACTTCTGCACAAGCACATGTGCAGTGAATAGAAAACATGTGGTTGGTACTCCACAACTAGCAGCTGATGCACAACCAAAATACTTCCCTTGCACAAAATACTCAGCATAACACATGACATTCGAACTTGCTGCATCAACCGCAGTAGATGAACAAAATACTATGGCTCCACAGAATACTTCCTGCCACCACAAACCTCAATGGCAATCGCTGTTGTCCATGTCCATGTTGGCTGAAGCAAGAGAAGATCTACCTATAGTCCCTCACTACAACCAAAACAACATAAAAGGACCATAAGCACATTATTAGATGAAGTAAATTTTGAAAATGATTCACTATATATGAAAGAAATATACAGGTCACAACATAATTTCAGAATTTATATCTGCATTAAAAAGAAGTTACGCAAAAAAAAAAAAAAGAAAAAATTGGTACACATAGGCAGCTGCTAGTTTGTGTTGCCATGTAATGAACAAGTGGATCATACGCCCTACAACTATAACTGCCTCTAGAAGAGCCGACCTCCAGAAGAGCTGCTCCATCATGCGAATAAGCCAGGGAATGGCACCAGATCTGTATAAATCATCTATAATAGATTTGGTTTCTAATGCAAAACAATGTAAACATTTTTTTTTTCGCGAGCAGGCATATATGCCTGTATTTCATTAAGAGGAAAGGAATGGTCGTAAGACCTACAACATAAGAGGCTTAGGATGATGGTGGCGAGAAGCCATCAGCAACCCAAACAAACCTAACTACTGGATCCTTAACGTATGTATTACATGGATAACTAATTGTGCGACCAAAGCTGGAGTGCTCAACAAATGCGACTCAACACGGCTCGTCCAAGACCATCGCCGCCTCCTCGAACGTGAATCGGCCCCTCCCCGGGTAGTATGTCTCCATTGCCTTCTGGTCTCTTCGCAAGCAGGAGTGCGAAGGCAGCTTGGAACTCGTCGAATGAAGCCGTGTCTGGCTCCTGCGTTTCAACCTCCATGCCCAGCTTCTTCATCAGTATTTTCCTAGCCTGGGCGTCCGGCTTTGGTTCCCGGTGCCTGCTCTTGGCCACCAACCGTGCACTCCTCCTGGGGATCAGTTCCTCATCTATAGGCTCTCGGGTCACGTGTGATCCTGAGACGTGGCGGCGACTGGATGATAGGCTGATCCAACGGCTTCTTGAAGCGGGAGATGAAGTCGTCGACCGTCACAGGAGGAGCCGGTGTCGCTACGTCGATTTTTTCCTCAATGAACAGTTATTCCTTACCAACAAAACAATAGTAAATTATTATTCACAACAATTTCAGTTAATAGCAACATTTGCACAAACTCATTAAAATGATTGTCCCTAAGCTTAGCACTGACAAGATGTCATAAACAGACAAATGAGGTCTATGGATGAATATGATTACAAACAAGCAGAACCCCATTAGCGTGGAAGCTCATGAAAACAATTATGTTTTTATTATATCTATTTGCCGCTCACGCGTAGAGATAATAACTAAACTTTTCCTCAAAAAAAAAAAAAGAGAACTGAACTGAAACAATAACCTAGTGCTCCTTCACTGAAAGTAGTCTGAAACAGAATGGCAGTCTCAGTTTTCCAAAAATAAAACAAGCGCATCTTCAATTCAGGTCAGCATAATCAACTGCCTTCTCAAGAGGTGAGAGGCCTTGCTATGATGCCAAGCATGCAGACAACAGCTCAAAACGGAGAAAAAATATAGTTGCATACGAAAGACAGAGCTGAAGGAGTGAGGTAGGAGAGGGCAGCAGGGCAAAAAAAAAAAATGTACAGAATTGAATCAAACAGCCATTTTTATGTTTTTACGAGCTCTTCACTTTATTCGCCACACGTATACAAATACAGATGTGTACTACTAACCAAGATGAGAATTGATGTACGCTGCCCTCACGATGTCAATTAGTTTTCTGGCCCATTTCTAATTTTAACAGAAAACATATGTGTACTCATATTCTGGTTATCCTTTGATGATTCCACAGATGTACCACAATAAGCCACATGATGTACCACAATGAATTTATGTAGGAATGAATGTGAATATGCAGGCATGCAACATATGAATTGCAATGCTTTGAATTTATAATTTGCATTTTCTTGGGCCTAGATATTTTTAAATGAGGCAATGGTAAGCGCATTTCAGGATTCTATCACAGTAATACTAGAGTACACATGGCCATAGATCAAAGAGTACAATGCAGGGGTTCATAGGTGCATACAAGTCTGATACGTTGAAGCCAATGATGAAGCTAAAAATTTTAAAACAAACAACTACTTAAACCACAAGTCTGATTGAAGAAGAAAACTTGCCTTAGATAACACATATTCCCGCCAATCAAACAACAATAATTTACTATTTGTCAACAACAGTTAACATCAACAGTTTACTATTTGTCAAGATAATTATCCCTAACTTTAGCACCGATATCTCCATCAGTTATCAGATGAGTGCTACAGAGAAAACAGGATTGATGATAGGCATAAGGCAGAAGTGTACAAGTTCATCCAAGTAACTAATTTTTATTATAACTCTTGATGCATGCCTTCCAGGGCCCCTGGGAGATGTTAGGGCCTTATTTACAATGAGGGGGAAAAGTGCATCTTGGATAAATAAATTCATAAGCATATCTAATCAGTTTCGAAGGTTGCCCACAACAAAAGATTTAAGTAGGATCAACTCAGTTCAGTAAATTAAGATTTTGATACTGCACTTCCATAAATAAGTTATTCAGGAGCCTATTGCCATGTTAGTAGCAAAATTATTTCTCATTCTGAGTGTAGACCCAAAAAAAAAGGAAGCTGTACCTGGAGTGTAGAAGCTCATGTACGCAATGACTTTGTCAGCTGAGCCCCCGTATATCTTCTTCACCTTATAGGTCTTTAGATCAATTGTATAGGTCTCTTCATTTCCGGTCCTTATGAAAATGAAACCGACACCAGATCTGAAAATGAAACCGACACCAGATCCAATCACACCAATTCTGCTTACATCAACATGAATAGGGAACCTTGTCTTAAGTTCAATGATTCTACTTTCCCATTTAGCATCTCCTTCAGGAGTATCCGTCCTTGACCACATGAAGAGTTTGGACTCATCTATGTAGACAAGCCCGAGTCCGCCATCGTCCATGGTCATAAGCACAGATTCCCGCAAAATTACCCGCGGTAGAGATGGCAGCAGAACCAACGACACTTGACGCAATTCCAAATCGTACTTGAGAGTCGTGCTTGCCACCCCATTCCCAAAGTAGAGAGAGTTCCCCACAAGCGCACTTTGCCCATACAAGAGTTAGCGAGAGAACTTTTCTTTGGCCTTGAGACGGAGTTCACTCCCAGCGGCATCGGATGAGTAGGTGTAGACGAGCGGCATTACCATCTTCATTCTTGGACACGAAAACGACGAGGAAGGGTCGTCCCTGGTGGCAATCAAGGTGGTCGCAGACGCCGGCAGCGGCGCAGAGAACCGCAGCGGTCCAGGTAGCGGTCCAGGGGACCCACTTATTCTTCTGCGGAAGGCGAAGCTGCTGCTCCGTGCCCGTAATGGGGTCCCAGACCATGAGGGACGAGCCGCGCCAGCGGAGGAGGACGCGGCCGTGGCGGGCATCCACAGCGCTCATGTTCCGGAACGTCTTGCGCGGGGTGCAGAAGGCGGTCGTGGGGATGAACACGGCCCAGGAGATCGGGTCGATCTCGTCGTAGGTCTGGTGGTTGCAGAGCATCCCCAGCATCGGCGGGCTGCGGTGGAACTCGCGGAAGTGGCGGCGGAAGCCGGGTCGGATGAGTGGGGCGGCACCGGCGCTGGACACAAAGCGCGGCGCGCGGACGAGCGTCGCGGGCTCCTGCGGCAGCAAGCGGCACAGCACGTCCTCCAGGACCTCGTCCGGCAGCCGGCGCGGCATGGCGCCGTCGGGAGCCCGGCAGCGCCGCGGGAGGCGGCGCTAGGGTTTTCTTCTTTGGATTGGGGAGGAATTGCAGTTCGCGAGTGAGGCGGCGGGGAAGAGGGGAAGAGCTATCTGATGGGCCGTGAGCAGTAAGTTGCTCTAGAATTTATTCAGTCCGGACCACGCTCCAAAATGAGTCGACGCAGGACAATACCTTCAATCAGCGAGTGAGAAGGGAAGCTGTACAGGCGTACAGCGGTTCTGCATTGGTATTCTGGCTGTTGTTCAATGCGGTATCTTTGTCAATGTTGGTGTCGTGTAGTATTAGACTTCACTTGAGACAAATGGTTTATGCTCTGAATGGACGCCATCAAGTTCCACCTGTTCATGTACAAACTGAACCAGACATCAAATTTTAGAGGGATGCAGTGCAGCCACCACGTCGAGGCCGCCGTCGGGTCCTCGAGGGTCGCGTCGTGGCATCCAGAGGTGTGTCCATACGTCATCGTCAGCTACGATGGGCAAGCGGTCGCCCCCGGCATTGGGGGCCGTGGTGCCCTATGTCCTGCGTTTCTTTGGTCGCTGCGGAGGGTCGGGAGAGCGCTGGCTAGCAGCTTAGTACCTCTAGGAGATAGGAGGAGGATCCATGTGCTGGCCCCTCTAAGTTGAGGGAACCAACAAAGTACATGGTCAAGTACTCCGCCTTAGTGGGGCGGTTTGTGGCCTACTCCTCAGTCTACTCTACGACAAGCACCGAGACTTGATTGCCATGCGGGGTGCATAGGTGATGTCAAGACACATGAGCTCAAGCCCCCACTTAGTAGTGCGTCCGGTGGACTCCCGATTGTTGATGCGTCACCTACGACATTGGGGGATACAACCACTACCGGGTTGTTGTCAAAGTATAGTGTCGGTTCTTGCGCTTGACGATGAGCGCAGCGTAGAGGACTTGGACTATAGTGTATTGGGCCTTTGAGTCGGGAGAGGACCTTGCAATGAAGTACAATGGACATTGGATCTTGAGGGCATGGGAAGTAGTGCTAGATCTTGCGCTCGGCGATGAGCACAACATAGAGCAGCTTCTAAACTCTCGATTAGTGGGCCTTCAAGTGAGAGAGGACCACGCTAAGAAGTACATTGGCCATTGGATCTTGAGGAACAAGTCTCCCCTCGAAGGGGAAGGTTAGGACCGGCAGTGTAGTCAGGAAATCCTTCAGTTGCGCAAGACATCACTGTCGGCTTGAGCCACCAGTTGGCGGTGATGGCTAGACCAACATAGCCGGTTTAAGCCACAAACCGAAAGTGTTGGCTTTGCTCAACAAATATTGTGTCAGCTTGCTCAACAAATGCCACCTTGAGCAACCAGCCGACGGTGTTGTTTTGACCAACCGACACTATTGCATGGACATCACTTGATTGGCTATAGCAGCACTATTTGGAAGCATTCCAGGTGATTTCTAGAAGAATCAGACCCATTTCTCTCATTCAAACCGAGCCTAAGTTTAACAAAACTTACAGAAGAAAAACAAAATAAGTGGTTTCTATTCACCGGGTACACCTTCTCCATTTCGATACAAATCCCACGGCAACATGCAAGGGATTCATCTCCTAATCATTAGTGTTAATATTCTAATCCATTTATATTCCTCTCCATACATGCGGAACATGCGGAGAATCCTTCTTATTTTTATAAACACTTACTGGTTGATAGTGCTGGTAATATGCTCAATGACTGCAATATCCATTGAAAATACATGTAAAAAGAATGAATCGCAAAAAAACATGCTCAACGACTGCAATCTCTCCATACAATTTCTGCAACAAAAGCGGGCTAACGGATTGGGCCACGTCGCCCGTTAGCCCGCTGGCCGTCCGATCTAGCTATCTTGCGGTATTGTTGGTTCGATTTGATCCCTGCCCGACCCGAAACCTTGGGAACATTCTCGGGCTCCTCCGCTCGTCCGTCGAGCCACTGCCATCACGGGCGAGCTGAGTGCGGCCCGCAAGCTAGCCGGACGCGGCCGCCACCGCGCACCACAAGAGCGGGCGCCCTTCGCCGTCCGGCTCTCGGGTTGCCGCTGCTCCTATCAGGGTCGTAGCGCTCGAGCTCCCCTGCCTAGGCAACGAAACATGACGACACCTGGGGCCGCCATGGCTTCCCCACGCCTGCGAGCGATGAGCACGCCGAGACATAAATTGACGTCGTGCCCTCACGCGGCCGGTGCCCTTGCTCGTGCTCACGCGCTCCCAGCTTTTGATCTCCTCCGTGGACGCCAAACTCCTTGCAGCACTGCCCCGTAGCCGCAACGTGAATCACATCGCCCCCTCTGCTCCTCCCTTCGCTCGTACCTGAGGCCCCCCTCCAGTGGCGCACATGACGATAAAGGCCAGAGGCACCCACACACAAAGCAGCATCCCGCACCACTATACGCAACAACGCCCAACAACAGCTCGAGGATATGCCTGCAAGGTAAAGCACGTGCTCACTGAATATATATCTAATTTTGGTTGAAAGAATACAGAATTTCACACTGATAATATTTATTATTAATCATGGCTATGTTTCCATAGCTATATTCTGTACAATTTAATGACTTAAATCATTGGATGCATAATTGAGCCAACAATACTTTTCTCTAAAGCTCATAAGCTTGTTTCGGTGTACCAAATTTTTTGAAATATATGAGACCATCTATGTCAGTTAAGTTCTATAGTCTGGTCATAAATATAATCTGTGAGTAGCAAGACTATACTAACTCCAAAACTCGAAATCAGAAACCTTGCTAACTGTTTATTTATTCAAAACTGTCCATGAAGCTCCAAACCTATGCATTAATCTGATAACTTGCTTGATTTATTTCAGTATACGTGGAAACAATTATTTGCTGCTTACCAATGTAAGGTCCTAGATGGCTAGAGGGGGGTTGAATAGCCTATAAAAAATTCTACAAACTCACTAAGCAAACTTCGTTAGATACACAAACGGCGGAAATCAAGTTATGCTTAGCCTACTAGGTGTTGCAAGCCTCCTATCCAAACAATTCCAGTAGGTGATCACTAGTACACACAAGAGCTACCACTAGTGATCAAAAGTTCTACCCACGGGATTTAGTCTACACAAGAAGTGGTTCCTGACCGACCACACAAGCAATTCTACCCACGGGATTTAGTCTACACAAGAAGTGGTTCCCGACCGACCATACAAGCAATTCTACTTTGCAAGAATGTAATCAATTTAATGCAAGAGAGGATGAGACTTGTTATACCGACGCGTCGAGTCGAGGTTGCCAATCACCAATAAGATGAACAATCAATCACAATCGGCAACACACAAAGGATGATGACCAATCACCGGAGACAAGATGAACACAATGATTTATCCCCGGATGTTCACTTGGGCACCGCCAAGCTACGTCACCCGTTGTGTCGATCAACACCTAGATGGTCCTTTGGTGTGACCCTCAAGCCACTTGCCCCGCAAGGCACTTCCCCGCAAGGAAACCACAAGGCGCCACTCTCAAGTGTGATACTCAATGACACGCGCAATCCAATAGAGTTACTCTTCGCGATCCCCGCGAGGTGAGCACAAGAACCTCTCACAAATCAACCGGAGGTGGCCAAGAACAATCACCTTCTCTTGCCAATGCCTCCAACAATCTCCAAGCCGGCTAGGAGCGGTACTCTCCAAGAGTAACAAGAAATCCATGGCGAAACCACTCACAAGTGCCACTAGATGCTCTCAAGCAATGCAATGCACTAGGTGATTCACTCGATCTCTCTTATGATGAACAACCAAGCAAGGGAGAAGAGTGGGAGAGTGCTTCTTAGCTCAAAGAATGAACAAGGGATGAGAAAATAGCCAAGAGACCTCCCCAAGGGCCGGCCACCTTCTATTTATAAGCCCACAAGAAAATGTGGCCGTTACCCCCTCGGGCGTTCAAATTGACTGCGCCGGACGCGTCCGCCGCAGACCGCCGGACGCGTCCGGCGCCTCCTCCCGTGCGCGAGTTCAAGTCGACCGTTGGCTCCGCGTTCAATCTCATGCCGCCACGTCAGCGTTCGGCGCAGCGTCCGGCGCCCGCCAACGCGCGTCCGGCGCCCGCGTCCGACTCACCTTCGCGCCAAGGAACATTCTGTTCCGCGTCCGGCGTCCTCCGGACGCGACCAGCCCGCGTCCGGCGCCTTCAGCCAGCCAGCCACCAGCGCGCCGAGACCCTTCACGCGCCGGACGCGTCCGGCCCAACGAGGCCGGCGTCCGGCCCGAGCGTCCGGAGCCCGCGAGCCACTGGACCGCCTCTGGGTAGCGTCCGGCGCGCAACAGGCGCGTCCAAGACGCGTCCGGCGCCTCCAGCAGGTGCTGCCTTCGTCGTTTCGTCGCCGTGTCGTCGATCCAAGTCACACCACTTGCCTTCATGCACCAACCTCCACTTGTCGATCACTCTCTTGAACACAAGGGTTGGTTTATCTCTCGAGATACAAGGCAATGGCTTTCCTCACTAGGTTCTACATGCAATGCACTTCATGAAATCACCTAGTGGCACCCGTGCGTCGAATAGCCGATAAGACTTCCCCTCTTAATAGTGCGGCTATCGAACCTAAACCACTCACACCCTCTATGGTGTCTTAAGTGCAAAACAAAATGGCCCTATCGATTATACCTTTGCCTTGAGCCCATTTTGTTCCTCCAAATGATATGAACGCTTCACACCATCATGTGACCGTCTCGATCCATCGATCTTAACTTCACTTGCCCTTCACCGTGCATTGGTCCATCGGCGCCTAGTCTTGCCCGAGCTTCACCATCGCATGGTCTTTCACTCCAAGCCTTGACTAGCCCTTCACCTCCAACACCGGTCCATGGAGCCAAGCATCGTCTTGATCTTCATCTTTGATCACATGACACGTGTCATGCTTCATATTCAATAAGCTCATCATGTGGACAACCTTTCTCTAAATCAACCACTTTAGACAAACAAGGTTAGTCCTAGGTTTCATCAATTAGCCAAAACCAAACTAGGGACTTTCAACCAAACGATTGAGTGCATAGAGACATGTACTCCTTCCGTCTCACAAATAATCGCACATTTTGACTTCTACCCTTCGTGTTTGACCGTTCGTGCCTTATTTAGAAAGTTTTAATAAGTATTATTTATTTTGTTATGACTTATTTTATCACTAGAGATACTTTCATAATGATTTATTTATTTTACTATTTGCATAAAAAATTTAAATAAGACGAGCGGTCAAACAAGTAAGATAAAAGTCAAAATGTGCGATTATTTGTCGCACGGAAGGAGTAGTCTCTCTGAATCTTGTGACCTCCCTTTATGTGATCTGAATGGTTCTAAACCTTATGATCTCCTTTGTGTAAACTGAATGTCCTTTGTGTAAACTGAATGGTAGGCACATGGAACAAAGGGGCAAACTACTGTCTGCTTAGCTGAAAATGTTATCCTGGCGAACTGACCTACACAAGCTAGGGTGCGGCAACGCCGTGCCTGTTTTTCTCGAGGTACTTGCCATAACTCGATAGGTGTTCCTCATATTTCTATCGTATTTGTTTTGTCCAACATAATAAATAAATCATTTTACAGGGGTGTAAAATTGATTTACAGGGGTGTTCCCAAAAATGGAAAACGTCAGGAGCAGCCACGCCGCCACCAAGGGAGACTGACCAGATGAGGTGCTAGACTCATCGCCTCCCGTTGTAGCCGGACGATCCTGGCATGGGAGATTGAGCGGGGATCCTTTTAGGCCTCGCTCGTCCACTGTACCTGCTCCGCTCCTCGTGTTAGCTTAACATTTCTTTTCTGAAGGATCAGTTGAACCATACATAGCTATCAACCATCAGTGTTCGATGCTAGATCTTGATAGCCTAGTTTACTGAAACAAACCATGACTCACCATCAGCACCTGCTGCAGCCTTGAGCCTTGCTCCATCCACTAGGACAGGAAATCAAGTGCGGAAACCACCGAAACCACACTGCATGACTGATGGCTCGTCGTTCGGGAAATTGAGCGAACACAAGCAAAGGCTGAATAACTATACATCCGGTTCAGTTCTGTCGCAAAACAGAGCTTTCATCAACACTCACCACGCTACATGGTACAATTTGATGCATCGTCACAACAATAAGCTAAAAAAATAAATTTCTTGTTGTATCCAAACAATTATAATTCATAAATACGCCACAAGACAGTATGGTTGTATCCAAACATTCAGCATATGAAATTCCAATGTTTTCATTTAGTAACGCTCAGTTCCTTGGTCCTGCATTTGTTTAAAAGGAAAGGAATGCACACGTTTCCAGATTTCATCACAAATGGGAATATTATAATAGCACATCACAGGTCAAAGACAGTGCAGGGAGCACAAGGAAGCTCGATATAACCTAGTGGGATAACGATCAAGCTAAGAAGCTTTAAGACAGAGTCCTACTTAAAAAGCAAAACCTTGAAGGCCAACTAATTGATGCAAAAGGTATTATCCTTCCATAGATCTCACACCAGTATTTACCATTACTAATACCACTACCCAGTTTTCCCTTGCCCGAGAACCTTGGACAAGAGCACCTTTGGTTCATCATGCACTTAGCCACCTGCACTTGGTTTGGTTCCTCACCTCCTCCGGTTCCTCACCTCCTCCAATGCTGCAACAATTTACATATTTTGATGAGAATATTATCAGCTGATTGAGTAGTCAAATTTTTCCTCAATGAACATTTATTCCTCAGTAGCAAAACAATAGTAAATTATTATTCACAACAATTTCAGTTAATAGCAACACTTAAACAAAGTCATTAGAATAATTGTTCCTAAGCATAGCACAGACAATGTCATAAACAGACAAATGAGGGCTATGGATGAGTATGGTTACAAATAGGCAGAACATACAAGTGTAGAAGCTCATGAAAACAATTATGTTATTTATTATCTCTATTCATCACACACGCATAGAGATAATAACTGAACTTTTCCTCAAACAAAAAAAGAACTGAACTGAAACAGTAGCCGTAGTGCTCCTTCAATGACAGTGTCAGTTTTTCAAAAGGCAAAGTTCAGTGCCTTCTCAAGAGGTGAGAGGCCCTGATTGGTGCCAAGCATGCAGACAATAGCTCAAAACGGGTAAAAATATAGTTGCATATGAAAGACAGGACCTGAAGGAGTGAGGTAGGAGAGGGCAGCAGGGCAAAAAAAAAAAATTCTAAAGCAATTGAATCAAACTGCCATATTTATATTTTTACGAGCTCTTCAATTTATTACCACACGTACACAAATACAGCATACAACCAATCTAGCATGCTGAAACTGAACTGAACCACACTTGCACAAGCTCAATAAAATAATTGTCCCTATGCTTAGCACAGACAAATGAGGGCTATGGATGAATATGATCACAAATAGGCAGAACCCCGTAAGTGAAGAAGCTCATGAGAACAATCATGTTATTTATTATCTCTATTCGCCACACGCGCATAGAGATAATAACTGAACTTTTCCTCAAAAAAGAAATAAAAGTGGAAGTAAACTGAAACATAACCCTAGTGCTCATTCACTGAAAGCCTGAAACAAAATGGCAGTGGCAGTGGCAGTGGCAGTTTTTGAAAAAGGAAACAAGTGCATCTTCAGTTCAAGTCGACATAACCAGCTTCCTTCTCAAGAGGCAAGAGGCCCTGCCATGGTGCTGAACATGCAGATAACAGCTCAAAACGGGGAAAAATATAATTGCATATGAAATATAGGACCTGAAGGAGTGAGGTAGGAGGGCAGCAGGGCAAAAAAGTACAGAAATTGAATCAAACAGCCATTTTATGGTTTTTACGAGCTCTTCAATTTATTCACCACACGTACACAAATAAAGCATACAGCCAATCCGGCATGCTGAAACTGAACTGAACCTAACCAGACATTTTTCAATGACGCCAACACAGGCAAGTTCAGTTCAGCATCACAAAACACGCCGTGTTCCAAAGAAGGGAGCCTCTTACAGTCAAACACAGAACACAAGAACAATTTTTGTCCTTCACAATGAGCAAAACGGACCATGATTCATCAACACATGCTGCAGCCTTGCGCCATTCAGACAGAAACTCAAATGCAGAACCATACTGAAGTGAAACAAACAAAGAGCAACAGATTTGTACCTGGTTCTGTAATAAGCCAAAACACTGTGGCACATGCCAAACAGAATAACTTAACTACTACAGATGTACTACTAACAAATATGAGAATTGATGTGCACTGCATTCGCGGTGTCAATTAGTTTTTCTAGCCCAATTCTAATTTTAACAGAAAACATATGTGCACTCATAAACTAATTTTTTTGCTATAATCCAATAAGTCACATGATGTTGAACCACAATGAATTTATGTGGGAACGAATGTGAAATTGTGAATATGCAGGCATGCAACATATGAAATTGCAAATGCTTTGAATTCATAATTTGCATTTTCTTGGGCCTAGATATTTTTAAATGAGGGAATGGTAAGCGCATTTCAAGATTTTATCACAAAGTAATACTAGAGTACACATGGCCACAGATCTAGTACTATGCAGGGGTCCATAGCTTGCATACAGGTCCGATATGATGAAGCTAAAAAGTTTAAGACAAACAACTACTTAAACCACAATCTTAAAAAGCAAGGAATTAAATCCAACACCATTCTCAATGATGCACAAGGTGATAATCATAGATCTCATTGATGCACCTTAAGTTTATCATGCGTTTGAGTGACAGCACTTGGTCCCTCACCTGTACAAGTGCCTTACAATGTTGCAGCAATAAAAAAAATAACATGAGCTGATTGAGGAATAAAACTTGCTCAAGATAACACTTCCCACCAACCAAACATCAATAATTTTACTATTTGTCGCAACAACAGTTAATATCAACACATGCATGATCTCAATAAGATAATTGCCCCTAATTTTAGCACCGATATCTCCATCAATTATTAGATGAGTGCTACAGAGAAAACAAGATTGATGATAGGCATAAGCTAGGCAAGTGTACAAGTTCATCCAAGTAACTAATTTTTATTATAGCTCCTGATGCATGCCTTCTAGGGCCGTGGCTGGGGCTAGGATGTTGGGGTCTTATTTACAACGAGGGGGAAAAGGTGCATCATGGATCAATAAATTCACAAGCATAGCTAATCAGTTTCGAAGGTTGCCCACAACAGAAGATTTAGGTAGGATCGACCCAGTTCGGTAGAATAAGATTGTGATACTGCACTTCCATAATAAGTTATTCAGGATCCTATCCCCATGTTAGTAGCTAAATTATTTCTCATTCTGAGTGTAGACCCAAAAAAAGGAAGTTGTACCTGGAGTATAGAAGCTCATGTACGGAATGACTCTGTCAGCTGAGCCCCCGTCTACCTTCTTCACCTCATAGGTCTTTAGATCAATTGTATAGACCCCACGCCCCGTCCTCATGAAAATGATACCAACATCAGAGCCAGTCACACTAAGTGTGCTTACATCAACACCAACAGGTAACACTGTCTTAAGTTCAATAACTCTACTTTCCCATTTTGCATCTCCTTCAAGGGTATCCTTCCTTGACCACATGTAGAGTTTGGAGTCATCTTCGTTGACAAGCCACAGTCCACCATCATCCTCCATGGTTGTAAGCACAGACTCCCGCAGAATTATCCGCCGTAGAGATGGTAGTGGAACCAACGACACTTGACGCAATTCCAAATCATACTTGAGAGTTGTGCCTACCACCGCATTCCCAAAATAGAGAGAGTTACCCACAAAGCGCTGCCCGCGGCGGCCGGGGGGGGCGGAGTATTTTTGCTGAGAGCAGACACAATCACTCCAGGCCGCAGCAACGGATGAGTAGGTGTAGACGACGGCATTGCCATCTTCGTCGTTGGACACGAGAACAATGAGGAAGGGTCCCTGGTGGCAATCAAGGTGGTCGCGGGCGCCGCCCGGCAGCAGAGCGAGTATTGCAGCTGTCCAGGAGACGTCGGCCCACCTCTTGTTCCGCGGCAAGCTAAACTCCCGCTTCTTATCCGCAATGGGGTCCCAGACCACGAGGTATTTGCCGAGCCAGCTGAGGAGGACGCGACCATGGCGGGCATCAAGAACGCTCGAGTCCCAGAAGTTCTTGCGCGGGGTGCAGAAGGCGGTCGTGGCGATGAACAGGGCCTCGGAGCTTGGGTGCTCAGGATCGTAGGTGTAGTGGTTGCTGAGCATCCCCAGAATCGGCGGCCGGCGGTGGAACTCGCGGAAGCCGGCGTCGGAGAGGAGGCGGCACCAGCGCGTGGAGACGAGCGCCGCGCGGACGAGCGTCGCGGGCTCCTGCGGCGGCAGGCGGCACAGCACCTCCTCCAGGACCTCATCCGGCAGCGCGCGCGGCATGGTGCTGGCGCAAGGCCGCGCTCCGAGCCCGGCGGCGGCGCCCACGGGAGGCGGCGCTAGGGTTTTGCTGATGGAGGAATGGCGGCGGGATTTTGGGGAATGAAATCGCTATAGATTTTCATATGGCCCATGGGCCGCGGCACGGCACGAAACACGGCGGCACGACACGGCCCATGGCCGGCACGGCACGGCGCCACCGTGCCGTGCCGGACGGCACGAAGGCCGTGCGGTGCATGGGCCGCCGGCCGCACGCGACACGGCCGGCACGGCACGGGCCGGGCACGGTCGGCACGGCGGCACGGCGCAATTTTCAAATTTTGGTTTGAAATTTGAGAAATTGAGAACACTTTTAAATTTGATGAACATGATGAAGAGTTGAAGACTTATAAAATTTGATGAAAATGATGAAAAATTTAGAACACTTGTGAAAATGGTGAGGTGTTTATGTGCGACGGGCCATGGGCCGACACGGACGGCGAAATGGCCGTGGCCCATGGCGGCACGACACGGTAAACGGCCCATGTGCCGTGCCGTGGGCAGGTAAGGCGGTCTGGCCCATGGCACGGCCAGGCACGGCACGGCCGGCACGGCGGCACGCCGCAGCACGGCGCAGTGCCGTGCCGTGCCTGCACGGCCGTGCCGCGTGCCGGCACGGCACGGCACGGTGGCCAACTATAGAAATCGCAGAGGACAGGACGGAGGGAAGAGCGTCGGGTACTTGATCTCTTCCAAATGGGCCGCGCATTCGAATGCTAATGGGCCCTGTGATGGTGTTTTAGGCCCGTATAATTTTGGCTCCTCGTATAATTTTGGCGGCTCCTCTGCTGAGTGCTGACTGCTCTGCTCCATCTTCAACGAGTCATGAGTCAACAGAGGATTACCCTAAAAAAACAGAGGATTCATTTCTCATGCATATATATATTTTTTATCGGTTGACGTATTTACTTCATGGCAAGAAAAAAAAACACACGCGCACACAGTAATTGATTTACTGTACCATTGAAGTTGAATATGTAAATGATTAGATTAACCTGTACTCTTTTAGTCAGCTAGACCAAACTGAATCAGTAAAATGTCAGTACTCATCAAAACTTACGTATAATATATCAAAGTGATCTTCTTAGGCCAATGCTAATGCCAAAGGTTTCGTCTACTGCATGCTCTTCTCCTTGGTAGCTACTCGAGTCAAGATATCTGGTTAGCTCGCCTTGGTAGCTACTCGAGTCAAGAGGTGTAAACCTTTTTTTTCTCTTATTAGATGATTAATTGATTATAAGCAGAGTTCCTGCCTCTTTCTGAAAAAAAAAATGAAGAAAAGAAGACTTTCTTAGTTGCTGATTCAGGGTTAAATTTAGCATACATTGGTTGGTTTAATTTGACATACATTGTTGCAGCCAGAACTTTGCAAGACAAGAGCTCTGCAATCTATTTGCCACAATCTATTAGTTTACTGAAACTTTATGGCAAAAAAATATATAGTTTAAACTGGACTGAAACAGAAACCCCCACTGCTCGTTCACTGAACGTCTGAAATGAGTGTATCTTCAGGTCAGGATAATCATCCGCTTCCTCAACTCTCGAGGAGAGAGACCCAGCCAAGCATCCATGCAGACAACAGCTTCAGTAACTCAAAACGGAAGACTGAACATTGTTCTTTTTTCTGAACATTGCTAATGCATTGTGACCATATTAGTTATTCAACGAGCAGGACAAGCCATGACTCACAACCAACTCCTGATGCAAACAGTCTGGTCCGTTCAGACCTGAACTCGTTTCGGGAGAAAAAAAAGCAGGAACTCAAGAACAGTACTGATGAGCCATGAAGTGTTGACGAAAAGTGAAACAAAACAAAAAGAATTGAATTTTCACTCGGTTCTGGGATAACTCAAGTTTTTACAACATTCAGATAGACAAATACAACCAAAGATGAGAACTAGAGCCAAGTCAAAAACTAATTTACTGCTACTCTTTGATGATGCAGATAAGTGGCAAGGGACAAGAATTGAAGCTGTTATTAACTGCAGATAGGTTGAGACGCCAGAGACGAGTTTTGGGGAGCTGCCTGCTCTGTCCAGCAAGTTTCAGTTTTTTTGTCTGGCTTTTATAGCGTTCGTCTGTCCTGCCCTCTCCATTCCAGAGACCCTGTCCGGCAGTTATGGAGATTTCGTACTCGATGATGAGTTCAATTGGAGGCAGCTTTGTTGATGCCCAAGGAAAACAAAACGGATTTGCTTATAATTGCCAATAATGCTGATTTGACCAAACACGGTTCAGATGAACGAGAGCAGCATGTCCGTGGCGTCCTTGGATAGGATTTCATCGAGTCCGACTACGCTCAATTTATAGAAAATTAGAAAATTGATGGTTTCCAGAGGCAAACAGAATAGGATCGATCTGCCCGTCCCCGGGAAAAAAATTACTTGAGCCCGGAGTATACCCCTACGCTGGATTAACGACGCGTGGCCGAGGGATACATCGATATGTCGATGCCCACCAGCGTATACGGGACCGGCACCTCCGCGCGTGTGCGTAGCAACCCTCGGCTCGGTCATCAGCTCGGCTCCAGACCCAGTGCCACGTTGAGTCATGACTCCCTGGTTTTCTCATCTGCTATCATCACGACGTATGTTTCTCGTCTGCTAGCAAACCCAGGCTACCGAGTACCGACTTGTGTATGAACACGGCGGCGTGACGACCTTGAGTACGTTGACGAAGGCATGAACAGCTAGCGACACGGCCACTACGTCAACGGCGATCCGATGGCACTACGTAGAGCACCACACGGAGGTGACTCGATCTAGCCATGGTTGTTGGCTGCCCATGGTGACGAGGCCGACCGGAAGACGTACATGCTGCCTTCCTCTGATGTAGTAGGCTTCGTACCTGTGTTATTTGATGTTTTATCGCTCCATGAGTACCACCAACGACATCATCTGTTTCAGTATACGAAAGCCTGCATCATACATGAAGAAGCGACCACAACGTCTTCCGGTTGGGCAGGTGGTCTCCTTGCATCGGCTTTGTTGCCCTGGCCAGCCATGGCAGTATAGTCCCCTCCATTCTGCTCCACTGCCATGGGAACGCCGATGGTGCGGTGGCCGTGTCGCTGTTGATCATGTCCTGGTCCACGTACGCCGCTGTCCATACTCAACTTCGGTAGCTTATATACACATACTCCATACGTAGCCTCCTCTGCCTCCTGGCGTGGATCACCGACTCGCGCTTGGAGCCGAGCCGAGAGCGTCAATACTCAAAACGCAGATATGCGCCGATGCGGTACCGGTTCACTGCCACGCGTCGTGAAATTAGCGTAGGGGTGCACGCCGGACGACTGGACCCCGGGCTCATGTAATTTTTTCCCGTCCCCGCAGCATGTTCGCCGGAAACATTGCGACGGCGTTAGAACACAGGCCGCCCACCACGGCGGGGCCGCCGTCGGCAGTCGCCGTCGCCGGCGAAAGCGCGCAAGGCCGCGGCCCAATACCCCAACAAAAGACGCGTCCGCAGGGAGGGCTGGACCGATACGAACTGGGCTATTGGGCCCATTGAATCTCCGCGAGCCCTGCTCCATGATCGGTTTGTTCTGTTTAGCCCGTATAATAATGTTCCACGCGTTTTGTTTTTGTTTTAGTCCCATACGGCTTCGCAAAGGTTTTGATCGCGAGCTCAAAAGCTGTAACCTGGACACTAGTGCCACCGTGAGGAAATCATGGTTCGCAAATGTCAAACTATGATCTTGATGATGATGAATGAAAATTGCAATCAAGTTAATAAGAAAAAATACTTGAATGAGAAAATTGCAATGGTGAGCCAAAAACGTTGAACGAGTAGCACACTACATGTGTGCTCGCCAAGCTCTTTTTGCATTTCTTTATTTTTTTTACATTTTTTTCAACACTTCAACCACTATGTGTTTATAAAAATATCAAGAACTAGGTAAACACTATGTGTTTATAAAAATATCAATAACTAGGAGAATACCCTGTTGCTGCGGTGATTCCAGTTATTTTTAAAAAATAAACTATTTATATTTATAGTTATAAAAATGAAATAATCTTAAGGTAATTTTGATGAATGGTTTGATGACACATCGATGTGAACAACTAAATACATGTATGAATTGCTTATGTAGATAGCTTGCATATGTTGAGAGCATTCTATAGTGGGGTTTTTTTATATAAAAAGTATAGATAAAATAAAATTAAAAAAAACATGTGAATACTGTACCGCTGTAGACTGTGTTTCTAGCATTACAACTCACAAACTCAAAATTCCCTAAACGTCCATACCATCTAACCTATGCAATTGTATTTATTTTTTCTATTTTTAGCAGTATTAAAATATTATTTGAAACTAATATTCTCATTGTCCTTCTCAACTTAGAACATGTTTATTGTAATGACTACATTATTTTCGGAACCTAGAACATCATCTCTACCCTATAAAAATAATGTTTTTTCTTTGTGAGAGAAATGTTCATTAATAAAAAATTATCTAAATATATCCATGTGGAGGTATTTTTAAGGATTTATTATAAGAGAAAACACAATGATGTAACCAGAATTTTATTTAGGTACTTAGTTTGTCAACCACGACTTTTTACTCCATCTGTCCAAATTATAAGATGTTTTGACTTTTCTAAATACATTTGTTTTGTTATGCAAGAAAGTCCCAAGTTATATTTTTATAATTTGGGACAGAAAGAATCAAAGAAGTAAGTTTTACAAATTGTTGAGAAGGTTGACATCAATAGTTTGGACTTCTATTTTGTAAGATGTATACTAGGAAGGTGAGAAGTGGTCAGCGAAGCACGGTGCCGAGTTGCCGACCTCATTACAGTGTAAAAAGAAATAAGGGTGGGCTTGACACGGAGGAAAAAGAAATAGAAGAAAAGAAATAAAAATAAAAAAAGCATAAAAGATGATAATAAAAAATAGAAGAAAACATATGTTAATTAAACATGAAAGGAAAATCCAAAACCATAGAAAAATAAAAAAATAGATCATACAAGGAATAAAAAATAAAAGATAAAAAAGGAAAGAATAAGAAAAATAAATAAAGAGAGGCAAAGAACGTAAGGAAGAAAAACACTACTTGGCAGTATGGTTGTATTTGTATACGTGTGGTGAATAAATTGAAGAGCTCGTAAAAATGTAAAAAATGGCTGTTTGATTCAGATTCTGTACATTCTTTTTGCCCTGCTGCCCTCTCCTACCTCACTCCTTCAGGTCCTAGCTATCATATGCAACTATATTTTCCACGTTTTGAGTTGTCTGAATGCTTGGCACCCTGGCAGGGCCACTCCTCTTTAGAAGGCAGTGGTTATGACCTGAACTGAAGATGCACTTGTCTCCTTTTTGAAAAAAAAAAAATTCCAGTGAAGCAGCACTAGGGTTACTGTTTCAGTTCAGTTCAGTTTATTTTTTCTTTTTTTTTCTAGGAAAAGTCCAGTTATTATCTCTATGCATGTGTGGCAAGTAGGGATAATAATAAAAAAAATTGTTTTCATGTGCTTCTACACTAATGGATTCTGTCTATTTGTAATAATATTCATCCATAGCCCTCATTTGTCTGTTGATGACATTGTTAGTTCTAAGCTTGGGGACAATTTTTTTAATGAGTTTGTGCAAGTGTTGCTATTAACGTGTTGTTGTGAATAAGGATTAAGTCCACTTTTAGCCCCTCAACTATTGCCATGGTCTAATTTTTACCCCAAACTCCTAAACCGTCTAAATTACACCCCCAAAGTTCCTAAACCATGCAATTGTAGCACCTGGGCTGGTTTAGAGTTGTTTTCGGATGACGTGGAAGTGGTTTGACTGCCTACATGGCATATACGGGATGAAGCGGTCGGAGCCATCCTGCCAAGCTTCTCCGAAGGGTGAGCCATAAGATTACCATTGTTGCGGGATTGTGCATGATACCCCATGTGCTTTGCTGTGTTCTGTGACATGTACAGGCGCTGTAGCCTTTGAGTAATTGGAAGGTAATGCAAAACTTTTTTTGGTACTTTCCTAGATCTCTTTCCTCTAGTTGGCTCCTCATACCGAGATTCACCATAGATAGAGCAGCTTTCTAACTTTTCCCTTTTCGTTTTGTAATATATCATGCATCCATTGGGGCATGCATCAATCTTCAGATAATCCAATTTGAATTTTGAATATTTCAAAAGACCTCCGATGAAGAAACAACCAAAATAAACTTTGTAGATCTTCAGAAGTTATGAGATTTTGTAGTTTACAATTTTTTGATTTGAAATCATCTTGTCATACAAAACTACTTTTGAATTTTGAAATACGAAGGCCGACGGTTCTATTAAGACAGTTGGCAATTAATTTGCCCTCTCAGCCTTCTAATGTAATGCCCGACGGGTCGACATCTAACGCTCGGGAATAGTTTGTACCGTCGGCTATTAGATGTAAAATCCGACAGTGTTATGAAGACCGTTTGCAATTAATTTGCCCTCTCAGCCTTCTAGTGCAATGCCTGACGGGTCGAGATCTAACGCTCGGGAATTGTTTGTACCGTCGGCTATTCAATGCAATGGTCGACGGTGTTACTAAGACCGTTGGCAATTACTACCTAGCCCTCTCGGCCTTCTAGTGTAGTGGCCGACGGGTCGAGATCTAACGCTCGACAATTGTTTCTACCGTCCGCTATTCAATGCAATGACCGATGGTGTTACTAAGACTGTTGGCAATTACTTAGCCCTCTCAGCTTTCTAGTATAGTGCCCGACGGGTCAACATCTAACGCTCGGGAATAATGTGTACCGTCGGCTATTGGATACAAAGACCGACGGTATCACTATGACTGTTGGCAATTAAATTGCCCCGTCGGCCTTCTAGTGTAGTTCCCGACGGGTCGATATCTAACCCTCGAGAATAGGGTGTACCGTCGGCTATTCCATACATGGCACGACGGTGAGCTTATAACCGTCGATAATATGTTAACTGGCATCGGCCATTCACGATTTCCCCAACTACCCGTCGGCTATTATACTTCCCTGTTGGCCTAGGTTGCGTTTCTAGTAGTGTAGAGTCTTCGTCGACATCCCGTCGATCTGTTTTGAGGGGGCGATGGACCAAACTTTGCGAGAGAGTGCCCTTGCCATGATGGGAAGGTGGGGATGGGGAGCGCCAATCCCTCGAGTACACGTGCTCGCTATCAACGCGCAGATCACAAGGGAATCGAGGTCGCACCGACCCCCTGAGCGACCAAAAGTGCGTTGACACAGGGGCACCGCGCCCCGTATGCCGAAGGCGACCGCTTGCCCGTCGCAGCCTCTGACGAGGACCTAGAGCAAATGGACACCACCTCTGGATGCTACGACGCGACCCTCGAGGACATGATGGCAACCTCTAACGTGGTGGCTGCGCTGCATCCCCTCTAAAATTTGATGTCTGGTTCAGTTTGTACATGAACAGGTGGAACTTGATGGTGTCCATTCAAAGCATAAACCATTTGCCTCAAGTGAAGTCTTATACAGCGCGGCACCTTGGAGAGCAACATTAACAAAGACTAGGAGGATTCCCGCGTTGCCACGGGTATGAATAAAGAATTTAAATATGTTCAAATGAATCAATAAGAGTTATGATATGCATATATATGGTGTTACTTAGAACTAAAAGAATTCTCCATTTTCCCACTTTAAGAATTTAATAAATAAATAAACTTTAGAAATTCTAAATGCTAATACCTAGAACTAAAATAAATCGACGGCAATATGATTTGCACTTTGAAACACATAATCTATCATCATTCATCACACAGCACATGATAACAATATACGAACGGTATGTGTCTTCGAGAGGAATTTGATTTGAAGATGAAGATCCGAACGTGAATCCTCTTCTATAATTGTTGAAAACCTGAAAAGTGAAGAAGTAGAAACGTCAATAGGGCTTTGGCTTAGCAAATACAGTAGCAATTGAGTATCTTCATGTTAGGTTTTTGGTGTACGTACCTGATGGCGCTTAGTGTATGCTGTCGTGGTCCTCGTGGAGTGCAGCGCTGATGCTCGATGGCTGCACCTGCGCGTCGCGCTCGGGTAGCAGCTTCGCCTACCCTCACGGCTGCACAGCTCGGCCGCAGCGAGTCTCGATGCGAATAGGAACGACGACCATGGGATCTCAATCTCGGTCTCGCGAACCACATGGATCAGTCTGACGTGGATTGTACATTGCAAACTCTATCCAAGGCTTCGCTAGGGCCGATAGCAAATAGATCAAGCGACGTTGACGTATTGGTGCAGGCAGCGCCATGGTCACATCGACGCCGTTGCGGCCGCAACGAGGGCAGCGGGCCGGAACCGTTGGTACGGAGCCGTGGCATCGTTCACTGCTCCGCGCCGTGGCGTGCATGGAGCGATGCCGTGGGCGACCGGCTCGGCGAAGGGGTCACCGCCGACGGGGTCAATGTAACGTCCCGCCCCTCCGAGGCCGGGCCCGCTTACACCTGGCTGCTTAACCGCCCCTCCGAGGCCGGACCCGCTTACACCTGGCTGCTTAAGTAGACCATAGACTGTCCTCCAGACCAACACTAGTCTTTTTCGCGCACTTTGTCCTCACTCATGCGCACTGGGAAGAACTTCCGGGCCACCCATCGCTTCCCGAGGCCAAGCACGCTTAACTTTGGAGTTTTTAGCGAGATGGGCTTGGGAAAAGAAGTTGCAACTTGTTGATATGAGTATCCTATTAATCTGTTAAGCTCGGGGGCCGGGGGTGTTACGGTCAACATCAACAGCGCCAAGGCGAGGCGAGCATGGGGTCCATGGTCGCGCCGCCATGGCTGCACCCTCGGCCGCTTGGTGGAAGAAGCGGATGAACGGGGCGAGGCGCAGAGGAGGTGAGGGAGCATCTGCGGCGGCGGGGTAAGGGAGATCGGCGAGGGCGGGGTCCGATCGGGCCTCTTATAGAGGTGGAGGCGGAGGTCGGGAAGGCGGCGTTGCGGGACGGGGTGGAGGTGGGATGGGAGGCGAGTCGGGGGTCGGTTTGGCGCGGCGCATGACGATGGTGGGATTTGTTTGGTAACTGAAATTTGCTGACGTGGCTCAAGGAGAAGGCAGATAAATAATTAAGTGGGGTTTGTTTATATAAGAGGTATAGATACACATTGAACAACAGCCAGAATACTAATGCAAAACTGCTGTACGCCTGTAGCTTCCTTCTCACTCGTTGAAGGCATTGTCCTGTGTCGACTCATTTTGACAAGGGCGCGACTGCCGATCGAACGTTCGATCATCGAACGCCCGGCGCTACGGGGGCCCGGCCCATCTCCCCTTCCTCCACGCGACACCACCGCGCGCGCGCCCACCCCACCGACACGTACACACACGGCGCCACACACCCTCCGGCTCGGCGCCTCCGCCACACACGGACGGTCTCCATCCCCGACAACACCCATCACCGGCGCCGCCGCCGCTCCGACATGGCCTCCCATGCTTCGAAAAACAAAATCAAAAACTGAAACAAGTCAAAAATTGAAAATGAAACAAAGGGGCATGAATAATCAGGAAACATTCAAAAAATGAAAATGAAACAAAAGGGCATGAATAACTGAAACCCCGGATACGCATCGCATGAACCCCAAAACATTGAATAAATTGAAAAAAATAGAAACAAACTTAAAAGAACACGAAACATACATGTTTTGATACGCAACATCATAACTGAGAACTCAAAACAAATAGCAAACAGTTGAAACAAAATGAAAACAAAAAAGAAACAAAAAAATACCATAACTGAAACAAAGAATAAACAAGAAATGAAACAAAACTTAGGATGTACAGAAACATCATGAACAAAAACATTTGAAACACAAAACTAAGAAACAAAGAAAAAGAAACAATAGCGAAATATCATCCGAAACAAAAAAGCAACCAACAATGAAACATCATGAAAACCGAGAGAAACTAACATGCTTCGTCCAGAGCGAAACATACGCTACAAACCCGCTGAAACAACCAATGAAAAGGTAAGCAACATCTAGCACGAGCAAAAAAACACATGAGGAGGCGGCGGAGGAGAGAGGACACCTACCTCGCGGATCCACCGCCGGCCGCTCCTCCGCTCGGATCCGGAGCATACGACGAGATAAGAGGAGGAGCAGGTCACCTTTAAATCCGGCGACGCGGGGAGCACAAGGAGGGGGAGCGTGCGCGCAGCCGGCCGGGCGCGCGGAGAGAAGGGGAGGCAGGAGCTCCCCTCACCGGAACCCTAGCGGATCCGGCGAGGGTCGGCCCGGTCGGCCGGATCCGGCGCCCGGGGGCCCGATCTGCTGTCCTTATGGCCGGATCCGCCACGCAGCGCCCGCGGGCGCGGTGGGTGCCTCTTCCACCCCCCTCCTACTCCGACGACGACGATGGTGCCGGCGGTGGCTCCGGCGAATCCAAGGCCGGCGACGCAGTGAGGGCGCCGCGAGGAGAAGGAGGAGGGGAGGGAGGGCGGCTCGCCGGCCGCCGATGACGCAAGGGAGCAGGAGGGGAGCGCACGCGGGCGGCGGCCGAGTGGGGAGTGGAGTGGGAGTGACTGGGGAATGGGAGTAGGGATGCTGGAGAGTGGAGACGGCTCGATACACACGAGGCTTACACACACGAGCCGCGGCCGCCCTCCCCCCACGCGCGTGTCGGTCCACCGGGCCCGTGCCCCGGCCCACGAAGGAGCGTTCGCCTCGTCGAACGTATAATATGCGGCATTACCGTTTTGACAATATAAGTGCGTGTTCCGGATCGAATAAATTCTAGAGCAACTCACTGCTCACGGCCCAACAGACAGAGCCCATCTGCATTCGGATACGTGGCCCATCTATAGAAGAGCTCAAGTGTCCGACGCCGACGCTTCTTCCTCCCGCCGCCTCACTCTTTAACCGCAATTCCTCCCCAATCAAAGAAGAAACCCTAGCGCCGCCTCCGCGGCTGCCCGTGGCCCCGACGGCGCCATGCCGGCCGTTGCCCGGACGAGGTCCCGGGAGGACGTGCCATGCCGCTTGCTGCCGCAGAGCCCGCGGACGCTCGTCCGCGCGCGCTCGTCTCCGGCGCGGGTGCCGCCTCCTCTCCGACCCGGTTTCCGCCGCGCTTCGCGAGTTCCACCGCAGCCCCCGCCGAGTCCGGGGATGCTCCGCAATGATCGCATGCACGACGAGGTCGACCCGATCTCCGGGCTGGTTCGTCCCCGCGACCGCCCTTCGCGCCCGCCAAGACGTTCGGGAACATGAGCGCTTCCGGATGCGCGCCACGGCCGCGTCCTCTCCGCCGCACGGCTCGTCCCCGTGGTCCGGGGATCCCATTACGGGCAAGGAGCAGCAGTTTCTTCCACGGAAGAACAAGTGGGTCACCCGGACTGCCACTGGACCGCTGCGGTTCTTCTCCGCTGCCGGCGTCTGCGACCACCTTGATTGCCACCAGGGACCCTTCCTCGTTGTTTTCGTGTCCAAGAATGAAGATGGCGACGCCGTCGTCTACACCTACTCATCCGATGCCGCTGCTCGGAGTGAACCCGATGCGCTAAAGAAAATACTCCGCCAACTCCCCGCATGGGCAAGTGCGCTTGCGGGGAACTCTCTATTTTGGGAATGGAGTGGAAAGCACAGCTCTCAAGTTTGATTTGGAATTGCGTCAAGTGTCGTTGGTTCTCGCTGCCACCTCTACCGCGGTAATTTTGCGGGAGTCTACGTGCTTATGACCATGGACGATGGCGGACTGGGGCTTGTCAACGTGGATAAGTCCAAACTCTACATGTGGTCAAGGAAGGATACTCCTGAAGTTGATGCTGAATGCTAAAGTAGAGTCACTGAACTTAAGACAAGGTTCCCTGTTCATGTTGATGTAAGCAGACTTGGTGTGATTGGCTCTGGGGTTGGTTTCATTTTCATAAGGTCCGGGAATGAAGATGAGACCTATACAATTGATCTAAAGACCTATGAGGTGAAGAAGATATACGGGGGCTTAGTTGACAAAGTCATTCCATACATGAGCTTCTACACTCCAGGTATAACTTCCCTTTTTTAGGTCAACACTCGGAATGAGAAATAATTTAGCTACTAACATGGCGATAAGCTCGTGAATAACTTATTTGTGGAAGTGCAGTATCACATAGAAATAATTTAGGTACTAACATGGCGATAGGCTCCTAAATAACTTATTTATGGAAGTGCAGTATCACAATCTTATTCTACCGAACTGAGTTGATCCTACCTAAATCTTTTGTTGTGGGCAACCTTTGAAACTGATTAGATATGCTTATGAATTTATTGATCCAAGATGCACTTTTTCTGCTCATTGTAAATACGGCTGTAACATCCCCCAGCCAGGGCCCTGTAAGGCATGCATCAGGAGTTATAATAAAAATTAGTTACTTGGATGAACTTGTACACTTCTGCCTTATTATTATGCCTATCATCAATCCTGTTTTTTGTAGCACTCATCTGATAATTGATGGAGATATCGGTGCTAAAATTAGGTACAATTATCTTATTGAGATCATGCATGTGTTGATGTTAACTGTTGTTGACAAATAGTAAATTATTATTGATGTTTGGTTGGTGGGGAATATGTGTTATCTGGGCAAGTTTATTTCTTCAATCAGCTCATGTTATTTTTTTTTTATTGCTGCAACATTGAAAAGCACTTGTATAGGTGAGGCACCAAGTGCGGGTCACTCAAGTGCATCAGTGACATCTATGATTGAGTAGCACCTTGTGCATCAATGACATTGGTGTTAGCCTTACTTGCTTGCTCTTTAAGATTGTGGTTTAAGTAGTTGTTTGTGTTAAAAAAAATTTAGCTTCATCATTGGCTTCAACGTATCGGACTTGTATGCAAGCTATGAACCCCTGCATTGTACTCTTTGATCTGTGGCCATGTGTAATCTAGTATTACTGTGATAAAATCCTGAAATACGCTTACCCATTGCCTCATTTAAAAATGTCTAGGCCCAAGAAAATGCAAATTATGAATTCAAAGCATTGCAATTCATATGTTGCATGCCTGCATATTCACATTCATTCTTACATAAATTCATTGTGGTTCAACATCATGTGGCTTATTGGATTATAACTAGAAACTTGCTAGTTTGTTATTGTAATATTTCATGTTTCGGGCATCTTGATATAATCCATGGTCATCTCCTTATTTATGCATGAATTTTGAAGCACAATGTAGTGGGGGCAAGATCATTTGACATAGTTCAGCTTGTGTGGAAGTAGAAGCAAGCCCTTTTCTTTTCTTTCTTTTTCTTTTCTTTTGTCGGGTTGGGTGTTTTGCGGGGGGGCGGTGTGTGAGGGGAGAGGTAACTATCATCAAAGAATAACCAGTATATGAGTGCACATATGTTTTCTGTTAAAATTAGAAAGCAGCTCACATCAATTCTTATCTTGGTTAGTAGTACATCCGTATTTGTATACGTGTGGTGAATAAATTGAAGAGCTCGTAAAAACATAAAAATGGTTGTTCGATTCAATTTCTGTACAATTTTTTTGCCCTGCTGCCCCGTCTACCTCACTCCTTCATGTCCTGTCTTTCATATGCAACTATATTTTTTCCCCATTTTGAGCTGTCTGCATGCTTCGCATCATGGCGGGGCCACCCTCCCTCTTGAGAAGGCAGTTGGTTATGCTGACCTGAACTGAAGATGCACTTGTTTCCTTTTTGAAAAACTGACACTGCTGTTCTGTTTCAGACTTTCAGTGAAGGAGCACTAGGGTTACTGTTTCAGTTAAATTCTGTTTTTTTGAGGAAAAGTTCTGTTATTATCTCTATGCGTGAGTGGCGAATAGATATAATAAAAACATAATTGTTTTCATGAGATTCTACACTAATGGGGTTCTGCCTATTTGTAATCATATTCATCCATAGCCCTCATTTGTCTGTTTATGACATTTTGTCACTGCTAAGCTTAGGGACAATTATTTTAATGAGTTTGTGCAAGTGTTGCTGTTAACTGAAATTGTTGTGAATAATAATTTACTATTGTTTTGTTGGTAAGGAATAATTGTTCATTGAGGAAAAAAATTGACTACTCATTCAGCTGATGATATTTCTCATGAAAATATGTAAATTGTTGCAGCATTGGAGCAGGTGAGGAACCAAGTGCAGGTAGCTCAAATGCATGATGAACCTGCTCATGTCCGAGGTATGAGATCTATGGAAGGACAACACCTTTTTGCATCAGTCAGACTTTAATTAGTTGGCCTTCAAGGTTTTGGTTTTTTAAGTAGGAGTTTGTCTTAAAACTTCTTAGCTTGACTGTTGGTTCCACCAGGTTTTATTGAGCTTCCATGTGCCCCCTGCACTGTCCTTGACCTGTGATGTGATAATATTCAGATTTAGTTAACTTATCAACGTTCAGATTTCAGAGCTTATATGTACATGAACTATATGTCTTACATGTGTGCTGCCCAAGTTGTATTCCGTTTCCCAATCCTCTGGCCATCACTACACCCGAATCCAATGATGAGAAGATAATGGGTGAACTGATGGGAAATTTTTCCTAAATCTGGTGCCTAGAGCGTATAAAATAATAAATGTTTACACTGTTTTGCATTAGGAACTAAATCTATTATAGATGATTTATACACGGAGACTATCTGGTGCCATTCCCTGGCTTTTTCCCATGATGGAGCAGCTCTTTTGAGGCGGTTGTAGTCGTAGGGTGTATGATCCACTTGTTCATTACATGGCGACACAAACCAGCAGCTGCCTATGTGTACCATTTTTTTTACGCAACTTCTTTTTCTTGCAGATTTAAATTCTGAAATTATGTTGTGACCTGCCTGTATATTCTTTTCATATATAGTGAATCATTTTCAAAATTTACTTCATCTAATGTGCTTATGGTCCTTTTATGTTGTTTTGGTTGTAGGGAGGGACTATAGGTAGATCATCTGTGCAGTGGCAGATAGTATTTTGTGGAGCTGTAGTCTTTTGTTTATCTACTGCGGTTGATGGCAACAACCAGCAAATTCGAAAGCCATGTGTTATGCTGAGTATTTGGTGCAAGGGAAGTATTTTGGTTGTGTACTAGCTGCTGCACATTTCATCGCACTTGAAGGCATGTGCTTGTTGTGGAGTACCAGCCACATGTTTCCTATTCACTGCACATGTACTTGTGCAGAAGTGGCTGTATACTGCCATCAAATCGGAGCTAGCTATAGACTTCCTACTCGAAGATCAAGGAGTGTTGATTTTCGGGTTGTCTTGTGCAGACGTGGCTGCATACTCCATCAAATAGCAGCTAACTACTTGCAGACTGCGTACTCAAGCATCATGTCCATTTGGTGGTTGTCAAATAGCAGTAGTTGTGTTGGGAGATATGTATGCCATCAAAAGTGCTTGTAAGGACTAAGGAGTTGGCACTTTTGACTTGTTCTGCCTCTTAGGTACTAACTGGAAGGCTAACTAGGAGGCACTAATTATTATACTCGCCCGTGCTGCGCCCGTGCTGGAATAGTGGCATGTGCATAAAAAATAGATAGCAGTAGATTGAAGCGTAGTTTTATATATATTACAAATGACTGTAGCTGCGTAGAGCTGCATTTGTTCTTGGGTCTGCAAATAAACAAAGACCCGTGCATACATCAGTTGTACTCAGCCTACATACACTACCAGGTTTGATCTTATTACAGGGATAGGAGTTGCAGGATGGAGCCTCCTGACATGCCACTTGTACGATGTTTTCCAAAGCATAATACAGTGCTGATAATAGATATTATACAAGGTAAGCTGGGAGCTGGCTGCTTGTTTGGTTCACTGATAGGGAGGTGCTAGATGCTTCAGTCTGATTCCCAGCCATGAGAATCGTTGGTGGGGGTGCTTGACGAATTGCTGCAAGTGCCTGTGTATATATCAAAATGTGGTTTATACTTGTTAGCTCGGTCTTCCTTGTGGTGTATACTTGTTAGGTTTGTGCAAGATAAGCAGGTTGTGGCAACCTGAACCAGGTTTCTAAATCAGCCAAAAAAAAAGTGCCCAGTAACTGCTGGAGAGGCTGAAACATACAGTGATGGATGAACTCTGCTCCGACCTTGCAGGTAGGGGCACTGAAAAATAAACCCAAAATCAGTACAACAATCACAGAATGGGGAAAAAAGAAAAATCACTGGAATGCGGAGGGGCTATATCTCTTTATGTAAACTCCTGAAATAAAGTAGATGGTATCCTAATGGGGCCTACGGTAATTCTTGAGTCATCTGATGCATCATGTGCATCTGAGAAAACTGTTAGAATCATGATGGTCTATATATAGATGAAGCCTGGTAATAAAGGAATATTACCTGAGAAGGTAACTCTCCCGCCGATGAAGAAACAACCAAAATAAACTTTGTAGATCTTCAGAAGTTATGAGATTTTGTAGTTTACAATTTTTTGATTTGAAATCATCTTGTCATACAAAACTACTTTTGAATTTTGAAATACGAAGGCCGACGGTTCTATTAAGACCGTTGGCAATTAATTTGCCCTCTCAGCCTTCTAATGTAATGCCCGACGGGTCGACATCTAACGCTCGGGGAATAGTTTGTACCGTCGGCTATTAGATGTAAAATCCGACAGTGTTATGAAGACCGTTTGCAATTAATTTGCCCTCTCAGCCTTCTAGTGCAATGCCTGACGGGTCGAGATCTAACGCTCGGGAATTGTTTGTACCGTCGGCTATTCAATGCAATGGTCGACGGTGTTACTAAGACCGTTGGCAATTACTACCTAGCCCTCTTGGCCTTCTAGTGTAGTGGCCGACGGGTGAGATCTAACGCTCGACAATTGTTTCTACCGTCCGCTATTCAATGCAATGACCGATGGTGTTACTAAGGCTGTTGGCAATTACTTAGCCCTCTCGGCTTTCTAGTATAGTGCCCGACGGGTCAACATCTAACGCTCGGGAATAATGTGTACCGTCGGCTATTGGATACAAAGACCGACGGTATCACTATGACTGTTGGCAATTAAATTGCCCCGTCGGCCTTCTAGTGTAGTTCCCGACGGGTCGATATCTAACCCTCGAGAATAGGGTGTACTGTCGGCTATTCCATACATGGCCTGACAGGTGAGCTTATAACCGTCGATAATATGTTAACTGTCGGCCATTCACGATTTCCCCAACTACCCGTCGGCTATTATACTTCCCTGTTGGCCTAGGTTGCGTTTCTAGTAGTGTAGAGTCTTCGTCGACATCCCGTCGATCTGTTTTGAGGGGGCGATGGACCAAACTTTGCAGAGAGTGCCCTTGCCATGATGGGAAGGGGGGGGGGGGGATGGGGAGCGCCAATCCCTCGAGTACACGTGCTCGCTATCAACGCGCACAGTCACAAGGGAATCGAGCTGTCTGCCAGCGACCCTCTGTAGCGACCAGCGAAGTGCAGGACACAGGGGCACCGCGCCCCGTATGCCGAAGGCGACCGCTTGCCCGTCGCAGCCTCTGACGAGGACCTAGAGCAAATGGACACCACCTCTGGATGCTACGACGCGACCCTCGAGGACATGATGGCAACCTCTAACGTGGTGGCTGCGCTGCATCCCCTCTAAAATTTGATGTCTGGTTCAGTTTGTATATGAACAGGTGGAACTTGATGGCGTCCATTCAAAGCATAAACCATTTGCCTCAAGTGAAGTCTTATACAGCGCGGCACCTTGGAGAGCAACATTAACAAAGACTAGGAGGATTCCCCGCGCGTTGCCACGGGTATGAATAAAGAATTTAAATATGTTCAAATGAATCAATAAGAGTTATGATATGCATATATATGGTGTTACTTAGAACTAAAAGAATTCTCCATTTTCCCACTTTAAGAATTTAATAAATAAATAAACTTTAGAAATTCTAAATGCTAATACCTAGAACTAAAATAAATCGACGGCAATATGATTTGCACTGAAACACATAATCTATCATCATTCATCACACAGCACACGATAACAATATACGAACGGTATGTGTCTTCGAGAGGAATTTGATTTGAAGATGAAGATCCGAACGTGAATCCTCTTCTATAATTGTTGAAAACCTGAAAAGTGAGTAGAAACGTCAATAGGGCTTTGGCTTAGCAAATACAGTAGCAATTGAGTATCTTCATGTTAGGTTTTTGGTGTACGTACCTGATGGCGCTTAGTGTATGCTGTCGTGGTCCTCGTGGAGTGCAGCGCTGATGCTCGATGGCTGCACCTGCGCGTCGCGCTCGGGTAGCAGCTTCGCCTACCCTCACGGCTGCACAGCTCGGCCGCAGGCGAGTCTGATGCGAATAGGAACGACGACCATGGGATCTCAATCTCGGTCTCGCGAACCACATGGATCAGTCTGACGTGGATTGTACATTGCAAACTCTATCCAAGGCTTCGCTAGGGCCGATAGCAAATAGATCAAGCGACGTTGACGTATTGGTGCAGGCAGCGCCATGGTCACATCGACGCCGTCCGCGGCCGCAGCGAGGGCGCGGGCCGGAACCGTTGGTACGGAGCCGTGGCATCGTTCACACGCCCGCGCCGTGGCGTGCATGGAGCGATGCCGTGGGCGACCGGCTCGGCGAAGGGGTCACCGCCGACGGGGTCAATGTAACGTCCCGCCCCTCCGAGGCCGGGCCCGCTTACACCTGGCTGCTTAACCGCCCCTCCGAGGCCGGACCCGCTTACACCTGGCTGCTTAAGTAGACCATAGACTGTCCTCACAGACCAACACTAGTCTTTTCTGCGCACTTTGTCCTCACTCATGCGCACCCGGGAAGAACTTCCCAGTCACCCATCGCTTCAGGCCAAGCACGCTTAACTTTGGAGTTTTTAGCAGATGGGCTTCCGGAAAAGAAGTTGCAACTTGTTGATATGAGTATCCTATTAATCCTGTTAAGCTCTGGGCCGGGGTGTTACAGTCAACATCAACAGCGCCAAGGCGAGGCGAGCATGGGGTCCATGGTCGCGCCGCCATGGCTGCACCCTCGGCTGCTTGGTGGAAGAAGCAGATGAACAGGCGAGGCGCAGAGGAGGTGAGGGAGCATCTGCGGCGGCGGGGTAAGGGAGATCGGCGAGGGCAGGGTCCGATCGGGCCTCTTATAGAGGTGGAGGCGGAGGGTCGGGAAGGCGGCGTTGCAGGACGGGGTGGAGGTGGGATGGAGGCGAGGAGTCGGGGTCGGTTTGGCGCGGCGCATGACGATGGTGGGATTTGTTTGGTAACTGAAATTTGCTGACGTGGCTCAAGGAGAAGGCAGATAAATAATTAAGTGGGGTTTGTTTATATAAGAGGTATAGATACACATTGAACAACAGCCAGAATACTAATGCAAAACTGCTGTACGCCTGTAGCTTCCCTTCTCACTCGTTGAAGGCATTGTCCTGTGTCGACTCATTTTGACAAGGGCGCGACTGCCGATCGAACGTTCGATCATCGAACGCCCAGCGCTACAGGGCCCGGCCCATCTCCCCTTCCTCCACGCGACACCACCGCGCGCGCGCGGCGCCCACCCCACTGACACGTACACACACGGGCGCCACACACCCTCCAGCTCGGCGCCTCCGCCACACACGGACGGTCTCCATCCCCGACAACACCCGTCACCCGCGCCGCCGCCGCTCCGACATGGCCTCCCATGCTTCAAAAACAAAATCAAAAACTGAAACAAGTCAAAAATTGAAAATGAAACAAAGGGGCATGAATAACTGAAACATTCAAAAAATGAAAATGAAACAAAAGGGCATGAATAACTGAAACCCCAGAGATCCGCATCGCATGAACCCCAAAACATTGAATAAATTGAAAAAAATAGAAACAAACTTAAAAGAACACCTGAAACATACATGTTTTGATACCGCAACATCATAACTGAGAACTCAAAACAAATAGCAAACAAGTTGAAACAAAATGAAAACAAAAAAGAAACAAAAAAAATACCATAACTGAAACAAAGAATAAACAAGAAATGAAACAAAACTTAGGATGTACTGAGAAACATCATGAACAAAAACATTTGAAACACAAAACTAAGAAACAAAGAAAAAGAAACAATAGCGAAATATCATCGAAACAAAAAAGCAACCAACAACGAAACATCATGAAAAAGCGAGAGAAACTAACATGCTTCGTCCAGAGCGAAACATCTGCTACAAACCCGCTGAAACAACCAATGAAAAGGTAAGCAACATCTAGCACAGAGCAAAAAACACATGAGGAGGCGGCGGAGGAGGAGAGAGGACACCTACCTCTGCCAGATCCACCGCCGCCGGCCGCTCCTCCGCCGGATCTGGGAGCATACGACGAGATAAGAGGAGGAGCAGGTCACCCCCAAATCCGGCGACGGCAGGAGCACAAGGAGGGGGAGCGTGCGCGCAGAGCGGCTGGGCGCGCGGAGAGAAGGGAGGCAGGAGCTCCCCCTCACCGGAACCCTAGCGGATCCGGCGAGGGTCGGCTCTGGTCGGCCGGATCCGGCGCCTCTGGGGCCCGATCTGCTGTCCTTATGGCCGGATCCGGCCACCTGGTGCCCCGCGGGCGCGGTGGGTGCCTCCCCCACCCCCTCCTACTCCGACGACGACGATGGTGCTGGCGGTGGCTCCGGCGAATCCAAGGCCGGCGACGCAGGCAGAGGGCGCTCGCGAGGGAGAGAAGGAGGGAGGGAGGGAGGGCGGCTCGCCGGCCGCCGATGACGCAAGGGAGCAGGAGGGGAGCGCACGCGGGCGGCGGCCGAGTGGGGAGTGGAGTGGGAGTGACTGGGGAATGGGAGTAGGGATGCTGGAGAGTGGAGACGGCTCGATACACACGAGGCTTACACACACGAGCCGCGGCCGCCCTCCCCCCACGCGCGTGTCGGTCCACTGGGCCCGTGCCCTGGCCCACGAAGGAGCGTTCGCCTCGTCGAACGTATAATATGCAGCATTACCGTTTTGACAATATAAGTGCGTGTTCCGGACTGAATAAATTCTAGAGCAACTCACTGCTCACGGCCCAACAGACAGAGCCCATGTGCATTCGGATACATGGCCCATCTATAGAAGAGCTCAAGTGTCCGACGCCGACGCTCTTCCTCCCCGCCGCCTCACTCTGCGAACTGCAATTCCTCCCCAATCCAGCAGCAAAACCCTAGCGCCGCCTCCCGCGGCGCTGCCGGGCTCCCGACGGCGCCATGCCGCGCCGGCTGCCGGACGAGGTCCTGGAGGACGTGCTGTGCCGCTTGCTGCCGCAGGAGCCCGCGACGCTCGTCCGCGCTGCGCTCGTCTCCCGGCGCTGGTGCCGCCTCCTCTCCGACCCCGGCTTCCGCCGCCGCTTCCGCGAGTTCCACCGCAGCCCGCCGATGCTGGGGATGCTCCGCAATGACTGCATGCACGACGAGGTCGACCCGATCTCCTGGGCCTGGTTCGTCCCCGCGACCGCCTTCTGCGCCCCGCTCAAGACGTTCCGGAACATGAGCGCTCTGGATGCGCGCCACGGCCGCGTCCTCCTCCGCTGGCACGGCTCGTCCCTCGTGGTCTGGGATCCCATTACGGGCAAGGAGCAGCAGTTTCCCCTTCCGCGGAAGAACAAGTGGGTCACCTGGACTGCCACCTGGACCGCTGCGGTTCTCTGCTCCGCTGCCGGCGTCTGCGACCACCTTGATTGCCACCAGGGACCCTTCCTCGTTGTTTTCGTGTCCAAGAATGAAGATGGCGACGCCGTCGTCTACACCTACTCATCCGATGCCGCTGCCTGGAGTGAACCTGACTGCGCTCAGCAAAAATACTCCGCCAACTCCTGCATGGGCAGTGCGCTTGCGGGGAACTCTCTCTATTTTGGGAATGGAGTGGAAAGCACAGCTCTCAAGTTTGATTTGGAATTGCGTCAAGTGTCGTTGGTTCTGCTGCCACCTCTACCGCGGGTAATTTTGCGGGAGTCTGTGCTTATGACCATGGACGATGGCGGACTGGGGCTTGTCAACGTGGATAAGTCCAAACTCTACATGTGGTCAAGGAAGGATACTCCTGAAGTTGATGCTGAATGGGAAAGTAGAGTCACTGAACTTAAGACAAGGTTCCTGTTCATGTTGATGTAAGCAGACTTGGTGTGATTGGCTCGGGGTTGGTTTCATTTTCATAAGGTCCGGGAATGAAGATGAGACCTATACAATTGATCTAAAGACCTATGAGGTGAAGAAGATATACGGGGCTTAGTTGACAAAGTCATTCCATACATGAGCTTCTACACTCCAGGTATAACTTCCCTTTTTTAGGTCAACACTCGGAATGAGAAATAATTTAGCTACTAACATGGCGATAAGCTCGTGAATAACTTATTTGTGGAAGTGCAGTATCACATAGAAATAATTTAGGTACTAACATGGCGATAGGCTCCTAAATAACTTATTTATGGAAGTGCAGTATCACAATCTTATTCTACCGAACTGAGTTGATCCTACCTAAATCTTTTGTTGTGGGCAACCTTTGAAACTGATTAGATATGCTTATGAATTTATTGATCCAAGATGCACTTTTTCTGCTCATTGTAAATACGGCTGTAACATCCCCCAGCCAGGGCCCTGTAAGGCATGCATCAGGAGTTATAATAAAAATTAGTTACTTGGATGAACTTGTACACTTCTGCCTTATTATTATGCCTATCATCAATCCTGTTTTCGCTGTAGCACTCATCTGATAATTGATGGAGATATCGGTGCTAAAATTAGGTACAATTATCTTATTGAGATCATGCATGTGTTGATGTTAACTGTTGTTGACAAATAGTAAATTATTATTGATGTTTGGTTGGTGGGGAATATGTGTTATCTGGGCAAGTTTATTTCATCAATCAGCTCATGTTATTTTTTTTTATTGCGGCAACATTGAAAAGCACTTGTATAGGTGAGGCACCAAGTGCGGGTCACTCAAGTGCATCAGTGACATCTATGATTGAGTAGCACCTTGTGCATCAATGACATTGGTGTTAGCCTTACTTGCTTGCTCTTTAAGATTGTGGTTTAAGTAGTTGTTTGTGTTAAAAAAAATTTAGCTTCATCATTGGCTTCAACGTATCGGACTTGTATGCAAGCTATGAACCCCTGCATTGTACTCTTTGATCTGTGGCCATGTGTAATCTAGTATTACTGTGATAAAATCCTGAAATACGCTTACCCATTGCCTCATTTAAAAATGTCTAGGCCCAAGAAAATGCAAATTATGAATTCAAAGCATTGCAATTCATATGTTGCATGCCTGCATATTCACATTCATTCTTACATAAATTCATTGTGGTTCAACATCATGTGGCTTATTGGATTATAACTAGAAACTTGCTAGTTTGTTATTGTAATATTTCATGTTTCTGGGCATCTTGATATAATCCATGGTCATCTCCTTATTTATGCATGAATTTTGAAGCACAATGTAGTGGGGGCAAGATCATTTGACATAGTTCAGCTTGTGTGGAAGTAGAAGCAAGCCCTTTTCTTTTCTTTTCTTTTCTTTTGTCGGGGTTGGGTGTTTCGGGGCGGTGTGTGAGGGGAGAGGTAACTATCATCAAAGAATAACCAGTATATGAGTGCACATATGTTTTCTGTTAAAATTAGAAAGCAGCTCACATCAATTCTTATCTTGGTTAGTAGTACATCTGTATTTGTATACGTGTGGTGAATAAATTGAAGAGCTCGTAAAAACATAAAAATGGTTGTTCGATTCAATTTCTGTACAATTTTTTTTGCCCTGCTGCCCCGTCCTACCTCACTCCTTCATGTCCTGTCTTTCATATGCAACTATATTTTTTCCCCATTTTGAGCTGTTGTCTGCATGCTTCGCATCATGGCGGGGCCTCTCCCCTCTTGAGAAGGCAGTTGGTTATGCTGACCTGAACTGAAGATGCACTTGTTTCCTTTTTGAAAAACTGACACTGCTGTTCTGTTTCAGACTTTCAGTGAAGGAGCACTAGGGTTACTGTTTCAGTTAAATTCTGTTTTTTTTTTGAGGAAAAGTTCTGTTATTATCTCTATGCGTGAGTGGCGAATAGATATAATAAAAACATAATTGTTTTCATGAGATTCTACACTAATGGGGTTCTGCCTATTTGTAATCATATTCATCCATAGCCCTCATTTGTCTGTTTATGACATTTTGTCACTGCTAAGCTTAGGGACAATTATTTTAATGAGTTTGTGCAAGTGTTGCTGTTAACTGAAATTGTTGTGAATAATAATTTACTATTGTTTTGTTGGTAAGGAATAATTGTTCATTGAGGAAAAAATTGACTACTCATTCAGCTGATGATATTTCTCATGAAAATATGTAAATTGTTGCAGCATTGGAGCAGGTGAGGAACCAAGTGCAGGTAGCTCAAATGCATGATGAACCTGCTCATGTCCGAGGTATGAGATCTATGGAAGGACAACACCTTTTTGCATCAGTCAGACTTTAATTAGTTGGCCTTCAAGGTTTTGGTTTTTTAAGTAGGAGTTTGTCTTAAAACTTCTTAGCTTGACTGTTGGTTCCACCAGGTTTTATTGAGCTTCCATGTGCCCCCTGCACTGTCCTTGACCTGTGATGTGATAATATTCAGATTTAGTTAACTTATCAACGTTCAGATTTCAGAGCTTATATGTACATGAACTATATGTCTTACATGTGTGCTGCCCAAGTTGTATTCCGTTTCCCAATCCTCTGGCCATCACTACACCCGAATCCAATGATGAGAAGATAATGGGTGAACTGATGGGAAATTTTTTCCTAAATCTGGTGCCTAGAGCGTATAAATAATAAATGTTTACACTGTTTTGCATTAGGAACTAAATCTATTATAGATGATTTATACACGGAGACTATCTGGTGCCATTCCCTGGCTTTTTCCCATGATGGAGCAGCTCTTTTGGAGGCGGTTGTAGTCGTAGGGTGTATGATCCACTTGTTCATTACATGGCGACACAAACTAGCAGCTGCCTATGTGTACCATTTTTTTTTACGCAACTTCTTTTTCTTGCAGATTTAAATTCTGAAATTATGTTGTGACCTGCCTGTATATTCTTTTCATATATAGTGAATCATTTTCAAAATTTACTTCATCTAATGTGCTTATGGTCCTTTTATGTTGTTTTGGTTGTAGGGAGGGACTATAGGTAGATCATCTGTGCAGTGGCAGATAGTATTTTGTGGAGCTGTAGTCTTTTGTTTATCTACTGCGGTTGATGGCAACAACCAGCAAATTCGAAAGCCATGTGTTATGCTGAGTATTTGGTGCAAGGGAAGTATTTTGGTTGTGTACTAGCTGCTGCACATTTCATCGCACTTGAAGGCATGTGTGCTTGTTGTGGAGTACCAGCCACATGTTTCCTATTCACTGCACATGTACTTGTGCAGAAGTGGCTGTATACTGCCATCAAATCGGAGCTAGCTATAGACTTCCTACTCGAAGATCAAGGAGTGTTGATTTTCGGGTTGTCTTGTGCAGACGTGGCTGCATACTCCATCAAATAGCAGCTAACTACTTGCAGACTGCGTACTCAAGCATCATGTCCATTTGGTGGTTGTCAAATAGCAGTAGTTGTGTTGGGAGATATGTATGCCATCAAAAGTGCTTGTAAGGACTAAGGAGTTGGCACTTTTGACTTGTTCTGCCTCTTAGGTACTAACTGGAAGGCTAACTAGGAGGCACTAATTATTATACTCGCCCGTGCTGCGCCCGTGCTGGAATAGTGGCATGTGCATAAAAAAAATAGATAGCAGTAGATTGAAGCGTAGTTTTATATATATTACAAATGACTGTAGCTGCGTAGAGCTGCATTTGTTCTTGGGTCTGCAAATAAACAAAGACCCGTGCATACATCAGTTGTACTCAGCCTACATACACTACCAGGTTTGATCTTATTACAGGGATAGGAGTTGCAGGATGGAGCCTCCTGACATGCCACTTGTACGATGTTTTCCAAAGCATAATACAGTGCTGATAATAGATATTATGCAAGGTAAGCTGGGAGCTGGCTGCTTGTTTGGTTCACTGATAGGGAGGTGCTAGATGCTTCAGTCTGATTCCCAGCCATGAGAATCGTTGGTGGGGGTGCTTCTTGACGAATTGCTGCAAGTGCCTGTGTATATATCAAAATGTGGTTTATACTTGTTAGCTCGGTCTTCCTTGTGGTGTATACTTGTTAGGTTTGTGCAAGATAAGCAGGTTGTGGCAACCTGAACCAGGTTTCTAAATCAGCCAAAAAAAAAAGTGCCCAGTAACTGCTGGAGAGGCTGAAACATACAGTGATGGATGAACTCTGCTCCGACCTTGCAGGTAGGGGCACTGAAAAATAAACCCAAAATCAGTACAACAATCACAGAATGGGGAAAAAAAAGAAAAATCACTGGAATGCGGAGGGGCTATATCTCTTTATGTAAACTCCTGAAATAAAGTAGATGGTATCCTAATGGGGCCTACGGTAATTCTTGAGTCATCTGATGCATCATGTGCATCTGAGAAAACTGTTAGAATCATGATGGTCTATATATAGATGAAGCCTGGTAATAAAGGAATATTACCTGAGAAGGTAACTCTCCCGCCGAATAAAGGACTATGAGCATATGGCTCCTTCGATTCCTGTGTTTGAAATGGTCATCTGAGATAGTGCTGAAAGTTTACATGTGCATCAAGTTTATAGGTGGATTGTTCTGATTAGCTTTATCATACATCTAAGCTATTATCCAACTAATCGAATTATCATATAACATAGCATTGGTGGGTAGCTGTAGGAGAAGTTGAAGTTGTTCAAGCAAACTAAAAAAAAAAAATCTATGGTCCCATATTTTGATATCCCCTTCAATAAATTTCATATTCAAAGTGGCTGAGCTGGAAAAGACATCACCATGACACTTTAATGTGGACCTTGCCTTCTTGCAATGTCCCCACTCACAATATTTACCTGTATTGGTCATGAAGCAAGCAGGAGATGACAAATAAGCACCAGGATGAAGCGATGCTTGTTATGACAACAGCAAAACCGATGTTACGTCAAAAGAAAGGGGAAATCATTGTTAGGAAATATGGAGCAAAAAATCAATCTAAGATAAATAAGGTAGAGAGGAAAGCTCATACACAAATTATGGACCCATGGATTAAATGATTTTATATTTTGAGCTAAAGCAGCAGGGTGTGTGTAGCCTCTGGTTCGAAGGAAAATAACCTTGGTTCAAACTAATTAAACAGGAAGATGCTAAACTAAAGTTTCAAAAAAGCAGGATGGAAAACTATCTCAGTAGACCACTACAGTAGACCTAAAATTCCAAACAACGTGTTAAAGAGGCCAGGGATATTAAAATTTTTTTGTCAAGTAACCTAACGTTTTGTTTTATGAAGAATGAAGCTGATGAATTGTGCACATAGGAGGTGGATCTTTAGGCATTTCTGAAGCAAACACAGTTGGGGCCAAAAAGAATCGTAGATGGACTAAACAACAGTTGTAGGTGGAACTTGTCAAAAAGTTCAGAGAAGGCAACTGTCAAATAACGAAGCTGATATCATCTACTTAAAATACTTGAAAGAGGCATTGAACTTTGATTTTACTTTCCTAAGCCTAGCTTTAGATTATACGGTGTGAATTGCATCTAAGCTGCAATTCGTAAACAGAGGCGGCAATAACTGTCCTTCATTTGTGTGTCCACTGTAATGGAGGAGCAACCAGATAACTCTTAAAGTAAGCTCACCTGATGTGTTTGTCTAAAACATAAAGACCAAAGAAGAATAATATAAGTAGGTCGTATCTCACACATGCAACATATTGCAGATAATTACTGGCAATGACTAAGCTATCTAGTATGCAAGCTATCTAGTATGCAAGCTGCAATCTCAGTCGGATACGGGCACATTGAGGCACCATTTTTTTCCATTGACTATGCAAAAGTCCTACAAATATTTATGCTGACAGCTTTATTAAATATTGTCAATCATAATGCTTGATTGCTGCACCATTCTGGTCTACTCTTTGGTAGACCAAATTGCAAATAAACTTAAGAATAGATGAACTTCCAAAGCAAGAAAAGAAAGACCTTTGTTATAAGCAGTCTCAAGCTCATGCTCGTAATGTAGGGCAGCGAAGGCCAGCTTTTTTTGTCTGAGGATCTTCATTAGGTGGTCAGTCAGATGACAACCAACAAGATCCAACCTAGGAATAGCATGAAGAAGTAACAACCTTGCTTAAAATATTAACATGTTATGAACCCAATGCTCATATGTCAAAGTAAATTTCATATGATGAGACGGTAACATGAAAACTTTACAATGGCCATGTACACATTTATGTGACCGCTGTATAAAAAATGAAACATGGTAGGTAGGATGATGACTGCCTCTTATATTTTTTTTGCTTGTAAAAAAGACACTGATAAGACACATATTTGGGACAATTATAAAGGAACAAGCTCTCATCGAATAAAGAAAGCTTTTTACCAAATCTAGGCAATAGTAGACTAATCCATTCGTTGTTACATAGAGAACCTTTTTTTTAATCGCAGTATAAAACACCCAAACTAAGAAGACAATGTGCAGCCATAAATTGGTAAGGTCATAATGGACATCATATTCAAAGAAATCCCATGATTCAGTTGTAAGTATGTAAAAAAAAATGGCACTGGTGGGTATAAAATTAGGGGTGTAGCCCCTAGAACGAAATTCAGTTGTCATATCTAAAATGAATATCCAAGTTTGATTATGATGGATGTTCATATAACATGGAGGTAGGTTTTTTTCCAGTCTTCTGTTAATTTTCTGATAGGAATCCATTTTTTGTGTACCAACAATGTATGTAGTCATAGAGACATTCTCACATGTACAGACTATTTTTGAATGAATCTAGAGATTACCTGATCCTTCATACCATATTCTTTAGAAAATTCCCATGGTTCCATCTATATATTGCCCTTGACATTCCATACCTATAAATCGCACCTGGTAAATACATGCTTCGAAAGACCCAAATAAACTTGGAAAGCTACCTACCTTGGTCTCATACAGTAACACTTCTAAGTCTGACAAGCAGGCGAGGGACTCCAATGTATTTGAAAGGACAACAGTGTACATAATTGCAGCGAGAACTCAAACAAACAGGAGAATCAAAAGCTTGACAACATCATCTTTGGGAATAGGCTATATGTTCATTTGCATTGGTTGATAAAACACATGAAAACAACAAACTATATATATATATATACATATAACTCAATATAAGATTACGTTTCAGAATAAATAACCTGTGGCTATAAAATTTCAGTGCCCACTCCTAATCTATATCTATATGATTTTTAAAATTTTAGGGAACCTGTGGTACATGCTTAAATGATTTGGCCTCCCAAATAATAAGTATAATGCAGTCTTTCATTGTATGGTCCAAAAAAGAATTCAAGACAACTTGCTAAATCCAGAAGCATCGCATTGACATTTATAGCTAACATCTATTTTCATTATCTTGTTAGCACTCATGACTTGAAACAGAGAATAAAGGACATATGTAGTAAAAATAAAATCAAGAAACCTTGGCTGTCCCAAATCCACCGCACTGTCATTTATACTTACTATATTCGATTTCATAAGACTAAAAGAATTCATGTTTGGGAATCGACCACACAGGACAGATGACATCCTTGACGAGACGACCGAGGATGTAAACTGCGCAATCATTTCAGGCATTTAAGTGGAAATCACATAGGCATGGACCAAAGCATAACTACAAAATCCAAATAGATGAGAACCTGGAACTGGTACACAAACCCAATCAAATCATGTTAATGAATCTACCGAAGAAGAAGAAGATGTGCGGCCAACAAATCACAGTGTCGTACATACCTATGGAAGGGAGCAACCGTGCTGCCACCGGCAGGGCTCGTCAGCTGCGTCGTGCCCGAGGACGACGGCCCTCGAGGCCCTTGCGACGGGAGGCGACCAGCGGGGGGCGCCGTCGCTCTGCCCATGCGGCGCGGGGAGTGGGGCGTCGAGGAGGACAGCGCAGCTAGGGTTCTGTCGAGCGCTCGTGGATCACCGGAAGGATGCAGCGTAGGGGATGGCGCGACGGCGGCCACCGGCAAGGCCCAGCCGTGCCACTCCATGGCCGGAGACGGCCACCCGTGGGGCCAACGTAGTCGCTGGCCGCCGTTGCCTAGGCCGCCGCGTCCTCCATGGCTGCCGTTGCTAAGGTCGCCGCGTCCTCGATCTGGCACCTCAAACCCTAACATAGGGTTTCGGTGAAGGCGGCGCCGCAAGCAGACCGGCAGGAGCAGCAGCGACGAGGTTGGAGGAGAGGAAGGAGTCACCGGGCCCCACCTGTGTCGGCGTTCCGCCCGCAGGCGGCGCCTTCATCTTGCTGCGGCTGCGTCGTCGCCTTGCTGCCGCCACGCCGCCGCCGGGCTGGGTGAGAGGAGGACGACGAGAGGAGGCGCGCTGGGCCGCCCACGCCGCGCCGCCCGCCGCCGCGGCCGCTCCGCTGTGCCAGGCCGCCAGCGCCGCGCCGGCCGGCCGCCGCCGCCCGCCGCCGTGCCCGGGCCGGTCGCGCCGCCCGGGTCGCGCGCGCGACAGACGCCGTGCGCGGCCGCGCGCGCCGCCCAGCCGCCGGCGCCGTGCCACCCCGCCGCGCCTGCGCCGCCGCCGGCCCGCCGCTCCGTCGCGGGGGAGAGCGACGAGGATGAGGAGCTTCGTTTCTTTTTTTTTTTACCGTGAAGAGGAGGAGGTGGAGGGGAGATATTTTGCGGTAGGAGAAGCGGAAGTTGCTGTATATATTTGGTTCTCCGAATTCACACGAGAAGTTGGATAAGCTGAGGAGAAGCTGTAGAAGCTAACCGGATTCTCAAGAAGCTGATTCTCCGGGAGAATCCGCTTCAGCCGATCTGGACCGTCCATCTCGAGATCGAACGGCGGAAAACATTTTGGATGACGTGGATGCCGCTTCTGCAGGAGAATCAGGCCATCCTTTCCTAGAGTAATAGCTCTGTATCTATGCACAGCTTGAATGATCTAATATTATTGAGTACAATATTTATTACTTCACTATGGATGAATGGTTACATAAGTTGATGTAATATATTGTTTGTAATGGTTAATTACTTGCTGTGAAGAGTGGTTCTAATGGATAAATAATCTGTGTTTCTGTAAATTTAAATTGACTGGAAAGATGTTTCCTAACCGAGCTGAACCATCAGGGGAAGGTTATTATCCTTCGTGACAGTTCAGCATTCAAATTTGAACGTTTAAGGGCGTGTTTGATTTCTTGACTCTGGCTGGCCAGGTTGTGGCCGGCTCTAGCCTGGCTCCCTTGTTGCAACCTCCATGTTTGATTCTCATGTTCCTGTCGAGCCTGGTTGACTTGAGATTATGTTTGATCTGAGATACAAATGGATTGGATCACCTTACATCTGAAAAAGATAGCGATACCTCTGCCTCTATTTGGCATTCAACACTTTTAAGGTGCTGCCTAGGTGACCTCCACGCCACCGTGAGCAGAACAACGAGCACCACCGCCGGCATCAGCTCCCCTGGCCTTTAGCTTGATCAGGAACTGCACGTTGTACTCTGTCTGCGATGCGGACGAAGCGCTCCAGCAGCCTCTCGCGCGTTTGATAGTTCAAGGTGGTGGTCGTCGCTGCGGACGCCACGGAGGATGGCGAGCGAGAGCGCGAGGACAAGCAGCGGGTGGGCGCCGCCCCGACACTCTCTTGGCCATGGTGGCCATGGCCCGTGGGCTGCACACGGAGGACAGTGGTCGGGACCACGTGTCAACCTCCACAAAAGCCAGCGACAGTGCTGGCTGGCACGTCGCGTCTCGCACGCGTCCCGCTTGCTGCCATGTATCGCTGCTCTCGCACGCCGCTCGCCTGCGCCGCCGCGTCTCGTTGCTCCCGCTCGCCGCTTGCCTATGCCGCCGAGTCTCGTTGCTCCTGCTCGCTCGCACGGCCACCGTGTCACTAGAGGAGACGGCGCGGAGGGGCTGCGCTTCCCCGAGATCTGGTGACCTACCGGGCTCCGTTGTCATGGTGGCCAGGTCGGTGCGGCAGCAGTCGAGGTGAAGCACGCTGCACTGTGGGTGCCCCATGCATCATCGTTGCTGACGGTGGAGGGCTGCGGCGGCCCGGGGTAGACTGCGGCGACGCCTGGGGAGGACAACGTCTGTGACAACAAACCGGTGCATGAGGCGGGAGTCTTTCACTGAGCTCGAGAGGTGACTCCACGCCATGTGATACGCTAACGCTTCCATCCGACGTATTACTGCGTCCGACAGTCGTGCCAGCCACGCAGTGAACCAGGGGCGTCGGACCGGACAGAAATTTCCGTCCGACGCCTCTTTTCCAATTTTCTTCAAGCGCGATCTTCACCACCTTGCTTCATGGGTCTCCACTCTTTGTGCGCGTGTGTAAGCATTTTTCAAACATTTTGCAACGCATTTTGGTTAGCACACTAGGTCCTATATGCATATGTGGTCATGATTTCACCTAGTGGCACCCATGCGTCGAATTGCTGATAATAATTCCCCTCTTAATAATTCAGCTATCGATCCTAAACCACTCACACCCTATACGGTGTCTTAAGTGCAAAAACAAAATAGCCTTATTGCTTTATACCTTTGCATTGAGCCCATTTTTATTTTTCTCTTAGTTGTTCATCCAAGCATGAGCCCTTGATCATCTTTTGGATCATCACCATCTATCCACCATGATCTTCATGCTCCATCACTTGGCTAGGACCACCTTATCTAAATCATCCACTTAGCACAAGGTTAGTCCTAGGGTTTTATCACTTAGCCAAAACAACCAAACTAGACGCGCGCATAGAGGAAGCTGGTTGGGGAAGACAGGGCGCACGTCGAAGTTAGGGACGAAGGTGCGACGAGAAAGGGCGGCGCACGCACACAGAGGAAGTCGGCCGGGGAAGACGGGGTGCACATCGGAGCCGGGGCCGAAGGTGCGACACAACCACACGTAAGGGCGTCATGGCATGACAACGGGACGATGATGAAGTGGATCGCATGGCGCGGCGGTGTGGTGTGAGTGGAGATGAAGAACTGAGAGAGTGGGAGAGGAAGAAGAAGAAGCGGGATTTATAGCCCGGGGACCTTTAATCCCAATTGGTGATACGACCTAGGAGGCTGGGACTAAAGGTCCTTTAGTCCTGGGTCATATCACCAACCGGGAGTCCGGGACAAAAAGCCCCTATTTGGCGCGCAACGAAAATACAGGCCACCTTTAGTCCCGAGTGGATCTCCCACCTGGGACTAAATTTGGCCCACACTTTCATTTCTTGCTCACAATGCTATTTGTTGTATTTGTTAAATATTTATGTTTATAAATATAAATATGCATACATTTATTAAATGTGTAGTAAACACAATATAAGTCAAAAAATTACAAAACAAATATGTTTGCTTGGTTTTGCTTTTATATACCTCGGAAAAATTTGTAACTTTAAATATACTTTTTTTATCCTATAAATATTTAACATAATGTAATTCTATATAATTATAATGCAAAATTGTAGCACTGAATTAATGATGATGTGTGTCATAATACATTGTTTAAATGCCCGGAGTTGTGGAGTTCCATCTATACGAAAAATGAATAAAATCTTTGAAAATATCGAACACCTCAAAGAAACCCGTCAAGCACATACGACATCACAATTATTTCAAAATAGGTCTACTACATTATTAAAGATCCCCAACTTGTTTAGTGGGAATAGTAAAGAACTTCTTTTGATGTATGTGCCTTGGTTATGATCGCGTTGTAGCCATGGAGTAGCCTCATTATCTAGCAAGGGGTCAATGCTCTCTGTGAAGGGTGCAATTTCACCATAACTATCGTAATCTTCTTCGATATGTCGACTTGTCCTCGATTCCCACGATATTTCTTTTTTCTAAAAGAACCACCAACCGGGACTAAAACCCTCTCGCTGCAAAAGCCTGGCGCACGAGCCGTTAGGTAGGGGTTTTTAGTCCCGGTTAATAGTTAGTCCGGTTGGTAGTTTCAATCGGGACTTATTCTACATTTAGTCCTAGGCCGCCGAGACTAAAGGTAAAAACTGAAAGTCTATTCTCTACTAGTGTATTTTAATCAACTACTATAAGATTTCAACTTCCAAATATGCAAAATTACCTAACAAGTCAATTTGAGCTCAAATGGGTATAAATAAAAAAAATCCATCACTATTTCCAACCTAAAACTCTAAAAAATTTCTCTGTTCCTAAACCATGGATGAAATAAGCTATGAAGACACATCTAAACTATCAAGTGAGTCGAGCTCAAATGGGGCGTAAATCAAAAAAAAAAAAAGATCACCATTATTCCCGGCCAAAAAACCCTCAAATAATTTCTACATTCCTAAACCATGGATGAAATGAACTATGCATACCTTTACTAGCAGTGAGCACATCCAAACTATCAAAGTGATGAGTTTGAGCTCAAATGGGGTGTAAATAAAAATCAACCATGCATTATTCCCAACCTAAAAATCCTCAAATAATTTCTCCATTCCTCAACCATGGATGAAATGAGTTATGCATAATAGCAATGAATACATCTAAACTATCAAGTGAGTCTGAGCTCAAATGGGGCGTAAATCAAAAAAAAAAGATCACCATTATTCCCGGCCAAAAAACCCTCAAATAATTTCTACATTCCTAAACCATGGATGAAATGAACTATGCATACCTTTACTAGCAGTGAGCACATCCAAACTATCAAAGTGATGAGTTTGAGCTCAAATGGGGTGTAAATAAAAATCAACCATGCATTATTCCCAACCTAAAAATCCTCAAATAATTTCTCCATTCCTCAACCATGGATGAAATGAGTTATGCATAATAGCAATGAATACATCTAAACTATCAAGTGAGTTTGTGCTCAAATGGGTGTAAATAAAAAATCTACCATTATTCTCCCATTCAAAGAAAACAACAAATTTCTCAATTTCTAGATAATGAAATGAGCAATACTAGAAATGAAACATGAGAGGATTGGAACCGAAGAATGGATGGACGAACCAAATAAAGTCTAGAACCGAAGCATGAATTGATCCTCCAAGGGCAAGAACAGAGAGCTGGAGAGAGCAAGAACAGAGAGCTTTGAACCCGCTCGGGCTGGGGGAGGGGAGTACGTTGCCAATATAGACTAGGATATTTTATCCAACCAGGAATATTGGTGATCTTATAATCTCGGTTGGAGCCACAAACTAGGATTAAAACTTTAATCCTGATTGGTGATTCCAACCAGGACTAGAAGGGGACGTTTAGTCCCGATTGAAACCACCATCCGGGACTAAAACCCCCTGCTGCAAAAGCCTGGCGCGCGAGCCATTGGGTAGGGGTACATTTAGTCCCAGGCGCTGAGACTAAAGGTAAAATCCGAAAGTCTGTTCTCTACTAGTGTATTTTTAAGGATTAGGTGAAGCTAGATAACACAGGCACATCACATACAACATAAATATCGAAGTTAAGTGTGTATGCTGGTTCATTTAACTATATTACGATTACATCGCTGGATCGATGAACCATGATACATACATACAGTTGCCCAGGGCTATATAGCTCTAGCTATAGCCAGCTATTTAAAACTTTGGTTACCCTTAGCTTTATTGATGACAATATATATCTATAGCATATATATACTACATCTCTGGCACCCTCGAACATGTTTATTTACTTAACTTAGGCATGTATATGCAACACAAACACACGTCGAGGCCATGCACAGCGATGATGATCTATTGATGATCATGGCACTTGGTTGTCGGCCGCGGCGGCGAAGCCACAGCCATCCCTGTGAGCGAAAAGCTGGCGTGGTGCTTCATCGGTAGCCAGCCACTGGTTCACCGCCCAGGTGTGCGTCATGGTGGTGCCCTGCCCTATCTGGCTCACCTTGACGTAGTCCACGTACCAGCCGGGCTTATTGCCAGAGCCGTCAGATCTGATGGTCATGTCGCACGGCTCGCTGGGCATGCACTCGCCGGTGCCGTCGAACCTGTCGAGGTCGCCTTTCTCAAAGTAGTTGTGGCCGGCGCTCATCTGGCCCCACGACTCCAGGTTGGTGATGGTCAGGGTCGGCCCGCTCGTGCTGCTCACCTGCAGCGACACGCGGGCGTCGGTGCCGGCGTCCTTGCGGTCTCCCGTCTTCACCAGGATCTCGAAGCTGCACTGGGAAGCAGCAGTAATGGCGCTGCGGCTTGCAGCGAGGTAAAGGAAACAGGCCACCAGGGCGACCAGGGGCTTGCTCATCTTGCTGCTAGCTGGATACGACTGACTGCCGGGGTGGCAAGGATGATGATGATTATGTGTATGTGAGTGGCTTGGTTATGCCATCCATATCGTCTCCGGTCCCTTTTATAGATAGCTCCATCGCCATGCATTGGTTCTCCATCGCCATGCATGTCAGCTAGCTAAGAGAATACGAGCTACCAGCATGGAGATACCATGGGCGGTCACTGGGGTTGTCTCATGGACATACCATGGCGGCTGCCGGCCGGCTGGGGGGAAAGCATATATACCAGGACCGGACGGTGTGACTGGTCCACTTGCTTCTCCTAGACTGGGAATATATGCGCTTCTAGATTGGTCAATTGCATTCATCGTTTCTTACACTACGTGAAAAATTCACAAAGTTAACGCCTCTCCTTTTACAGTAGGGGCGGCTGGCTTTGGAGCCACCCTTACAGTGGTCAGGGTCACTATAAGGGCGGCTCAATCACCAGCCGCCCTTACAGTAACCACTGTATGTAAGGGCGGCCGGTGATTGAGCGCCCTACAGTGGTCAGTCAGAGTAGGTATAAGTGGTTTTAAAAAAATTTAAATTTCATAAACTATCTCGGATGAAAAAACTTTCTATACGAAGTTTGTAGATATCAAAAAGTTATGAAACTTTATAGTTGATAACTTTTTTATTTGACTTCATCTAGTCATGCAAAATCTAGTTTAAGTTTCTCAAATTTGAAATTCAAATTTTATAAATGGCCTCGGATGGAAAAACTTTCTAAACGAAGTTTGTAGATCTCGAAAAGATATGAAAGTTTGTAGTTGATAACTTTTTGATTTGATATCGTTTAGAGCTTTAAATAAGCAAATTACTTTCGGTTGAGTACAATTTATGGGAAACCAAAACTATCTATAGACACATGTGACAAAGTGTAGTGCAGTGGTAAAGGAAGTAACCGCGCGAGGGCGAGGTCGTGGGTTCGAATCCTGGTTCATGCGAAGTGCGAAAAAAAGCTTACAAAAAATATGGTGAGGATAGAGTGGCTTGGGGGGGATGACTGCTGGTGGCCCTTCCCAATTTAAATTTTTGGAGGAGGCAGGCATACTATCTCATGCTTCTGACTTCTGAGTGTGCAAGGGGCTGCTCCGTGCTATCGTCTATCAATTATATAAATATATCTACAGCTAGATATGAGAATATTATAAAGGCTCCTGGAATATATGCACTTATTCTAGCTAGTTAAGTTAGTTACCTATCACATCCATCATCGTTCCTAGCTACCTAGCATACATAAACGCCGGCAAAGTTACAATATTTTGGATGTGGGCCGGTCAAATTTTTTTCAATTTTGACTCGATTTATAAAAAATACATGCAACATTTGTATCTCCAAATAAATTATTTAAAAAACTAAACTCAAAGATATTTCCAATGATATTAATTATATATTATAAATATTAATACTTTTTAATATAAAATTGCCGGCAGTCTAGAAATATTGACTTCTTGAGAAACGAGAATGACATCTATTTTAAAAGAGAGTAAGAACTTTGGACACGTGGTTGTGCATTACAATAATATTGTTAAAAGATTTAGTTCAGCCGAAGGGCCTATAGACAAATGGTTGTAGAAGCTTTAATAGCACCTCGTCCTGGGTTCGACTTCCGTGACTGCCGGTTGTTAACTTATTATTATTATTGTGGCGTGTTTCCTTTTTAAAAATCCGTTCGCCTGCAAATACCAAGGTTTAAATATTTCCTCGGTCAGTATGGTTGAGATCTTCTACCTTAACTATAATGCATTACCCACGGCTTGTTGTGTTTTTTTTTTTCACTTCTGCACTTGAGCTTGTTAACTAGTCCCAAATACTTGCTTACTAAACTGCCAAATTCTGCACATATGTCCGAAACCCATCATTGTCCAATGAGTGAGTCGATAAGGAATCTGGAACTCAAAAAAGCAAAACGCATACCAGTTTTCTCTTCCATGTGAATGCGTGCATACTGCATGTGTTCTTCAACTTGTGTTGCATGTTCAATGGTACTACGTCCCACAGTGGGCCTTTTAGTTGTCCTTTCCCTTTCAGTCTTATAAAATAATGCTTCACTTACGATTGCCAACTACTTATTCAAGGCCTAATAAGGCGGCATGGCAACCATTGGAACGCGTTGTCAAAGAAATTTTTACCTAGGATCAAAGGCGGTGGTCTAGTCTACGGATTGATAGTTACTAGTGTCTATAACTTTTGATCAAAGAAATTTTATTGGTTGTGTGTGCTTTTCTGTAGAGGCCAGAAGTGAACCCAAGGTAGCTGTATCAACTCGTTGTGTAATTATCCCAAGTTCAATAAAATGCTTCCTCATTAAAAAAATGAAAGGCCTAATGAAGCTCAAATCATGTGGCATAAGTAAACACTCATTCAATTGAAATCTGAAAAATAGAGTAGGGAAAAAATGAGGGCATATCTTCGCACTCAGAAAACTAAAAACAAACACCTCAGCAAATCATGCGCCATAAGTAAACACTCATTCCACTGAAATCTGAGAAAATAGAATGGGGAAATGAATGCATATCTTGGCACTCACAAAACTATCATAAATTAACACCTCTGCATTTAATTCTATTTTCAATCATGAACTAATCCAGAAAATATGCTTGCACCAGGTAAATTTGGCCTTGCGTTGACCCTGCGGACCCTTCTTGAGAAGGACCTTTTAATTGTGCCTGCATAGTTGCATTTGCCGCATGCGGCCTGTCCACGATACGACTGCTTCGCCTAAGGGAGTGGACGGACACCAGCGTCCGCGAACGCCTTAGCCTCGGACCGGCACGGATGAGCGGCGTAGACATCGGGAGACAGACCTCCGCCTCAATCTCCTCCAGCACGGAGAGCATCATGGTAGCATCTACGGGCGCATCATCGTCAGAAGAGGGCAGTGGCCCCATATGGTTATCAAGGACGTCACCTCCGACGACGTGATCAATAGCTGGCATGGCCGAGCCGTCTCCCTCTTCATCTTCTTGGTTGTTGTGGATGTCCACCTGGATCGGGGGTGGTTCACCAACCACTCCCAGCGCCTTAGCCTCCGCAAAGCTGAGTTGAATCATCCATAGCAGCGAACGGACGTCCGCCACCGCTGCCTCAACCTCCACTGAGGAAATTGTCAGAGTAGATGGACACCCAAGCATGGGGGCACCCGGAGATCGACTCACAACAAGGGAGGCAGCGAGCTCATCGAACATCGGGCCAACCCATGGGAGGCCCCGCACCCTTGCACGGTGCTACAGCGACCGGTTCTGATTCGGTGGAGCACCGTGTGGGCGCAGCAGCAGCAGTAACCGCATTGTTGATGTAGACGACTGTCACGGCGATGACGATCTCCCTCGGCAACTTGGCCCGCGCTGCCATTGTCGGCCCGATGGACGTCGTTGGTGCCCCCCCCCCCCCCCCCCCCAAACACACACACACACACAATCTTCGCATGTCGGCATATTTCAATGATTTTTTATACAAATACATATATGTTTTTTTGTCTACTCTACAATAGACAAATATGTTCTTCATTCCGTTTTTGGTTTTCTAGAATATATGACTATTTTCTTGTGTTTAGATATACATTTATATTTAGGTTAATGGTAAAAATGATGTATCTAGAAAATCTGAAACATTTTATAATTTCTAATGCACAAAGTAGCCATTTATTGAAATCATTAGGGGATATGACTACCCATGACGGACTATCACTGCCGGTTTAAACCTCATCACTACCGATTTTTGAACCGGCACAACCAAAACAACAGTGATGAGGGGGCTAACCGAAGGTGATAAGGTTTTTGGAAAACACAAAAATAAAATTTAAAAAGATTAAAAGCAGCAATATTTTTAACACTAGGAGAGACCCACCACCGAGCCACACGGTCACTTTATTATTTTCTTAATATAGTTCACGAAATTTTTCACCCACTTTGCGTCATGGCAGCGCTCGAACCCACAACCTCAAGCTTTGCACGTTCAACCTCTAACCATACTGGTAAGTCACTTGTGTCTAATCAGAATATTTGTCCTCCTTTTTTTATTTTTCTTTCGATTTTCCAATGAAAAAATTGTCAAGTACAAGATTTAATAACTTTTTGCGTTCTATAACTTTGGTTTTGGTCATATTCTGTATTTGATCATTTAGAGTGAGCTTTATGACAAAAAAAACAACCAAGCAAAATACAAAAAGGTGCAGATAAACATGTTGACCGACTCAATTTCTAATGAAATGAATGTCAAAAAAGGAAAACTATAAAAAGCTTAGCACACATGTAGTGTGCCCATAGAGCAGGTATTGCGATCATGGAGTCCTATAAGCAACATCCAAGAGTGAAACACCAATCCGATTGCAATTTTCAAGTCATTGTTTGATGATTGCTTCCCATGATTTCCTCACGGTGACACAACAGTCCAGGTTACATATTTTGAGCCCGCCATCAGCACCTTTCATAAGCCGTATGGGACAAAACAAAGACAGATACGGAAAATTCTTTGTTTTTTGCAGGCTATAACAACAAACGGGTCACAGCAGCTGGGCTCGCCGAGATTCACTGGACGACCTGTCGGTCCAGCACTCCCTGCTATGCGGACGCATCTTTTTGTTGGGTCTTGGGCCGACTAGAGCCTAGCCCACAAACACTCCTAATCCTGTGTTCAATTACCACTGCAGGCACGATTCCGTGAGCCCAAACAATGTTCCCTTTGCTCGGACTGTTTTTTTTAGATTCCTTGCTCAGACCGTTAGACCGATGTTCCAGCGTATCTATATCTATATATACTATATAGTTTATATATACTATATAGTTCATACTCACTAGGCATTTACTCACTTCAAATCTCGCTCCATATTAAGCCACATCATCTAGACTTGCAGCCGTTAGATCAACAGGAATCCCTTCATCTAACCATCCAACTCTCTTCTGCGGCTGCGAACTCTTTGGATCCCCCTCAGCATTCACCAGCACATCGCATCATGGGCTTTGAGTAACTGTCTACGAAGGGCAGCTGAGAAGTCAGTTCAGGATATGCCCACGGATCCAAAGAGGATGAGCAGCATACCGTCGACAACACCAGGAGTAGTAATGGCCCAATGCTTTTACATCGCTCTCAAAAAACAGCAGGTATATGAAGGGATATTGCCTTTTTTATCTTCCACATGTTCATCGGACATCAATTTTGCTGATGCCTCCTGGTGCCGACAGCCACCATAGCAAGCGCTGTCGGCGAGGCAACCACTGCCCTTCTTGGCGCCATGCCTTTGGACAGTGTCGGTTGCCCTTGCCACCTACGATTCGGCTCTCCACTTCTACGTCAGTATTAGTTCGAGGCTGTCTTGGGCTTGTGGGATGTGGGCCTTTTGTGCGCTGGCTGTATAGGTCAGAAAAAAAAATTTGCATGTGTTTGAGCATTGAGATATGTTAAATTTGGTGTCCGATGCAAACAAAGACAAAGCTATCTGTCAGGCCTAATACCTTATTTATCTGAAGGAATGCTGGTCAGAGGTATATCGTCATGTTTTGTATGTGCTCATGCGAAGTATCCTTCCATAAATAATACCTTCCTTTCTTACCCTACTTATACCATGTTAAATTAAATTGGTATATAATTATAATCTTAATAAAAGTAAGAGTTCAAATAGCATCTACTAATATTAATTATATTACCAAAAACTATGTGAAAATATTTTTATGAGAAGATTTTACTAAATACAGTTGTGTCGCTTATCAATACTAACAATACCAATTAACTAAAATGTTTTCAATAGTCGTCTTACTCACAACACGTTAAGTATGCTCTCCAAAATACTAACACTAAACTACTCTGTATATCATTGATATTGAGTTTCATTAGTCAATACTCAACTGAAAATTCCGCGGCAACACGCGGGGAATTCAACCAGTTACAATATAGTTTTATACAAATACACAAAGATAAAATAAAAAAGATCTAAAAGTAGCAATTTTTTTAGGGAAAATTGGTTGTGGGACATCGCCAATGCTCAAAATTGGGTGCCACACACCTCCACTTTCGAAATTGGGTATAGGACACTAGAAGTAGGAGCACATTCGGCCGCCGGACACCGAGAGTGTCTTTCATTCTCGTGTCCAGCAGCAAATGTGCTCCATTCTCTTGAGTCCTATAGGCAAGATCTACAAACAGTGTGTGCACCAGCTAGCCACATGGTCACTTCATTTTTTTAATATAGTTCATGAATTTTTTCACCTACTTTGCGTCATATGGCAGCGCTCGAACCCACAACCTCAAGCTTTGCACGTTCACAAGTCACTTGTGTCTATTCGGAATATTTGTCCTCCATATTTTATTTCCTTTCGATTTTCTAATGAAAAAGTTATCATGTACAAGATTTAATAACTTTTTGCATTCTATAACTTTGGTTTTGGACATTTCTGTATTTGATCATTTAGACTGAGCTTTATGACAAAAAAAAAAAAAAAAACAACCAAGCAAAATACAAAACCAATAAACTTCATTGTTTGATGAAGGTGCAGGTAAACATGTTGAACGACTCCAATTTCTAATGAAATGAATGTCAAAAAAGGAAAACTATAAAAGCTTAGCACACATGTAGTGTGCCCATAGAGCAGGTATTACGATCATGGAGTCCTATAAGCAACATCCAAGAGTGAAACACCAATTCCGATTGCAATTTTCAATTCATAGTTTGATGATTGCTTCCCATGAGTTCCTCATGGTGACACAACAGTCCAGGTTACATATTTTGAGTCCGCAATCAGCACCTTTCATAAGCCGTTATGGGACAAAACAAACATAGATACGGAATACCTTTTTGTTTTTTGCAGGCTAAAACAACAAACGGGTCAAAGCAGCTGGGCTCGCCGAGATTCACTGGACTACCTGCTATGCGGACACATCTTTTTGTTGGGTCTTGGGCCGACTAGAGCCTAGCCCACAAACACTCCTAATCCTGCGTTCAATTCCACTGCAGGCACGATTCTGTCAGCCCAAACAGTTTTTTAGATTCCTCTCCCAGACTGTTGACCGATGGTCCAGCGTATTACACAGTAGTTTTATACAAATATAGAGGTGCTTTTCTGTCTCCTCTAAATTAGACAAATAACTTCTTCATTCTAAGTTATAATTTTTTATTGTTTTACTACATACTATATCCTTATTTTCTTGTATTTAAATATACATTTGTATTTATGTAAATGGTAAAAATGATGTATCTAAAAAATCTGAAACATCTTGTAATTCTAATGCACAAAGTAGCAATTTGATTAAGTTATAGGGGATATTACTACCGAAGAACGGACTATCATTGCCGGTTCAAACATCATCACTACCGATTTTTGAAACGGCAGAATCAAAGTGACAATTATGAGGGGGCTAACTGACGGTGATAAGCTTTTTGGAATATCAAAAATAAAATGAAAAAGATCGAAAAGTAGCAATCTATACTTCTTATATAAACAAATCACACTAGTGAATTCGCTTGACATGCAAGCTATCCACATCAACAATCCACTATAACATGTAATTAAAGCCAACTAGCACATCTAGTTACGATAGCTATCTCTTCATTGACATTTATTTAGTTGTCCACATCAATGTATCGAAACCATTAATCAAAATTAATTTAAGATAGTTTAATTTATATAACTATAAATATATAAGTCCAATATCTTTTTAAATTATCCGGAATCGCCGTAGGAACGCCAGCGTATTCTCCTAGTATTCTTAATACTAGAAGATACCCCGTCAGCCACACGGTCACTTTAATTTTTTAATGCAGTTCACGAGATTTTTCACCCACTTTGTGTTCGAGGAAGGTAGGTCGTAGACACGTCCTGCTAACAAAAGCACTACAGTTTTTACGGCGGGTCGCAAGAGGAATGAGGCCCAAGCCCACGGATGGTCTGCTAAGGGAAGGAGCAAGCCTCACTCGATGGCCAGGTGGATGGGGCCCTGGCGAGAGCGCCCGATAGATGCGTCTGCACATGGCAATAAAACTCTGATTCGCCCGACCTCCCGTAAAGAAGGTCGGGCGAACAAAAGGGTTTCTTATTCCCCAACGCAAGGGGAACTAGATGATTTTCGGCACCTGCGTCGAGTACGACAGTTGACCGCACGATGGCGGAGGGCGCCACACGAAGTGCTGCCACCAGCAGAACATGCCGCACCCTATGACTCTTGGCTCGGTGACCGGCTGCCCCTTATCTTCCGACATGGAGACATGTAGCAAAGGAGGAAAACCGTGACCACCACAGTTTTGGGGAGGAAGCGTCGCCGCCAAGGAAACTACGACCAGCCACTTCATGATGATCACACCTTGTAAGCCAAGGCTCCCACTTTGAACAATAAAAGGGAAGCCTTAGGGCAGGTACATTGTTATTGTCTCATAATTAGTCTCATAGAGTGCCATGTAATTTAAGATGACTTAATAGACTTACAATGGTTATCCTTTGAAGTTGTCTCATGGCAACTCATTATTTTTTAATTTATAGAGAGCATAAAATAGGATTGTGAGGTGTATTGCAAAAACAACTCATACAATGGTAAAATAGATGTCTCATAATCCTAAGTTTTAGCTCATAAGATGGTTGTTTCAAGAAGCAACAACCTCATTCTCTCCCATCTCTCTCTTGCCTCCACATTATCAAAAATACTACGTGGCAATGCATGAGACGGCGTATGAGACCGCTTACGTGTAGCAATGTACCTACCCTTAGCCTCACCTAGAGGTGATCCCTTCCTTGGACTCTCTTCGGACATCCTTAGTTCATAGAGTTCATCATACATACATACTTAGAAACACACATGCACATTCTCTCTCATATATTCTCTTCTCAAAGAGACTTAAGCTTTCCTTAGAAGTTCTCTCTTGATGTAAACCCCTACTACAAGATCTCTCTGGATGTATGGACATTTTGCCCGAACCAGTAAAATCCCTTGTGTTCGCCTAACTCTACCATATGCAAGCCTAAATACGCTCCACGAAAGAATCACTGTCGATCCGGGTTCAAAACACCGACACTTCGCGTCACGGCAGCGCTCGAACCCACAACCACAAACTTTGCGCGCTCCTCTAACCATACCAGTAAATCACTTGTGTCTATTCTATATTTGTCCTTAGTTTGTTTTCTTCAGTTTCAAATGGAAAAGTTACCAACTACAAAGTTTAATAACCTTTTGTAATCTACAACTTTTTTGGTCATTTCTCTATGCAAGATTGTTTAGAGCGAACTTTTTGACAAAAAAATACCAAGCAAAATACAAAAACGTGTTGGTTGAAAGTGTAGGTAAACATGTTGAACGACAACAATTTCCAATGAAAATGAATGTGAAAAAAAGGGAAACTACAAAAAGCTTAGCACACATGTAGTTTGCTTTAGTTGCAGGTATTACGATCATGGATTCCTATAAGCAACATCCAAGAGAGCAACACCGATTCCGATTGAAATTTTCAATTCATAGTTTGATGATTGCTTCCCATGATTTCCTCATGGTGACACAATAGTCCAGGTTACATATTTTGAGCCCGCCATCAGCACCTTTCATAAGCCGTATGGGACAAAACAAACACAGATACGGAATACTTCTTTGTCTTTTGCAGGCTAAAACAACAAACGGGTCAAAGCAGCTGGGCTCGCCGAGATTCACTGGACGACCCGTATTGTCGGTCCAGCATTCCCTGCTATGCGGACGCATGCTTTTGTTGGGTCTTGGCCGACTAGAGCCTAGCCCACAAACACTCCTAATCCTGTGTTCAATTCCACTGCAGGCATGATTCCGTCAGCCCAAACAATGTTCGCTTGCTCAGAGTGTTTTTTTAGATTCCTCAGACTGTTAGACCGATGGTCCATCGTATTACAATATAGTTTTATACAAATATAGGTAGTTTTTTATACAAATACAGAGGTGCTTTTCTGTCTCCTCTAAATTAGAAAATTAACTTCTTCATTCTAAGTTATAAATTTTTATTTTTTTACTAAATACTATACGCTTATTTTCTTGTGTTTAAATATACATTTGTATTTATGTAAATGGTAAAAATGATGTATCTAAAAAATCTGAAACATCTTGTAATTTCTAATGCACAAAGTAGCAATTTGTTTAAGTTATTGGGGGATATCACTACCCAAGAACGGACTATCATTGCCGGTTTCAAACCTCATCACTACCGATTTTTGAACCGGCACAACCAAAACAATAGTGATGAGGGGCTAACCGACAATGATAAGGTTTTTGGAAAACACAAAAAAAAAGATCTAAAAGTAGAAATATTTTTAATACTAGGAGGGACCCCACCAACTAGACACACGGTCACTTTATTTCTTTTAATACAGCTCATGATTTTTTTTTTCACACACTTTGCGTCATGGCAGCGCTCAAACCCACAACCTCAAGCTTTGCGCGTTCACCCTCTTAACCATACTGGTAAGTCACGTGTGTCTATTCGGAATATTCGTCCTGATTATTTTATTTTTCTTTCGATTTTCTAATGAAAAAGTTGTCAAGTACAAGATTTAATAACTTTTTGCATTCTATAACTTTGGTTTTGGTCATTTCTCTATTTGATCATTTAGAGTGAACTTTATGACAAAAAAACAAGCAAAATACAAAACCAATAAACTTCATTGTTTGTTGAAGGTGCAGGTAAACATGTTGAACGACTCCAATTTCTAATGAAATAAATGTCAAAAAAGGAAGACTCCAATTTCTAATGAAATGAATGTCAATAAAGGAAAACTATAAAAAGCTTAGCACACATGTAGTGTGCCATAGTGCAGGTATTACGATCATGGAGTCCTATAAGCAACATCCAAGAGAGAAACACCAATCCGATTGCAATTTTCAAGTCATTGTTTGATTATTGCTTCCCATGATTACCTCATGGTGAAACAATTCTCCAGATTACATATTTTGAAGCCGCCATCAGCATCTTCCATAAGCCATATGGGACTAAAAAAACCAAAACACATAACATATGGAATACTTTTCTGTTTTTTTTTTTCAGGCTAAAACAACAAACGGACCGAAGCAGCTGGGCTCGCCGAGATTCACTGGACGGCCCAATAGCCTAGTTCTTGTCTGCGCAGTTGCCTTCGTCGTTTCCTAATGTTAAATTGTTTTTGCTCTCCACGAACATATATTTTTCGTTTAATCGCTCAACATACCTATTTCCATTCTATATTATTGTTTACTTAAAGCATGGCTGCTAAGTGCTAACTGCCCCTCCCCGTCGTCACTAAGAGCATCAGTAGTGTGGGGGTCGAGCGTGGTTCGATACAATAAATGCTGCCATGGTACCCGGTTCTATACACTGCAGCCATGCGTCGATGTAGACGCGGTGTCTTCCTATCGAACCCGCACATAGCGAAAAAAAGTGCTCCTCCTTCTCTCACTCTCTCCTGCAGTTGACAGTTGCTACTCCCGCGCGCTCTTTGCTCTCTCGTCTCCATCCGCAGAAGAAGCAGCGGCACGGGGGCGGCCGCCGCCCAAACCACCACGCCACTGCCACTCAGACCTCCATGCCATCGCTGCCTAGACCTCCACGCCGAGTAAGGCCCAGGCACGCCGCGCGTGCCGACGACATCGCGGGCATCGGCCTCCTCGCCTGACACGGAGGGGCGAGGCCGTGCCGCCGGACGGGGAGTGACGTGGCCGCACCGCCGGATGGAGAAGGGTGGGGCCACGCCACCGGACGGGGACACTGCAAGCGGACGAGAAGGGGAGGCGCTGGGGAGCAGTGGATCCGGTGCTCTGACCCCCATGGACGCCGGGTTGAGGTCCATGCCGGAGCCCTATTTGCATTATGCCATGCCAGTGGTACACGCATGTGGCCATGCATGCGTTTTAATAGAGCACATTTGATTAGCTATAGGATGGAATAGGAGTTCGGAGTTAGGAATTTAGAGACCCTTTTGTTTGCTATGCAGAAGTTAGGGCTAGGCATTTTTTCTAGAAAACTGAACTGAACTGAACCGAATGAAGCCAAACTGAACCGAAGTGCTGATTTTATCAGTTTAGATGTCAATGTGGGTTCAAGATTTTCTATGTGTTTGGTGATAAGTGTCGGCGTTGGTTTGAAACCATGCAACACCAATAGAAACCACTTAATTTGTTTTCTCTACAAATTTGGTTAAACTTAGGCTCCGTTTGCACGAGAGAAACAAATTTGGTTGTTCTAGGATTAACCTGGAATGCTTCCGAATGAAACGTTGCTTTAACCAAGTGTTTCACAACTGAAATGTTTCTAGTTACTATAGGATAGGATTTCCTTCACAGAAAATTGAACGGCTTGGAGTGGTTTCGCTGCCTTCGCATGATTCGTATGCCAGCTCAAGTATGGTTTCCCTGCTTTGGTTTTGGTCATTTCTCTTTTTTGACCATTTAGAGTGAACTTTATGACAAAAAAACCAAGCAAAATACAACACTTCATTGTTGGTTGAAGGTGTAGGTAATAATGTTTGTTTTTTTTTCCGAAAGTGTAGGTAATAATGTTGAATGACCCCAATTTCTTCAAAAAAAATATGAAATGAATGTCAAAAAAAGGAAAACTATAAAAAGCTTAGCACACATGTAGTATGCCCAAAGTGTAGGTATTACGATCATGGAGTCCTATAAGCAACATCCAAGAGAGAGAAACACCAATGCGATTGCAATTTTCAAGTCATTGTTTGATTATTGCTTCCCATGATTACCTCATGGTGACACAACTCTCCGGGTTACATATTTTGAAGCCGCCATCAGCATCTTCCATAAGCCATATGGGACTAAAAAAAACAACACACAGAACATATGGAGTACTTTTCTGTTTTTTTTTCAGGCTAAAACAACAAACGGACCAAAGTAGCTGGGCTCGCCGAGATTCACTGGAAGGCCCAATAGCCTAGTTCTTGTCTACGCAGTCGCCGTCGACCCGTCGTCGTCTCCTAATGTCAAATTGTTTTTTGCTCTTCACGAACATGTATTTTTCGTTTCTGATACTGCAACGGATCGCTCAACATACCTATTTCCATTTTATATTCTTGTTTCCTTAGAGCATGGCTGCTAAGTGCTAACTGCCCCTCCCTGTCGTCACTAACGAAAGACACTTTTAGGTCCTGATGACGTGTCTTTTTAAAATAATAATTCAAAAATTCAAAAATAAAATTTTTCAATAATTTAAGTATATTTGCGTTTGAGCATGTCTTTCCGAACCATTGTCTAGGTCTCATTGGCTAGTGGTCTTAAAAAAGATCCTTCCGACTAGAGCCTAGCCCACAAACAAGATCCACTACCTCGTAATACTGTGGCACGATTATGTGCTTGTTGGTTAACAACAAACCATCTAGTAGCTAGTAGTACTTACAAAGGACAAGCCTATTGATTGATGGCTTGAGGGTATTCGTCGGAACACATCCAAGTTTAACTAGTTGACGTCCCCGCGCATTGCTGCGGGAAATTAAGATAAAATTATAAAAAGAAGCACATATTTAAGTTGGCAACGGATCCTATGCAAACTAAAAGATCCCACGCAAACAGAACTAACGATCTGGACCGCAGGATGTTGATCCAAGGGGGCGGAGAGATTGGGTAATTTTGCACTTAACCGCCAGCTCTTAATCACACTTTTACAAATCCCTCCTTCCACCTCTCTCATGCGCCCCTTGGATCAACATCCCGCGGTCCCGGATCGTTAGTTTACAAGTTCCGATCTTTTTTGTTTAGGATCCGTTGCCATTTAAGTTATGGGTTTATATGGTGAATTTGCTTGTAGAAAAGATTAGGTTGATTAATAAATGTTACAGATGGAAAATAGTAGTTCTTATTCTTACTACAATTATGTTGCCCCTAGTAAATTTAGAAGGCTATTCCCTCAGAGAAAAATTTAGGAAGCAAAAAGTGTCTTAATTTAGGAAGCAAAAAGTGTCTTAGTTATGCCTCTGCTCGGATAGTCACTACTACGATCATATAAACCTGACAAATCAAGATAGGTGCCAAACAAATAATCTGACAAAACAAATGTACTTCAGCCCATTGGCCAACCTATAAATGGAAAACCCATTAGTACACTTGGCAGTGAATCAAAATAAAAAGGAAGGGAAAGAAAAAACACAAAGAGTAGGATTTAAATAATAAAAAGAGTAGCTTGTACTACATAAATGAAGAATGATAAGAAAGAAGATAAAAATGCCATCTTTTTACAGTGTCATTTGTTTTATCATATAAAGTTGTTCAAAAATATGTCAGTGTTAGAGTCCGCAGGAACCAAAACAATTAATTTTAAAGGAGCGGCTCCAGTGGACACCATATTAAATAATGAATCATGCCTATGTGTAATCATCGAAACAAACATGAGAAAAATTCCAGTAGTTGAGGCCTTGAGTTGCTGCGATCTATGAGATTGAAATGAGCTGTTTGGACTCCAATCGGCATAGCCTGGACCTGCAAATCAATGGCAGAACACCCACTGCCTATACCTCGTTGATTCAATGTATATGTATATATAAATATATAGCCTGGGATGTAGGCGGCGGGAGGTGCGCAGGCGGACCGGTGTGGAAGGAAGCGAGAGCGTCATTGTCCGTTTATGCGGAGAGCATGCAGATTAGCATGGCAGGGCAACAAGAGGGCGAGGACAGATGATGAATGGACGGGTAGATTAGATGCTACAATTAAGATGAAATGGTGAAGAAAATAGAGGTGACGTGGACGCATGAGGGCTAAGTTTTAGAAGAATTAAATGCTTAGTGGGTATGAACTATATAGTATATATAGATATAGATATAGATACTCTCCGTCCTATGTCACCTAGGAGAGACCGTCGAGGCCTACGTCGATGACATCGTTGTCAAGACTCGAAAAGTTGAGAACCTTGTCGCGGACCTCAAGTTGACGTTTGGATGCCTCCGGGCTAAGAACATCAAGTTGAATCCCGAGAAGTGTGTCTTTGGTGTGCCTCGAGGCATGTTGTTAGGGTATATTGTCTCCCAGCGCGGCATCGAGGCCAATCCCGAGAAGGTCGCGGCCATCATGAGAATGGGGCCAATTCAAGACCTGAAAGGGGTGCAAAAGATCACTGGATGCTTAGCTGCACTCAGTCGGTTCATTGCGCGCCTGGGAGAGAAAGCCTTGCCTCTGTACCGGCTCCTCAGAAAATCCGAGCACTTTGCATGGACACCTGAAGCAGAGGAGGCCCTCTCGAAACTGAAGAGCATGCTCACATCTCCTCCTGTGCTCGTGCCGCCTCGGCCGGCTCGAGACGGCATACCCGCCGAATCCCTCCTCCTCTATGTGGCCGCAACCACTCAGGTGGTCAGCACAGTCATAGTGGTCGAGAGGCAGGAAGAGGGGCACGCGCTCCCCGTCCAGCGGCCGGTGTATTTCATCAGTGAGGTGCTCTCAGATGCCAAAACTCGATACCCCCATATCCAAAAGCTGCTCTACGCAATCGTGCTCACCCGTCGAAAACTCCAGCACTACTTTCTTAGCCATCCGGTGACGGTGGTAACATCATTCCCACTTGGGGAAATTATCCAGAACCGGGAAGTCGTGGGTCGAATCGCCAAGTGGTCGGTCGAGCTCATGGGCGAGACCATCACGTACGCCCCACGAAAGGCTATCAAATCCCAAGTACCGGGCCGACTTTGTCGCCGAGTGGACCGACGTCCAACTCCCCCCCCGCATCCAGCCGAGCTGTGGACCATGTATTTCGACGGGTCACTTATGAAGACAGGAGCAGGCGCGGGCCTGCTCTTCATCTCACCTCTCGGAGTACACATGCGTTACGTGGTGCGCATCCACTTTGCCGCCTCGAACAACATGGCGGAGTATGAGGCGCTCGTTACCGGGTTGCGCATTGCCATCGAGCTTGGGGTCCGACGCCTCGATGCTCGAGGCGACTCGCAGCTCGTTATCGACCAAGTGATGAAAGCCTCGAGCTGCCATGATGAAAAGATGGAAGCATACTGCAATGAGGTGCGCAAGTTGGAAGCCAGCTTCCATGGTCTCGAGCTCAACCACATCCCAAGGCGCTTCAACGAGGCTGCGGACGAACTGGCCAAAATCGCTTCATCTCGAGCGCCGCTACCCCCGGACGTCTTCTCGAAAGATCTTCACGAGCCATCCGTGAAGTGGGACTCGGGGGCTGGGGCAGGACCAGCCGTTGAGCCTGCTCCTACGACGAAACCCCCTCGACGGGGGCCACAGTCATGGAGATCGACCAGGTCACGAGCCCACCAACCGACTGGCGTGCACCATTCCTCGAGTATCTCATTCGAGGGGAGTTGCCAGAGGATCGAACGGAGGCGAGGCGACTAGCTCGTCGAGCCAAAACTTACGTCCTTTACGGGGACGACAGGGAGCTCTACCGCCGGAGCCCGACCGGTGTACTTCAGAGTTGTATCTCGATCGAGGAGGGCAGAAAACTGCTCAAAGACATGCACTCGGGGCTTGTGGCCACCACGCCGCGCCAAGAACCCTTGTCGGGAACGCATTCCGGCGAGGCTTCTACCGGCCCACCGCAACCGCCGACGCCATCAAGCTTGTTCGAGCGTGTGAGGGATGCCAATTCTACGCCAAGCAAACGCATCTTCCAAGACACGCACTCCTGGATGATCCCCTCACGTGGCCATTTGCGGTCTGGGGGCTCGATCTGGTCGGACCCCTCAAAAAGACAACGGGAGGCTACACCCACTTGCTCGTGGCCATCGATAAGTTCACCAAGTGGATCGAGGCCAAGCCCATCACTAACATCTTCTCGGAACGAGCGGTCGAGTTCTTCACCGACATCGTCCATCGCTTTGGAATCCCCAACGTCATCATTACTGACAATGGCACCCAGTTCACAGGCAAAAAGTTCTTGGACTTCTGCGATCGGTACCACATCCGTGTGAACTGGTCGGCAGTCGCCTACCCTCGGACTAATGGCCAAGTCGAGCGCGCAAATGGCATGATCTTGCAAGGTCTAAAGCCAAGGATTTTCAAACGCCTGAACAAACACGGCAACAAGTGGGCGGCCGAGCTCCCATCAGTCCTGTGGAGTCTGCAGACGACCGAGAGTCGAGCCACTGGGTTCACCCCGTTCTTCTTGGTCTATGGGTCCGAGGCCGTCCTCCCCACTGACCTCGAGTACGGGTCCCCTCGACTCAAGGCCTACAATGAGCAGACTAATCAAGAAAGGCTGGCAAACGCCGTCGACCAAGCTGAAGAGGCTCGAGACACGGCGCTCCTACACTCTGCGCGCTACCAATAGAAGCTACGGCAGTATCACGAGAAGAACGTGCGCAAGAGAGATTTCAAGGTTGGCGATCTCGTGCTCCGTCGACGACAAGACAGCAAGGGGCGCCACAAGCTGACTCCTCCCTGGGAAGGTCCATTCATCGTGGTCAAGGTGCTGAAGCCGGGAACGTACAAGTTAGCCAAAGAGGATGGCTCGACTCTCACCAACGCGTGGAACATCGAACAGCTACGTCGCTTTTTCCCCTAAGCCTCGATGCCTTGTACATATTTTGTCTAAATATACCACTAGTATGAATAAACGAGTCAATTCCTTACTTTTTGTTCATACACAAGGTGGGCTCGACTTTGTTCCTACAAAGTCAAACCCCCCCGGGGGCTAGACCGTGGGGACCCCCCCGAAGTCCTCGAAAAACGCACCTAGTTTTTCGAAAACAAAGTGCTCGACGTAATCTTTCCCCTCCCGCCTCGAAATTTTTCGTAAGCTAAGTATTTGCGTCACCTCGAGCTCGTCGAGCCAGGCGATCGAGCACAAGGCTTCCCACGCTTCCGAGCTATGGCACCCTAACTCATCCCCTCTCGAAATGGTTCGAGCACGCCAACACTTAGCTAAAACAAAGTAAAGGCGGAAGTGGAAAATGACATCAAGCGCAAAGAAAAACTAGAGCGTAACGGTTTAAATTACAAGCATCAAGATTTTAGGCCGCTTAGGCCATTCCACGACCAGAATATTTTGATTCTTACAAGGGCCTTGTCGCCCGATTTTGGCTCGCAGCCGGATAAAAACTACTCCATGTCGCGGGAGGACTTCTCGCAGCAGATCACCTCCAAGACGGGGCCCGGCTCCTCGGCCTCGGCCTTGAGCTGCTCGATCCGGGGTTGACCCCTCCTTCTTGTTCGCCCTCGGCGTAGGTGAAGCCGCCGCAACGGCCTCCATCCCGGCCCGGCGTCCTCCCTCGAGATGCTAAACCCCGAGTAGAAGATGGCCATCGTCCGCGCGCAAAGCAAAGACAAGGGCTTCCCGAATACGACCCGCAGAGGCGCCGAACTCACGGACCCGGCTAGCGTAGCTCCGCCGCATCCGGCCCTCGACGTCCACCACCGGCGGAAGCCCTGGGCCTGGCGCTAAGGGTGTTGATGGCGCCGGTGATGTGGGCCTTGGCCGAAAGCACGCTGTGTCGGCCGGCGCATGGGTTGACTTTGCGTACTCACGCGCGTCCACCAAGTCCACCTCCAAACCCGAAAAGGACGACAAGAATCAAGTACTCAATCAAGTACTCGAGCAACACGTATGAATCACGCATGAAAAAAGAACTAAAGGACTCGAGCACTTACCGGTGCGGCGGGTCGAGAGCCCTTGCTCGCGTTCGAGCGCCCGCGCGAGCTCGGCCTCCTTTCTCCGGAGGGCGCGCTCGATGTCGCGTTTCTCCACGCGCGGCTCCTCATAAGCCTTGCCGGCGCCCGGATGGCGAGGTCCTTCTCCGTCATCTCTTGACGGAGGTTGACCGCCTCCGTCTCGGAGACCGCCGCCCGCTCTTTCTCCGCTTCAAGCGCGCCGGCAAGGGCCTCCTTCTCGGCAGCCTCCCGGTGACCGTTGCCCGGAGCTCCTTCACGTAGGCCTCGACGCCGGCCTTGTCCTTCGGGAGCTGCTCCATGTCCCGCACTTGGCCTTATAGCCTTGCAAAGACCGTAGCCGCGTCCTTCTTGAGCCGCTCGAAGGCTTCGTGCAGCTGTGCGTACTCCTGACGAGCGGCCTCGGCCTCCTGCGTGGCTCGGGCGAGCTTCTCGCTGGCCTCCCGCGAGCCGCTTCGGCCCCAGTGCCACTCGAGCGAGCTCGTCCCGAGCTCTTCCGCTTCTCCTTGGCGGCGTCCGGGCGGCGTTGGCCTCTCGAAGGAGTCGGGCAGACGGTGCGGCTCCGCCTCAAGATCCCGCCCCATGCGCACGTATCGCCGGATCTCGTCCTCACTCTCGCTAAGGGCGCGGATGTGAACCGACTTGGCGTATGAGCAACTCTACGCCGTCTGAATCATGAAAAAAGAAAAATCAGATGCAAGCTACGATAAGTCCGAATAAAAATGGCCGTGCTCGAGAATACTCACGGAAGAAAGCCGAGGCAGGTCCTCGGAGACAAGTGACGGGGGCGGTTTTAGGGCATGCTCGAGCCACCGCCGGCGCTCCTCGGCCTCCATATGCGCCTCGAGCTCCTTTTGATCGTTCATCACGATCGCGGGGGCCTCGTGGTCGAGGGGTCGGGAAGCACCGGCGGCGGCCTTTCCCACATGGGGAACTCCTCCCGCATCTCCTTATCGACGGAGGAGTGGAGTTTCCTCACCGCCTAAGTCGACGCCCGCCGTCACCACTCGTTCGCCCGGGGTTGCCGGCGCCGTGGTTGACTCCGGGAGGAAGATGCCTTGGGCGAGCGCCGCGCCTCGATCCGCCTCCGCTCCTCGATGGATACGTCGGTGGGCTCGGTGCGCCCAAAGCCGACCGTCCGCATATGATCGTCTATGATGGCGGGACGCCGTCGCCTTCCTTTGGGCCTCCTCCCGGTGGTCGGCCTCGGACATGACGGTGAACTCCACCTCACAAGTCGTCGAGTCGTGCACGAGGTGAGGTACCATAACCACCCTTAGCCGTCGCAGGCAGCGGCGCCCGATACGGCGCCGAGTGGAGTTCCCGCTGCTGTCCCACCTCGCGGCCGCTCGCTCTCCCCTAGCTCAGCCCGCAGCTCCACCTGCGGCTGGCGCTCATCGCCACCCGTGACAGAGGGCTGCTCCACCACTGGCTCCGCCTGCTGCTCCACCACCGCCGCCTGCTGCTCCGCTTGCAGCTGATGCTCTTCGCCGCCTGCGGCAGCAGGTTGCACCGCCGGCTCCGCCTGCTGCTCCACCGGCTCCTCCGCCTTCTCCTCCTCTTGCGTGGCGGCAGGGTGCTCCTCGAGCGCCCCCTCTCGAGCGGCAGTTTGGGCCTCCCCGTCCTCGACCCTTTGCCCAGCAGAGGAGTCGACCTCCATATCCCGAGGAGGGGTCGGGGCTCGGCCCGGCTGATGTTCAGGCGCCGTTTCCGCCTCCTGCATCTCCACATCCCCCACCGGCCGATCGGTGGCGACCAGCGTTTCCTCCTCCTCCTTCTCCCTGTGCTCCTCCTCGAGCTGGCGCAGGCTGACCGGCCAGGAGGATTTGGCGCCCGAGCTCGGACTCTCGTCTTCGAGCGTGATGGGCTGCTGCTCCGATCCAGCCCCCGTCGCCGGAATAGAGGCCGCCGGCCCGGGCGCTATCGCCCCTTGGTCGCCCCCGCCGCGTCACCTGGGCGCGCCCGACGACGTCGGGATCTCGAGCGGGAGGGCGTCGAGGCCGTGGTGGTGGTGGCGTCCTCATCCCCCGTAGCCTTGGTCACGGCCCGGCACGCACGGACGCAGCCATCGCCATCGCCCGCCACGCCTAAGTGCATCCTTGGCCCGCTCTAACCAACCGGAGTAGAAGGAGGAAGGGTCACTCCACCCGGCATCGACGGGTGCCGCTCGACCCTCCTATGGTCCTCGGCCTCTTAGTAGGCGGCATGGGGGGAGGGACGGTAACGCCTCAGGGAACGCTTAGTCCCGGGAAGAAAGAGAAAACAAAAATTCATTGTGACAAAATACTCACACGCAAACAAAATAGTGCAATAAGGGATAGGTCGACCGTAAGACTTACCCCGCGGTCGAGGTAGCGCCGCTCGAGCCACCCGGCTTGCTCGAAGCGCTCGGGGCTTCCGAGCCTCGGGCGCCCCCTTGAGTCCTCGAAGACTTGGGGGCCTCGAGCCTACCACGGGTGCCGCCGGGGCTCGACACCTTGGCGGCCGCCCCCGTTCGGCCGACTCCTTGGCCGGCTCGGCACGCGTCCCTTACGGATCCGGGTCCTGCGGGTCGAGGTCCGCTCGGCCCGGCGGTCGCTGGAAGGAGCCCGGCGAGCAACGCCGGGCTGCGCAGAAGTTGAAGTGCGCACATTTGCAGCCTCATGCTGCCGGGTGTGCGCGCCCGTTGAAGAAGAATGATGGCGGGGCGACTCCACTCGCCGCCCTGCTTGAGCCGGCGACGGCGAGCGAGCGCGGTGGCTGGAGCGTTGAGACGCCCCCGCTGCCTCGCCTGGGCCGGCGACGGCGCTCGAGCACCGCGGCTCGACGACTCCTCCTGCTGGCCTGCCTGAACCAGCGACGAGTCGCCGCGCAGAAAGGCCCGGCGCCAAAGCTAGCTCCTGCACGCGAGACCGAGGAGGCGTCGTGGCTCGGGTGGCGGTGGCGCCATCGTCGCCGGCCGCCTCGTCGTCTTCCCGTCGTCATCGCCCTCGTCCCCGTCGGTCGACTCGAGACTAGGGCTCCTGCCGGTCGGGTCCGCCGCGCACGTATTTCACGCGCCCGGCGGCGCCTAGCCTTACGCTTCTCCTTCTCCTCTAGCGCACGGGCTTTCTGCGCCTTCTCCTCCCTCCTCGAGACCACGGCAGCGTGTTCTCGTTCGCCCCTCAGGCGTCTTACCTCTCGGTCGGGCGCGTCCTCCTTCACCGGGGGCCTCGACTCCGCGTGGTCGTTGATATTCTGGAAAAAAAAAGAGAGAGAGGACAGGCCTCGATAAGGATCGCTCGAGTAAAAAAAATGACGAAAAGGGATCTCAAAAAAACTCACGAAGCCCAGCAGGTTGAAGGCCGGACGCATGCGGAAGAGGCCGACTTGGTTCTCGCCGAAGTTCCTCCCGCCGTCGATCGCGTCGCGCACCCGAGCCACGATCGTGGCAACCGGCGGGGCGCGTCCGACATCCCCGCGGCCGCCGCGAGCACCGCAGGTCGGCGTCCTCCGTCATCCGGTCGAGCGCAGCGGCGCTCGAGCGGGAGCACCGGCGGCCTGTGGAACTCAAGAACCGTTGATGCCGTTAACTCATAAAATTAACCGTCAACTTATCATACAAATGGACCTATTCATAAATACTTGATAGATATAGGGTGACCACCGACGTAATTCCACGAGTTTTGGTGAATATCTATTTCAGGTGACAAATTTTGAAAACTACCCAAGATGGCCCACATGTCGGGTTTACATAGAGAGAAAGACCGAACGGGTGAAAAAGTATAATCTAGAGGACTCCGGTAAGGCGACACCGAAGCCCGGGGCCCACTGGCAGCATGGCCGCCGGCCGACCAGAAAGGAGTCGGCCGACTCCCCATCTCCACCAATCGGTGGAGTCTCGCGGATCCCGCTCCACCGACTTTGAAGATCAATAATTATCGTCCATTTAGGTCGGTTTGATCCGAGGGCTGTGGTTAATCCTAGGGGCTATATAAGCAGAGCCCCGGCCCCCGGGTGAAACCCTAATTCATTCTCCAATTCATTCAAGACTTCAATCCAGAGAGAGAGTTAGATAGAGAAGGGTCCCTCGAATGGATCTATCTCTATAGGGTATTAGTATCAAGAGAGATTGAGAGAGTATAGAGTGGAGGTAGATTTGGAGGAAGCCCTACTGTCGGTGTCTCCTTTCCAAGTGTACTGCGGGATCAAGTCTCCTAACCCGAGGCTTGGTTTTTAATCATTCGGCAATTCAACTTCTAATACTAGTAAGTTCGTTGTTATTATTGTTCTTTGGTTTACAAGTTTACTTTATTTCGCCGCGTTGGGAATAGAGTAATCGTTCTTTAGCATAAGCGTGGTGCTTAGGCTAGGTTCACTTGTAGATGCTCCCTATTCCGGAACCGTGGTAGTAGTGAGGGAAGTGACAATCCCTTTATTACCTTTGTAATCCACTTCCCGTTGGTAGGTAAGGTAGGTCCTTTGTGCCCGGTTTAGCATCCTCTCGTGGTGTCTATTCCTCGGGTACCCCCTTAGAACAAGTAGTCTCAAAGCTTGCCATAGGTTAAGAAGATCGACGAAGGAGTTCTCTCTATATCGCTTAATTCTCACTTGACTAGCACCCTGGGGTAGTAGTAAAGATCGGGTTAGTCTATTGCACGTTTTCTCCTAGCGGATAAAAACAAATACGATACTCGTGGACATTCTCCCGGGTGAAGTGCTCACCGATATCCGTGCGCTTGCGGATTATTTCTTTGATTCTTTCGTGTGCGTATCTAGTGTCAACAAGCATTTCGGCGCCGTTGCCGGGAGAAAGACGGTCTCGTTTAGATAACCTAAATCTTGCTCTACCTTGTACCTATACTTTTTCTTGCACTTTACTTTTCCGTACATTTTATCTTTTTCTATCCTTATGGATAATTCAAATTCCATTCCTATCTTTCAATTTTCTGCACCCACGGAGACCAAACCTAGTGCCACATGAGTCATCACAACCTATTCAAACACCTAGCTATAGGCCGAGTCCGCGGTTGATTGCATTGGTCCAAAGCCTGTCCTTTTCGAGAAGGAGACGAAAACCCTTACCTTCACATTAGAGACTTTGAGCAAACTTGTGACTGTCTTCGCATAGAGGGCATGTCCGACAAAACCCTCCGTTGGAAGCTATTTCCTTTCTCATTAAGGGGAAAAGCCGACAATGGTATGATAAAGCCGTAGGTAAGCAACAAGGAGATTGGGGGTCCTTACGCTCCAACTTTTGCCTAGATTTTTATCCCATCTCCCAAATCGTCGACCTTAGAGTCAAGGTTTCGACTATTAAGCAAGAACCCGAAGAATCTTTGGCCTCATCCTCGGAATCGTTTTACTACACTTTTAGCATCGCCCGGACCTTAGTCTACCGAGATCCCATTCTTTTACAACACTTTTATAAAGGTCTCGAGTAGAGAGTAGAAAATTGCTCGACACAACTTCGGAGGATCATTCTTGCATATCTCTCACGAGAATGCAAGATCAATCCTAGACCAAATCCTATCTAGTGAATTAGACTACCTCCTAGAAGTAGAACCTCAAGTAGCTAAAGACAAACATTTGCCGATACACCATCCACCTCGCCTAATCCATGTCTTGAGCGAGACAAGGAAGACATTCCACTTCCCGATTTTATGCTAGATATTGAACCCGACCGCGTTTTCCGATTTTGGAAACATCTTCAACTATCACAAGGTGAAGAAGCCACAAGGCAAATATCACCCAATAAAGCCATGCAATATTGATGAGGATATTCCAACAGGAAAGACCTCAGGAGAGTTAGTGTCTGTCATGAGCAATGAGTGGTTAGAAGAGTCAGAGCTTTCCTCTGAAATAATTCGTTTGAATTCATCTTCTCTTCCCATTCATTGCATGATTAACAATGATCGCATAGACGCTCTCTACAATCCAGGTTGTGGGTATAAATATCATGTCTACCACACTAGCAAAATATTTGCAAAGAAACATGACATTAACCCCAACAAAGGAAGTTCATAAGAAATCTTTCAAGACAAATTCTTTCTTGTTTAGGAATCCTACATGTCCTACCACTCCGGGTAGAAGGAACCCCGTTCACTTAAGCTTCTATGTCTTTGACATAGGGGACTTCCACCGTTGATAGGACAACCCTTTAGAAGACTTCTTTATGAAGGACAAACCGGGAAACTAAACATTTGTTTAGGCAAGAAACTCCAGTTTGCAATGTCCATTTCACACTCTTTAAATACTATGACCGAGCCCCATCCACATTATGATCTCGTTGGAGGAATTTAGAGCAGCTTCTCTAGAATTCCTAGTGAAGCCGTAATTAGAAGATGAAGCTAGATTCTTCATAGAAGAAGAAGTCGACCCTTCCGAGAATGAACCATTAGATGAGTTTACCCTACCACCTAGGCCTCCTATTGAGTTCAAACCTTTACCGGCCCGGTCTTAGATATGCCTTTCTAGGAAATGATCCAGACACTCCCGTCATCATAAGTGACACTCTCACTCAGAGCAGACCTTTCCCTTAATGGCTGTCCTAGAAAAACATAAAAAAGCTTTTGGCTACTCACTCCAGACCTCAAGGGAATTAGTCCCGCCCTTTGTACCCATCGCATTCCCACGATCCCGATATTCCACCATCTAGAGAACCCCAACGTAGGCTCAATAATGCGATGAGGGAAGTTGTTAAGAAAGAAGTTTTAAACCGTTGCACGCCGGGATTATTTACCCCGTGCCACACGGTGAGTGGGTCAGCCCCGTCCAAGTTGTGCCTAAAAAGGAGGCATGATCGTTGTCCAAAATGAGAAGAATGAGTTAATCCCGCAAAGAACCGTCACAGGATGGCGAATGTGCATAGATTATAGAAAGCTTAATAAGGCAACAAGAAAAGATCACTTTCCTTTGCCTTTCATTGATGAGATGCTTGAGCGATTAGCCAACCATTCTTACTTTTGCTTCCTTGATGGATATTCGGATATCATCAAATCCCTATCCATCCTAATGATCAAAACAAAACGACCTTTACATGCCCTTATGGAACCTTTGCTTATCGTAGGATGTCTTTTGGGTTATGTAATGCACCAGCCTTCTTTTCAAAGATGTATGATGTCTATATTTTCCGATATGATTGAAAAGATTATGGAAGTTTTCATGGATGATTTTTCGTTTATGGAAAAACTTTTGATGAGTGCCTTGAAAACATAGATCGAGTTTTACAAAGATGTGAGGAAAAACACTTAGTCCTTAATTGGGAAAAGTGTCATTTCATGGTTAGAGAAGGAATAGTGCTAGGACACTTAGTGTCCGAAAGAGGCATCGAGGTAGATAGAGCCAAAATAGAAGTTATTGAACAACTGCCTCCTCCTATCAATGTGAAAGGAATTAGAAGTTTCCTTGGCCATGCTGGTTTTTATCGAAGATTCATAAAGGATTTCTCTTTCATCGCTAGACCTCTTACCCGCTTATTGGCTAAGGATGTTCCTTTTGACTTTGATGATGCCTGCTTACAATCATTTGAGATCCTTAAGAAAGCACTTATTTCGCTCCAATCATTCAACCCCCGATTGGACTTTACCTTTTGAAATTATGTGTGATGCAAGTGACTACGCCGTAGGAGCAAGCAGTTAGGACAGACTAAGGATAAGAAGCATCATGCAATAGCTTACGCTAGCAAAACTTTGACTCGGACCTCGGCTTAATTATGCTACCACCGAAAAAGAGCTCCTAGCTGTTGTCTTTGCTATTGATAAGTTTAGATCCTACTTAGTGGGTGCCAAAGTGATTGTTTACACCGATCATGCCGCTTTAAAATATTTGCTCACTAAGAAAGATGCTAAACCTCGTTTGATAAGATGGATTTTATTACTCCAAGAATTTGACTTAGAAATAAAAGATAAAAAGGGAGTAGAAAACTCGTTGCCGATCACTTGTCTAGAATGCGTTTGAGAAACCACAGAACTACCCATTGACGACGCACTCCGGACGACATGCTCTACGGAATCACAGATCTCGACCCCCGGTATGCGAGATATTGTTAATTTTATGGTTACAGGTTACGTACCACCGGAGGCAACAAAAGGAAACTTATCCAGGAGAGTCGTACTCACATATGGGATGAGCCCTACCTCTTCCGGGTGTGCTCGATGGCCTCGCTCGTAAGATGTGTGCCCACCGAAGAAGGAATCAAAATCATTGAAAGATGCCACTCATCGCCATATGGAGGCCATTATGGGGTGTTCCGTACACATGCAAAGATTTGGCAATGCGGATTTTTCTCGGCCAACAATGTATGAAGACACAAAAGATTTCATTCGGAGATGCGGTCCTTGTCAAAGACATGGCAACATTAACTCAAGAGATGCCATGCCACTTATCAACAACCTTCGATCGAGCTCTTTGATGTCTGGGGAGTTGATTTCATGGGACCATTTCCACCATCAAAGAAATGTGAATACATCCTCGTAGCAGTGGACTATGTGTCCAAATGGGTCGAAGCTCTGCCATGCAAAAAGGCAGATAGTTCAAGCTCCAAGAAAATGTTCGAAGAAATAATATTTCCAAGATTTGGTGTCCGAAGGATAGTCATAAGTGATGGAGGATCACATTTCATCGACAAACGCTTTGAGCAATACTTATTGAAGCATGGAGTACGCCATAATGTTGCTACTCCGTATCACCCTCGACAAGTGGCCAAGCGTAGACATCAAATAAGCAGATCAAGAATATTCTTCGAAGACGGTGAATGAAATGGGAACCGCATGGAAGGACAAGCTTCCCGATGCACTATGGGCATATCGAACAAAGATACAAGACACCTATTGGGATGTCACCATATCAACTAGTCTATGGAAAGACTCGCCACTTACCAAGATAGGCTGGAATTCAAAGCTCACTGGGCCATCAAGAAGTGGAATATGGATCTAGAAGCAATAGCGGGAGAGAAGAGGAGGATGCAAATCTCCGAATTAGAAGAATGGAGAGAGAAAGCCTATCACAATGCCAAGATATACAAAGAAAGAGTGAAAAGATGGCATGACAAGAGAATCAAGATCAAGGAGTTCACACCCGGAGACAAGGTATTACTTTTTAATTCCAGTGGTCAAACTCTTCGGGCAAGGAAAGCTTCGAAGCAAATGGGAAGGACCGTTCGAAGTAGTAAGTTCATCATCGCATGGAGCCGTTACGCTTCGCAACAACGAAGGTACGATATTCAAGGTAAATGGTCAACGCCTTAAAATATTTTAGAGCCCATTGAGGAAATTGGTGAAATAGATGAATTAAACTTCTTTCTCAATTAGGTAGTTGGGCCCGACCTTTTTACTTTTCGTTTTTCGGGGTCCAGGTATTTTTCCGAACGACAAAAATATGCTAAATAGGTTGCGAAAAACCCTGGGGGAGTCCACTCCGCGTAGTCGGCCGACCCAAAGGGGAGTCGGCCGACTCATGGACTCCCCCATTTGCCGTCAGCTTTTGCACTCGTGATCCTTCCATACTCTACCTTCAGGAATTTTTGCCGATTAGGGTTTTTGAGATAACGTTGACGCGTTATTCCTTCGGAGATTCCCTTTAGATGCCCTTTAGATGCCTCTCCATCCCCCTATATAAAGAAGCCCAGCCTCAGGCCAACCTCATTCCATCTAAAGCCTCCTCCTCCTACCATCAAGCTTGCTACGCAAAGAATGGCGAAGTCGAGCCGGAGAATTTAGATAGGAGATTGATCCGCTTCGGGATTGATCTCAACACCATCCCAAGAGAGAAGCCCGAGAGCAAGGCCATCGTTCTTGCTAAGCCCAAACCCCTAGCCTCTATTCCTCCAAAGCCTCAAGCTTACGCCCATAGCTACTTCGCTCAACCATTCATCGCTGCACCCAAACCTTGCTCCTTGATGGACCTCCACCAAAAGGTCCTATTGTGAAGCTCCCGAAGGCACCAGGATCCTCCCTCCTAAGCACAATGAGATGCTTATGGGAGTGAAGACCAACAAGCAAGGGGAGATCGTCTGTGCTAAGTATAGCACTGGAGAGCGCTCGTATTTCGAGGGAGTTCGTGCTCACCCGAGCAAAGTGAAGTTCGTCCCTCCGAAGGAAGCCCCAAAAGCAGCTCTCGCCGCCTCAGAAGCTCCAAGGAAGCGTCGCAAGACCGTTGCAGACTTAGAAAAGGAGTTAGAAACTCAGCGCGACGTTATAGCATCTCTGCGAAACGCTCAACATGTCCAGAGCAGTAGCATTGTCACTCTCATAGATAGACTTCGTGCGCAAGAGAAGAGGACGGCTAAGTTAGAAAAGAGGTTAGACGCTCTAGAGAAGCGAGCTGATTAGATAAGATTTATCTTAGCATCAGAAAGGCCTAGTGTGTTTAGATTAAAAGTTTTAGTTTGCAAGAGTGCTTAGTTAATGTTTCGATCATAGTTCTTTTTAATACTTGTAACCCGTGCCTTAATGAAGATGAAATAAAGTTTCTAGTTATATTTATTATTGCATATGTGTTGCCTCTTTTGTCTCCACCTTGTTGTGAATGAAGATAACGGAATCTAGTGTGGGGAGGCAACCGACGACGAAATTAACGGATATCGCCGAACCAAGTAAAAATATTTGAGAGTATACGATGTGAAGATCACGCACGACAAGCGGACCCCGAGGGGCCACTGCGTAGCCGGCCGACCCATAAATGGAGTCGGCCGCCCATGGGCCGAGCCCATTTGGCTCCGGCTTTCGTCCACGGTCGGGTTTGCTTCCCTACGTTCCAAAATTTATACCGATCATGTTTTTCCGATTCGTTTGGGGAACACTTTGAATTAAATCACTTGCTATATATACCGAGAAGGTAGATTATTTTAATCATGACCCCAAGATAGACTCACACCATGATAATTCCAGGAATCCCGTTGCCGTTGGGAACGTATTTTATAGGGACCCCATTTTACTTAAGTTGTTGAGGATAGTGATATAGCATGGACCATGAGAACCTGAATTCTTGATGTCTAGCTGCTTGGAGAATTTCTTTTCAAAAATCTTAAAATGTTAGCTATACTTCTCCTCTGTGGTTATAAATGCCTATAGAGCCTCGTCGACAAAATTCGAAAGACCAAGACATAAGCTTTTATTTGTGTTGAGAATAGTCTTGGCGGTATTAGAGCCTTAGAGAAGGGTCTCTTACTCATATGATCAAGTGCACTTACACCCACATATATATCTGCGCTCCTACACCGGGAGTACGCAAAAACATGCTTTCCGCCATTCATCCATCTCCTACACCGGGAGAAGGATACATACACTTTCTAGGATTTCTATATGCTCCAAGGATTGTTATCATCATCCAGCTGTTAAAAGAAGATTATTATTGTCATCATCATCATTATGTTCAAGGAAGTTATTGTATCCGGGAGTGAGACATGGGCTATGCAAAAATAATGTTAAAAAAAAAGAGAAAAAAAAGAAAAGAAAGAAAAGAGATAGCCCATGAGCTCTTAAGTATTGTGATCCCAAAAGAAGGAAGTTCAAAGAAACTCAAAGAGCTATTCAAGAGAAGATCAAGCAAAGCAATGTTCAAGAGAAGAGTGTGCAAGAGAGGGAAGGAGCATTATTACCACCAATTTAGCCACCAAATATTCCACACACTTGCACACACTTGATCTAGAGTAAGATCCCCCTCTCCTTGGTTCCCGTTTTTGACTAATCAATATGCACAGGTAAAAATGCTATTCCTTGAAATACCTTAAACTCCACATAAGCCTATATAGAATAGGAGGCATACTCTTTCACATGCCTCAAGTGAGTTCCAAAAATACTACATACATTGAGAGATTTAAGTGCTCTATACATAATGGTGAGTTCTACAAATACCACATATAAAGAGTGATTCGAGTGTGCTACATGATGGAGAAGGGTAAGCTAAGTTTTTCGTGCAAAAATGTTATAAAAACTCCAAGTGACAGGATTGATAGAAGAAGGATCTCTACTTCAACTGTTCCATCTTTCAACTCCCCAAAGTTCAATGGTAGACACTTTGAATCCGCAAAGGTGTGTATGATCGTGGATAATCTAATGTTGATGTCTTAGTTTGAGGCTATGCTTAAAGTAATCCATCCTTTTCCTCGAGACGAGTAAAAGACAAGTGTGGGGGAGTTTGTTGACGGTCGTTAACTCATAAAATTAACCGTCAACTTAGCATACAAATGGACCTATTCATAAATACTTGATAGATATAGGGTGACCACCGACGTAATTCCACGAGTTTTGGTGAATATCTATTTCTCAGGTGACAAAAAAAACTACCCAAGATGGCCCACATGTCGGGTTTACATAGAGAGAAAGACCGAACGGGTGAAAAAGTATAATCTAGAAGACTCCAGAAGGCGACACCTGAAGCCTGGGGCCCACCTGGCAGCATGGCCAGTCGGCCGACCAGGAAAGGGGAGTCGGCCGACTCCCCATCTCCACCAATCAGGTGGAGTCTCGCGGATCCTGCCTCCACCGACTTTGAAGATTAATAATTATCGTCCATTTAGGTCGGTTTGATCCGAGGGCTGTGGTTAATCCTAGGGGGCTATATAAGCAGAGCCCCCGGCCCCCCGGGTGAAACCCTAATTCATTCTCCAATTCATTCAAGACTTCAATCCAGAGAGAGTTAGATAGAGAAGGGTCCCTCGAATGGATCTATCTCTATAGGGTATTAGTATCAAGAGAGATTGAGAGAGTATAGAGTGGAGGTAGATTTGGAGGAAGCCCTACTGTCGGTGTCTCCTTTCCAAAGTGTACTGCGGGATCAAGTCTCCTAACCCGAGGCTTGGTTTCGTAATCATTCGGCAATTCAACTTCTAATACTAGTAAGTTCGTTGTTATTATTGTTCTTTGGTTTACAAGTTTACTTTATTTCGCTTCGCGTTGGGAATAGAGTAATCGTTCTTTAGCATAAGCGTGGTGCTTAGGCTAGGTTCACTTGTAGATGCTCCCTATTCGGCGGAACCGTGGTAGTAGTGAGGGAAGTGACAATCCCTTTATTACCTTTGTAATCCACTTCCGTTGGTAGGTAAGGTAGGTCCTTTGTGCCCGGTTTAGCATCCTCTCGTGGTGTCTATTCCTCGGGTACCCCCTTAGAACAAGTAGTCTCAAAGCTTGCCATAGGTTAGAAGAAGACTGACGAAGGAGTTCTCTCTATATCGCTTAATTCTCACTTGACTAGCAGCCCAGGGGTAGTAGTAAAGATCGGGTTAGTCTATTGCACATTTTCTCCTAGCGGATAAAAACAAATACGATACTCAGGACATTCTCCCGGGTGAAGTGCTCACCGATATCCGTGCGCTTGCGGATTATTTCTTTGATTCTTTCGTGTGCGTATCTAGTGTCAACAGCAACGACGTGCGCAATGTTGAAGAAGAGGTTGCCGGACCTCCGGTGGCGGAGGCTCGAAATGGCGTTGAGCAGGGGGTCCATGCGCGGGCGCGCCTGCGGCTGGCCGTGCGTCCAGTTGAAACCGGGCGTGGTTAGCACGGCGCCGGTGTATTCCGGGAAGAGGCCCTCCTCGTTGCGGAGGTAGAACCATTCTCGGTCCCAGCCGGCGTTGTTCGACGTCCACGCGCCGGATAGCCAGCACTCCTTTCTTTTCAGCCCGATCGAGCAGGAACCCGCTCGAACGTAGCGGCGGACCTTTGGCTTCATCTTCTTCTCCTCCTCTTCCTCGTTCTCCTCTTCCTCCTCCTCGTCACCGTCGTCACCGTCATCACCGTCGTCGTCGGCGGCCTCCTTGTCCTTCACCGCCTTGGTGAAGAGCGTCGCCTTGAAGATGTGGGTGAACAGGTCCCACTGCGGTGCCATTCCCAGATACCCCTCACACACGGCGGCGTAAGTAGCCGCGAGCGAGATGGAGTTGGGGTTGAAGTGCTGGAGCTCAACCCCGAAATGGTGGGGGAGCGCCCGCATAAAGCGGCTCGGCCGCGCACCAAGTCCCCGCCGGTGGAACCTGATAAAGCTCGGGGATGTAGCCCGACGGGGATTGGGCTCGAGGTGGTCGTCGTCCGGCACCCGCCACTCCGGTGTCCCTCCGCCGGATTGGGCGGAAGCAATCCGCCATTGACCAAGTTGATCAACATCGCCTCGGCCACCGTGGACCGAGGCCACGGAAGCGTCTCCACCATCACCACCGGCGTGGGAGGCTTGGCGGCGCTCCGCTTTGCCCTTGCCTTTGCCACCGAGGCGCCCGGCCGGGAGCTCGTCCCGACTTCCCCGATCGACCTCCTCATGTCGGTGACGGGAGCGGGACGATGGAGCAACGACGGCGGCGGAGCACGAGGAATGGTGGCGCGGGGAACGGCGGCGCAGAAAGCAGACACGGTCGTGGGCTAGAGCGGCGCTGGCGGTCGCGGGTGGCGGCGGCGGCGATTGCAGATGATGGTGGTGGCAGATTGAATCTGAAGCGGGGCGCAACTGGCGGCGTGAGCAGCGAGAAGGGCGAGAATGCGGGAAGAAGAACCGGGAGCCTACTCCTCCATATTTATAGAGCCCAAGCCGATCCGCGTGAATCGCATCCAACGGCCTAGATTACGCCATCCAACGGCCGCGCGCCCCCGGCGGACTCGACGAAAAAGGTAACCGCATTTATTGCCCTGACAAACCGCCACCTACCTCCACTTACAGGGCGCACGCGTCGCGAGACGAAGCGGAACCGTCGCCAAGACACGATCACCACGATGCACCGGTTTCCGCCTAAAAAGGCGCGCCGCTTGCAACGGACGGATGCGCCTCGAACAGACGTAATGACGGGACATCTCGACAGACGGTCCCTTACACGGTAAGAAACCCAGGGACCCCGGTCCCACAAGTAAGTCTCGAGGAGCGGAGGCCGACCCACGAACGGGTTCGACGCCGCGCCTCGAGCACCCGAGTTAGGGCGCCAATGGGAAGGAACCTCGAAAGGTTCCACTCGAGAATGAACCCTCGAACCCGATGACGCGTCCAAGGCGGGGCACTAGGTATCCAAGAGATCCCGTCGACGGAGGCACTCGAGCCGCCGGTCCCCTCGAACGGGGCCGGTCCTCCGGGAAACTAAGCGCCCAGCTCTAATGAGAGCGCCCCCGGGCCACGAAGCCGTCTCCCCTCGAAAGGAGGCGAGCTCTCACTTGGACTACCCGCCATCAGCTCACATAGGGGTATGGCGCTCGCTCGGTCGCGAGTAGTGTCAGACCTCTCACCACTTGGATCTGATCCAAGGGATCCAGCGAGGAACTGGATCACGACTCCAGCCCAGCCGTTCGAGGCTCGGGGGCTCGAGTCACATAAACAACCTCCCTCGACACGGGAGGAACAGGAAATACTCGAGGCTGCTACAACTCCAGTTAATAATACTCTTACTTAAAACCGTTCATCTCAAAGCCCCCAGAGGAATGCCTCATTCCTCTGGGGCCTCGGGGGCTACCCCGCGGGGACGCCGCGCGCCCCCCACGGAGAAAGGACGAAATGACCCCTCGAAACAACTTGACCCTAGGTCTAGGTACTTCAACTCCACTTCATGATCCCTTACTTGAAGTTTTTTCACAATCAAGCAAGGGCTCGGGGGCTACTGTCGGATACCTAGATTAGGGGGTCCTAAATTGGGTGAATTAGAGACGAGCAAATCAGCCTCATCCCTCTCTAAAAATCCCAAAAAATAACTAACCAAAGAAGCCTCCAATCCCCCCCGAGCTGGGCCGGTCCACTATCAGGCCCACAAAAGCCTCAGAACCTCCTAAACTCGAGGAGCGGCCGCTCACCCGCTCGACAGAGAAGTACGGAAACCGCTCGAGCGTGCGACCGCTCGAGACGATGATGCAAACCGCTCGAGCGAGCAACCGCTCGAGCGGGACGGAGAGCGCTCGAGCGAGCAACCGCTCGAGTCTGCCCTCAATCATTGTCCGTCCGCAGCATGCACGTGGCTACGGGGCTCGAACAGTGCCAAAGTACTCGACGCCGCCTAACCCCATGGCTACGGGGCTGCACAGCGGTGTAACTTGCGCCGGTCGCTCCGCCATTACGCTGCCCATCCCCGGATTCAAGGATGGCAGGTGCCACCGTGGAGCCGTACTACGACCGTGCCACGTGCGACGCCCCCTTTAGGCGCCGTAGTCAAGCCCCCGCACCGTCAAACACGTCGTGCCGTCCCATCGCTCGGGTCGACGACCCTCGAGCCGGCACCAAGGCGCTCGAGGAAATGATGGCGGACGCGATTGGCGTACGGAGCAAGCAAAGGCCCCGTCTTTCCCACCTCGACGGCCATACAAAGGGTTCCGGACGCACGTGCTCGTCTACGCCGGCACCATACCTCGACTACGTCAGCCCACGACCAAGAAGGACGAGCAGGCCATTATTGACCATACCGCTACAGGCTCGAGCCGGACCACAGGGAGCGTCTACAGTTTCGATGACTTGACATGGCGCATGTACCTCGACGTCATGCCCACGATAGCCCTATCTACTCTGTACTCCTGAGCCTCCTCTTGGCCTATAAAAGGGGATGCCAGGGCCTAACCTAGGGCAGGTTTTTTGGACGCCTTCTCTCGCACACTCATTCACGGCTAAGTCCCGCTTGTATTCACCCCTGTACAAGCACTCAGGTGCAAGATAATACAAGTCTCTTCCCTCTGCTGGACGTAGGGCATTCTTTGCCTGAACCAGGATAAACACTTGTGTCCTTCTTGCATCACCATCCGGATTAGGGAGCACGCATAGAAATTTACTCGTTGGTGTTATACCCCCCGGGGTACGAAACACCGACAAATATATTTATAAGCTGATGATTGAAATTTAAAGAAAAATGACTACTTATGGGAAAATTAGTATAATTAGATATAACATGAAATATATTTTCATACTATATGGTGTCATGGATGTTCATATAATCATATTTTTATATGATTAGTCAAGCTTTACAAAGTTTAACATAGAACAAATGTATAAGTTGATTGATTAAGTTAGGATAAAGGGAGTATATTGACAAACAATACTTTTGTTTCATGGGATGGTTGCATGTCATGCCCGAGTACGCAAGGCTTAGGTCTGTTTGAAATATAGGAAATATTTGCTATTTTTGTATTTTTCATGTGAAATTGGACTGGTTCTTGTGAAATTCCTGATATGCGAAATTCTTGTGTTTCAAACAGGCCCTACATGTGGAAGGTGGACACACGTGAAGAAGGTGGACACACATGCATCGATCCATATCTATATTAGAGCACATTTGGCTATTGGTAGGAATTTAGAGATCTTTTATTTGCTATATGTAGAAGTTAGGGCTAGTCGTTTTTCTAGAAGATGGAAGACCAAATCCAACCGAAATCAAGCCAAAACTCAACCGAAGTGTCAATTTCTTTGGTGTTTGGTATTAGTGTCGGTTCAAGATCTTCTATGCGTTCGATGATCAACGCCGGCGTTGGTTTGAAAACATGCAACACCAAGTACACCAACCTACCTTAATACATATGGACTGAGATTGGTACATATATAAATATAGTCAAACTTAAGAGCTTAGATTTTGACAACGATTTGTCGAAAATCCAATAAATATATATGCTTCTAATTTGATTAGTGACTTGAATTTTTTTATTTAGCAATTGTTTTTTAACTATATCTGATGATGAGTTGCTCTGACACGTCCCCCGTCGTCTAGCCGATTCCGGCCACGTTTCGTTGGCCACCACCGTTCGTTCGTCTAGCGGAAAAAAAAAGAAAATTTGCCAGCGAAGCAAACCCGTGCGCCGACGAAAAGGATAGCGGAACTACGAAACCAACAGCGAGGAGAGAGAAAACAAGAGAGAGAAAAGAAAAAAAGGAGAGGCAAAAAGCGACCCCCTCGACCCTATCCCGCGCCCGGCCGCCGGCGATCGCCGCCGCCGCGGATGCGACGCGTCCCTCCGTCGGCGGCACCGTGGAGGCCCGCGCGCGTTCTCCGACGACCCCTCCGCCACGCGCCTCGGATCCTGGGGCTCCGAGCCCGATCTCGCTCCCCGCCCCGTCGCCGGCGTCGATATCGCGCGCTCCCCTCGCCCGCGCCACCGCCCTCCTCGCGCCCGCGCCGATAGAGCCCGAGCTCGCTCGCCTCGGGGCGGAGCGGATCCGGATCCACCACCATGTGGCTCTTCTGGCGGACTAGCCGGAACCGCTTCTCCGTCGAGGAGCTGCGGGACCTGACAGACCAGCTGCAGAAGGTCCACGCCGTCACCGAAGCGAATCTGGATCTCGTGATCGAAGCACTGAGATCGATCGCGGAGCTCGTGATATACGGCGACCAGCACGATCCTTCGTTTTTCGAGTTGTTCATGGAGAAGCAGATCATGGGTGAGTTCGCTCGTATCCTACGGATCTGTAACAATCTGTCATCAAGGGTGCCACTCCAGGTGCTGCAGAGCATGGGCATCATGATCCAAAATCTGAGATATCTACATTCGATTCGTTACATCCTTAGCAATGAGCACATCAACTGGTTGATCACATATCCATTTGATTTCCGGATCGATGAGATGGTGTCCTACTACATATCCTTTCTGCGGGCGATAAGCGGGAAGCTGAACAGGGATACAATTTCTTTGCTGGTGAAGAAGACGGAAGGCGTCTCAAAAAAAAAAAAAAAAAAAAAAAAAAAAAAGAAGAAGACGGAAGGCGATGAGGTCACTTCCTTTCCTCTCTATGTTGAGGCCCTGAAGTTTGCCTTTCACCAGGACAGCATGATTCGTGTCGCTGTGCGGACCTTGACGCTTAATGTCTATCACGTTGGAGATAATCGGTTAACAGGTTCGTCTCCGGGTGCCTCTGTCGGAGTATTTTTCAGACATGGTCCAGCATTTTCGGAGGCATTGGAAGGCGTGGGATACACGGAGCGAGTGGACCTGTTCGGCGCCCGTACGAGCCCGCCCACACCCCCAATCCCCGCCTTCCCCACCGCAAATCCTTCTCTCCTCCGTCTCTCTTCTCTCCTCCTCCACCGCCTCGCGCGCCGCCCGCCCGGCGGCGGCAATTGGCTGCTCGTGCTCGCGTGGCCCCGGATCGCCGCCAGGTGCTCTATCTCTCTCTCGCGCGTGGATTATTCTCTGATGAATTGTTTCCTGCTCATCAGTAGTTTCGTTTTGTTTTGTGCTTCTTCCGCGTCTGTTCCTTCGTTTTGGCCCTTCCCCTGACCCCGGGGGAATTCAGGAGGGCTTGCTTCTGGTACCGGGTGGCGGTTCGAGATTTTGCGGGAGGGCGTGGGTGGGTGGGTCGAGGTTCGTGGGAAGTCGTGGCATGCGGTTCCGCAGCTCCGCTTCAGGTGCTTGCTCCAGCGAGATTGCTGGAGCCCATGATTTGGTTTTTCGAGTCTGATCGCAGGCCTTTGGTTTCAGCACGCGTGCGTGTGTTAGCCTTGCTTGGCGCTTGTCATGGAAAGTTGTTCAGCATGCATCAATTTGGTTTCCCACGTATCTGAATTCTTAGGAATTTAGGTCATTATGAGCGATCAGCGAAGGCTCACCCTGCGTGGGATCAAAGCTGTGGGCTTTCCCTTCTCGACAGCAGATGACTTCTGCATTTTTTTTGAACCCTTTATTTTTGGTGGTCCTTGTTTTTTATGGAAAATCGTTGGAGAACTTGGTCTCCGGTGGCTGTAGGATTTTTCTGAGGTGCTATTGGATGGACTTGGACTTGCAAAATAAAGTACTCCTATATATATGTGGTAGTATAAATGTGTGATTTGGTAACGGAGCTTCGAGTAGATCAGTTACCTGTGTGATGGAGATGCTCACTTCACTTTTTTCCTGCCTTCCTTTAGTGCATTAATAACTGTTGTTTTGCCCCCTTTGAACAGGAAGTGGCTAATTGGTAGGACTTGCTGGATTTCAGTCGTCTGATATACTCAGGATCCAGTGCTGATCAAGTGAACCTATTCACTTCAACTTGGTTTCAGTCTCACAGAATTATGGCACCCTCTGCCGCAGCCCTGGGCGACTCTGAGGCTGAGGGGGCACCACGCATGGCCAAGTTCCTCTGCAGCTTTGGAGGCAGTATCCTTCCCCGACCACTCGATGGCTGTCTTCGGTAGGTTGGCGGCAAGACAAGGATTGTCATGTTGCCGCGTGGCATATCATATGCCGACCTGGCTGCACGGATGAGGGAGCTCTACAAGGATGCTGATATCATCAAGTACCAGCAACCTGATGAGGATCTGGATGCGCTGGTCTCGGTTGTGAACGACGACGATGTGGTGAACATGATGGAGGAGTATGACAAGGTCATTGCCACAGGGGAGGTGTTCACTCGGCTCAGGATCTTCTTATTTTCTCAGCATTTGGATGATGATGCTGCATCAGTGGCTGTGCATTACAATGTAGATGAGCGGGAAACAGAGAGAAGGTATGTTGATGCGCTCAACAGCCTTGGTGATGTTAGGTCACCTTCCTCCCCTGTATCTGTGGAGCAGCTTTTTGGCATTGGAGGCAATGATTCAGGAATTCCAGATTTTGCTGGCTTGAGACATTTGAATGTTCCTCGTCCATCACATACTCAGAGGTATGGAGAGATGGATTCCCCTTGGAGCCCTGCATATGTCTCACCAGGCCAGTACGGAGTGCATGACCCAAGGGATTTTCCAATTTCACCATCATCTGCAAGGTTTCAAGTAGGAGCAGAGGATTTTGATGAGAGGATTCCTGACGACTTTGTAAGGCAGTCACCGAAATATCGGCATTATGAGGCCCAGTCACCATCACATATGGATAGTTTAGTCTGGCTTCCACCTGGTGCTGTAGTTCAGCAAAATGCAGGCTTTCCTGGTAATTTGAGCCGGTCCAACAATTTCTTGGATGGGAACAGTGGATGTGATCACTGCCGTTCACCATTCCAGAAGGGTCAAGGTTCAGTGAGTGATCCTATCTATATGAATCCTCGTTGGACTCGTCCAGTCCAGCAACATTTTGACCAAGCAAGCATGATTAGTGATTATCCAAGTCACCATGCTAGTTCTTGTTCAGATTACTGCCGCCCTGGTGAGCATTATGTGGGAGGTCAAGATGTTAGATTGGAAAATGGTGTTTATGTTAAAGAGCAAAATGGTGGCCATCCTCCCATGTTTTATAATGAGTCACATCCTCACGATAGAGTCTGGCATGCGCACACCAACCAGGGTCATCAGCGGTATGAGGATCCAAGGCTGCATCATCCTGCTAATGGTAGAGTGATCGAGCCATACATTGTTGATGCCAACTCTGTAAATTCAGCATTTGCACCAAACAAAGTATATGAACTGCATTCAGCATCTCTTGGTCGTTCGAGTCATGAAAGTCCTCACCATTTTCATGGTAACAGTGATCTCATAAATGACACGTATCACAACCAACAAGTTGGAGGCAGTGGGTCGTATGTGCAGCCAGTAGGGTTTGACGAATCCCCTGGGCAGCATTACAACCACTCTTCGGCCTATGGTGCAGATTCATTTTACCAAATGCAGCAGAATTTGCCACCCATTCAGTCTCTGAGGAGGAGAGCGAACAGCCCTGTACACACTGCCTCACCATATGATTCCCCACATCTGCCAATGCCAAATGGGAGCATTAACACAAACTTTGTTAGAAATACAGGCGATGTCAGTCCCAGGATACCAGGTCTACTTGGATATGATCGAATGCCAAACCCATGGACTCCTCCCAATGGCAACATACCATATAGAGTTGTTGGGCATGATGTTCCTGCTGCCATGGAAAACACTAGTGCCTTTGGTCCTAGGTCTAATCCAACTGCTGTTCAGTATGTTCAGCCTTTTATTGCTCCTGAATCAATCCAGTATCAACCTGGAGCTCCGTTGAGGGAGGTTCAGCCTGAAAGAGCATACCCTGAACCCATGCCGTCTGATAGCAAAGCAGCTGTTTCTGCATTGCCCCTCACTGATCAGTTATCCAGGTTGGATGCAAACACAGTGCCTTTGGTCCTAGGTCTAATCCAACTGCTGTTCAGTATGTTCAGCCTTTTATTGCTCCTGAATCAATCCAGCATCAACCTGGAGCTCCATTGAGGGAGGTTCAGCCTGAAAGAGCATACCCGAACCCATGCCCCTCGATAGCAAAGCAGCTGTTTCTGCATTGCCCTCACCGATCAGTTATCCAGGTTGGATGCAAACACAGTGAAGAAACTTGAAGGTCCAGATGATGTTAACTCTACTCAAATGTGAATGAAACAACTCCTTTGCATGCTGTGAATGAACCAAGTACCTTACCCCACCATGCTGGAGCTTGTTAGGACAAATCTTGTCATATATAGTTGTCCAACAAGTTTTCTTGGCTTGCAAGCAGTCAAAGTGAAGTCATATTGTCTTATGAGTAGTGGTAGACAATTTGGACTCGTTATTAGCTGTTTGGCGCGAGGTAGTAATAGCAAAATGTGTTTTTTTTACCGCATGCACTGTGTAATTTGCTAGAGAGCAGGAACCGACTTGGTGCTGCTATAAATATGTAAGCATATTCAATATGAATGTTAAGCTTGTGCTTCAAAGAAAGAAACTCAATTTGAGCTTCATTGCCTACTCTTCTTCTATCTCCAAAGTGAAGGGTGTAGAGAGAGCTCCATTCCCTCCTCCCCTCTCATCATATTTCCTCCCGTTTTAGTTTGTTTTGGGGCCAACAAGTGGTATCAGAGCCTGGTTAGGTAGAGGTGTTCGAGTGCTAGGGAGATGGATGATGGTGAGAAGGTTGATGGCGGTAGCTCGCCACGTACGGTCGTGGTGGAGCGCGTCTCCACCATCACGGGGGAGGTCCCGAAGCTGACGAAGACGAACTACCATGAGTGGGCACTCGAGATGCAGGTTAACATGGAAGGCATGGAGCTTTGGGATGCTGTGGAGGCAGGCAACGCCGAGCGCTGCAAGGATCAAAGGGCGTTGACCTTCATTCTCCGCGGGGTGCCACCGGAGATGAAGTCCGGGCTCGCCGCGAAGAAGACCGTCAAGGACGCTTGGGCAGTGATCAAGTCGCTGAGGATGGGCGATGCGCGCGTACAGGAGGCCAAGGCACAACACCTCCTCAAGCAGTTCGAGAATGCGTCATTCAAGGACGGCGAGGCGATCGACGACTTCGCCATGCGTCTCAGCTCTCTCGCCGCGGAGCTTCGCGAGCTGGGAGAGAAGTTGGAGGAGCAACGCGTCGTGAAGAAGATGCTTCGCGTGGTACCGGCGAGGTACAATCAGATCGCGTGCTCCATCGAGATGTTCGTAGACTTGAAGACGATGTCAATGGAGGAGCTCATCGGCCGGCAGCGTGTGGCGGAGGAGCGCTGCGGCAGCAGCGAGGTTGCTGCGGACAGCACCGGGCAGCTGCTGCTCACTGAGGAGCAGTGGGAGGCTCGCCGGCGTGAACGTCGTGGCAAGGAGCGCGCGCACAGCCGCAGTGCGCGCCGTGGTAACGGCGAGAAGAGCGGAGGCCGTAGCAGGGGCCAGGAAGGCCACAACGATGACGATGACGAGAGCAGCAGCTCCTACTCCGAGAACGGCGAGCGCAAATCGAAGGGCAAGAAAGGCAAGTGCTACAACTGCGGTCAGCGTGGGCATTTCTCTTATGAATGTCCCAAGAAGAAGCAGGAAGAGGCGCTGCTTGCAAGGGACGATGACGAGGAGTGGCATGCGTTGCCAACCCTTCTGTGATGAAGTGTTGAGTGCGCAAGTTTGGGGGGTGCATCTGGGTCATATACATGTGTGTCATGTACAGAGTATGCACATACCCAAAAACGAGATGTGTTCTCGTGGAGGATTGAGTCAGTCATTTGCATGTAGATTAGGCTAGTTAGCAACTAGAATGTGTGTGTGTTGCACATGATACTGGAGTGCGTCTTCAGCAGGTTGTTAGCTAGTTTTCTAGGAGTTGCATGTGTTGAAGTATATGGCAGAGTAGTGTTAGCTGCTGCATGTTAGCTGGGCACGTTTGGAGGCATGGCTTGGTAAGGTCAGAGGACCGTTTCATGTGGCGTACGTGCAGCATATGAGTTTGTGGCTCGGAAGCTGTGGATACGTGCGAGCATGTGAAGACCCGGGCAGTAGTTGCTCCCGTATGCATGCAAGCGATCTCCGTCAGAGTTAATATGACAAGATTAGGGGGTGATTGTTAGGACTAATCTTATCATATATAGTTGTCCAGCAAGTTTTCTTGGCTTGCAAGCAGTCAAAGTGAAGTCATATTGTCTTATAAGTAGTGGTAGACAATTTGGACTCTGTTATTAGCTGTTTGGCAGCAGGTAGTAATAGCAAAATGTGTTTTTGCTACTGTACAGCTGTGTAACAGCTGCTAGAGAGCAGGAACCGACTTGGTGCTGCTATAAATATGTAAGCATATTCAATATGAATGTTAAGCTTGTGCTTCAAAGAAAGAAACTCAGTTTGAGCTTCATTGCCTACTCTTCTTCTATCTCCAGCTGAAGGGTGTAGAGAGAGCTCCATTCCCTCCTCCCCTCTCATCATATTTCCTCCCGTTTTAGTTTGTTTTGGGGCCAACAGAGCTGTTCATGAAGTCGATCCTAAGCAGGAGAAGCCAACAGGACATGAAAGCAGGCAAAAGCAACATGAAGCTGGGGCTACAGCACTGCAGGAATGTGGGGATATTTCAGAGGATAGGTTGAATTTCCTTCCTGAATTAATTGCCTCTGTTAAAAAGGCAGCACTGGAAGATGCTGCTGAGACACAAATGGCCCAATCAGATGCTAATGCTGCGGTTTCACCTGTTCTTGATGATGACGATAATGGAAAGAAGTTGGATGAGGCAACTGCTGGTGTAAGTAATGCTTCAAGGTTAAGCATTTTAACTACTAAAGTACGGATGGTCTCCACTCAAATCGTTTTGTTTTGCAGAATACAGATGCAAATCAGGACTCTGATTTGCAAGGAAGCCTTGATCGGCAGAAGAGCTCCAAGATTGAGTCCACAACTGCTGAAGCTGAAGCTTTGTCAAAAGGACTACAGGTATTTTTGGTGATCTCATTTTGTGTTGTACTGTTTGATTCTACCTTATTTTCCATTTATAATCTGTATGAATCATGCAGACTATACAAAATGATGATTTGGAGGAAATTAGAGAGCTGGGTTCAGGTACTTATGGGGCAGTCTATCATGGTAAATGGAGGGGATGTGATGTTGCTATTAAAAGAATAAAAGCAAGTTGCTTTGCTGGAAGACCATCTGAGAGAGAGCGTTTGGTATGTTTAATTTGCTTTGTTGATAGGTCCCTCAAATTTAGATTTTGTACTTTCAAATGTTTCCACTGATCTTACATTACTGGTTCATCGTGCTTGACAGTATTCTGAACAATATTTTGAGTTATTCAAGTGGGCTGAGGAGAAAGTAAATTTTAACTTATGCTTCTGTGCAAAATGATTCTAGTTCAGCTTTATCTATTTTTTTTTCACATTGCGGATTTCTGGAAAGAAGCTCTGATCCTAAGCTCGCTTCATCATCCAAATGTGGTTTCATTTTATGTAGTTCGTGATGGTCCGGATGGAAGCTTAGCAACTGTTACTGAGTTTATGGTCAATGGGTCTCTTAAACAGTTCCTGAGGAAAAAAGACAGGTACTACATTTCTTAATTCAAGAAATTAGAATATATTTGTTATTTTATTTCTCCTTTATCAAACCCTAAAATAAAGCACTTGTGCAGGACAATTGATCGCCGAAAGAGAGTAATATTAGCCATGGATGCTGCATTTGGCATGGAGTATTTGCACGGGAAGAATATAGTCCATTTTGACCTGAAGTGTGAGAATCTACTGGTGAACATGAGGGATCCGCAGCGACCAATCTGCAAGGTTTGATTCCTTCCCCAGACTTTCCCTTTACTGCTTTATATTTCTGGGGAATTCTTGTGGCAATGGTGGATATCTTCTACTGACTTTTTCCCAACTCAAATACTTTCTGACCAGATCGGTGATCTCGGACTATCAAAGGTTAAACAGCATACTTTGGTATCTGGTGGTGTTAGAGGAACCTTACCATGGATGGCACCAGAGCTTCTGAGTGGGAAAAGTAATATGGTGTCAGAGAAGGTAAGACTGCTTTGTCTTGTAAGTACATTTATATTAAAGAATGCCCCACTTTTTGTATTCTGACAAAAACTATTTTTATGCGTCTTGTAGATTGACGTCTATTCGTTTGGAATTGTCATGTGGGAGCTGCTTACTGGGGAAGAGCCATATTCTGATATGCGTGCTGCTGAAATTATTGGTAATGTCAAGTTCCCTGTAGTAATGTAGAATGCTGTGACTTGATCTGTTATGACACTTTCCACCATGTTTCGACATTACGTTTTGGTATATCTTAGTTATAATAATTTGTGGACTTCAGAACTGTGAACAGATCAGTGAAAGTTATCTTCTAGAATTTACTTGCGTTTGGATTTGGATGCAGCCTTGAAAGAATAAATAAGGCCGAGGTAATAGAAAAGAAGGTGGTATGTACATATAAATGGGTTAGTTGTAAGTCCCCAGATGTCTTGAGTAATGAAGGTGGGACATATAAATAAATAGTGGACTTCAATATAAAGCTAGATTATGTAGTTGGCGCGCTGTACTGTGAATCGGGTTATTGCAACTGCAATGATGATGAAGGTCCAAGGGTATAAAAATCTAAGTGTATGGTAGTTGCACTTGCAGAATTTGTTTTTCTTTTTAGATTTTCCTGTGATAGCACGATTTTTCTCCCTTTGCATAGTAACATTGTACAAGCCAATGACAAGTTAGTAGCTGTGGATTTGCCCTACATTGTGCTGTGTCATTTTCAGTACAGATATAATACAAATAGGGGATTTATGTTGAGTTTTTTAATCTTAGTCATAAATATATCGCCGTGCCTTGTTGTTATTATGTCACAGAAGTGATTTCATTGCAATGCATTTTTCTAGGGGGCATTGTAAACGATTCCCTACGTCCTCAAATCCCTACGTGGTGTGATCCTGAGTGGAAGGGGCTGATGGAAAGCTGTTGGTCCAGTGATCCAGCTGAGAGACCATCCTTCACTGATATATCTCAAAGGTTGAGGAAAATGGCCGCTGCAATGAATGTGAAGTAAAGGTTTGGAAGCCATAAAGGGGTGATGTAAGTGTTCCCACATCCAATACAAGTGATTACAAGAGGAAGGCAGAGTTCAAACTAGATTATTTTGAGTAAATATGTTTCAAATGTCTTGCCAGCATCTCAGTTTACCCTACTCCAAGTGATTATTTATCAAGTGCTTACTTCATGGAAGAAAATTTATGTCATGGAGATTCTAAAGCATGTTTAATGTGAGTCAGCCATTGGGTTTGTTTATTCCTTGTATGACCCACTAGTAAAAACTGACGTTTCTGTTACCTGTTTCAGGATATTTTTTTAATCCTGGAGTAGACCGGCTATCATTTGCCTTCCGTCGAAAACAAGTATGCTATATAGCGTATTGTCTTGATGGGAACTGTTGGACTGTAATGTAAATAAGTTTTGACCTGCTTCATCTTGCTGGCACGTATTAGATGTGCAAAGTAATAGGCACGATCAAAGCTGGACACAGTTATCCTTTTTCCCATACAAATTGTGTCCTAGGAGAGATGGATCGAACACAACTAGAGCTATCCTTGTTCAGATTGTACATAGTCTAAAAATAAGAGTATACTGTTTCCCCTATATATATCATCACTTCCAATTTGAATGCCCATATATTTTCGTCATCCTTGTTTCGCATCTCCATGTCTGGCTACAATATGTTCGCCTGTTTTGTTGAAAAAATTATCTTGTGGTTGTGCTCAACCCCCATTTATTTGGAGGCAAAGTAGAGTAGTTTTCCTGTTCAGTCCTAATCGATCAGGTAAAGCTACTGTCTATCCAAGGAGGCCATGGAGCCATGGTATCACTTGCATGCCATTGTTGTGCTCCATTGTTGGCCATACTGTATGCAATTTGATTCGTAATTTTAAAGTGCTGTGGTAGCATATATAATTTTGCAGACATAATGGAGAAGGATGTTTAGGTAGCTCTGCTCCATGAATGTATGGGTAGTGTGATGCCTGTCGAGTCGAACATTCTGACTTTATGAGATTCTCATTTGTTGGTGTAACTTACTAGCCAGTTTTGTTCTCTTTTATGTAGGGATATCTGATTTCAGTTTGATTAACTAGGATAATTTCGCCACTCTGTATATAATTGTGGTTTGGCTGGGCCAAAGTTACAGTGTATCCTAGCTATTACTAGTAGGTAATCTGTTTTGATCTGCATTATTGTTCAGAGCTCCTTGCAGTTGTCCTCCCAATCAGACGGCTTAATTTGACCTTGAAGGGACTCGAGTTGTCGTTAACATCTATTTGGATTTTGGAACCTGCTGTTCCTTGCTATCTTTACCAACACTATATTATACACTAGTATCTGAGCTATGATAGGCCATGCATGGTTCCTATGGGGGAACTTTAGGGTAGACGTGCCTTTCTCCTGTCTGATCATCACTCACTGATTAGTCTAGCTAGCCTGTCTAATTAACAAAGAACAGAAGAAGCCCAACTTGCTCACCAAACCGCACAATTAGCTGCTACTACTAACATTTAAATTATTTCAGCACCAAACTGCACTCAAAAGTCAAACAAGTTTAACAAATGACACGGGCCGCCATTCGCCTTCCTCCTTCGTTCTCTTCCCCGTGTTGCCTTGTGCTGATGCTGAATGGATGAACAGGATTGATGAACTGAATGCTTTGTTTCTTGATGATATGCCATGGTTTGTGCGCGTAGGTGACAAGTCAAAACCTTACCCCAGGACAGGGAAGAGGGCTTTGTGTGTAGAAATTGCATTGTATGGCGAATAATCATTGGAGGACGGATGGACAGTAGCCACAGTAGGTGCGGCACGTTTGGCCTCTTCTTCAGAGCTCAGGGACACACCAGCTAGGCTAGTTAGGTTTTGTTCAGGGGTTTATATATACCACAATAACAAATTAATGGATTGTTGATTGGCCATTTGATTGACTGAAATTTAGTGATTATTTGCTCTGTGATCTGTCCGTGTTCACTTGATGATCGTTGCGGTGATGTTTCACTCGTACACCCTGCATTGCCAGGTATAAAGAAAAGTGATCTCACGCTTCTTGCAGAATGAATTAAAATGTGATGAAGGGTGATGGATGAGCTTAGCAGGTATGAGGAGCTGTCCGGATACTGGATATGAAACTTGATAGAAATGACAGCTGCAGAGGTGGGCAGCCAGGGCTTGCTTAGGATTGCAACACGGTTCTCTGATCTCGTGTCATGACTTCGTGAGTCACGGCTAGGGTTTTAATTAGATAAGGGACCGGACTAATTCTAAAAGTATTATGCATGGTAGTAAGGCTGTATCTTGTAGAGTAGCTAGCTAGATTCCATAGCTCGTTGCACTCTTTTTGGTGGAGATGCCGACGCAGATTTGATAAGAATGAGAGGAGAAATGTGAATGTGACCTTCATTTGGAATACTAGTCCATCAACCCGTGCTCCCGCACGGGTTAGATTTTTTTTGTTTGATGTTGCTTATGTTTATTTAATAAAAAGAATTGGTTCCACGTTTGGGTTTTTTAATCTTTTTTTTTGTTTGAGTTATATTTATTATATTCTTTTATTCATTACTTTTAGATTTGTATTATTGATTAATTTTTAGGATTCAACTTCCCCTTGTGCGGCGTCATGTCAGATGTTGAGCCTTATATTTTATTTTTGAATTTTGGTCAATTCGAAGTATGTTCTGGTTTCTTCTGCCGGTCCAATATGTCCTGCAAGTCCTATGATATCTATAATAAATAAATATGAGTTCTTAACAAATATCGGTCAAAAAAGAGGAAAAATATTAACATATGAGTCATCATAAGTCAGCAATCAAGATAGTGGAAAAATGTAAAAATATAATGTAAACGGTAGTACCTAAGAGGTACGTGTCCATATTTATTTGGAGAACTAGAAACTATAGTTTGGAATATCTTGTGTATCTTTGATCTTCTTTATATTCTCCACTGGCCAATATTTTTGAGCAGTTGTTGTGACTTTGACATTTGAAATGTCATAGACTTTAACTTCTTTGATTAGTGGTTTGAATTTCTCTATATATGCCTTATTGATAACTCCATGTATTTTGGTACCCTGTCTTTTTAATATCATTAGCGAAGTAATCAAAGACTATTACAAACATGATGAGAAAACATACTCATATCAAGACTGATTTGTTCACCACTATCGAGCAAGATTGCATCTCATATTCTAGTGACTCGTGCTTTGATTTTCCATAATTCCTTTCCTGGCCTAATATCACTTAACGTTTTGCTAACCATAGCATTTGAAGAAAAAACATAATAATGATGGTATTATTTTTTTTTTTTTCATGTGGATTGCAAGAGAACCCAATTAGATCGTTAATAAATTCAGCAAGGCAGACCTACCTTTGTTTCGTGTAGACCTTTTGGACCATGATGATGTGGAAACAACAATGGATTCATGTGGTGAATAGATGGATTCTTATTTGCTGGTAGTTGAACAAAATATGTAAAGGCATATGGGTACACCCCTACCTCTTCTTGGACGATGAAAAAATGATTGTAAGTACGGGGCTCACAACAGTATATATATAGGCAGTCCACCGATGTGCATGTATAATATACAATATATTAAATGCATAATTGTTTGTGTAGATAGATTGCCTTCGTTATTAGCAACCCGGCAGATGCATTCATCTTTCTTATTAGCGCTGATTATATTGGATCCAATAATATATTAACTGCATGGATGTACCAATATTTGGTAAAGGTGGAAAAAATATAGTTAACCATGAAGGTATACCGTTATGTTGGATGTTTGTTGGTATAAATTAAATGCAACTAAAATATGAAAAATTCTGCAAGCGCATTGAGAACATACCATTGTAGCATTTTACCGGGAGTAAACCAGGTATCATTATTTATATTTTACCACCGGGAAGCAAGTGTTAAAGAATCTGATAATTCACCATCATGCACCTACTAACTTAGTAAACCAACTAGACTAAAGCAGGGGTAAATGATATATATTTATAGGGTAATATAAATGACAAAGCACACATGAGAATTCTAAGATAATTGAGTAGCTAGATAGAGTCAGAGGACAACGGGAGAGATTAAGGTTCCTAAATACTTCTCTATTACTCTGGTTCTATGATAACAGGGGATGGATAGATATAGCAATCATACAATAGCACTTCGGGACATCGGAGCACTAGCCACGGAAAGGGATGAGAAGGGGGCTAGGAAGGTCCGACTACGGTCCTACAACACCAACCCGAACGAGGTGGAATACGACGGCCGTTAGGACTGTCATGATCCTGGGGCTACCACAATAATCCTCAGGATTGGGTGCAATCTCAGGTAACCTCTAGTCTAGATGCCATGTCTACACTATCAATTACTACTCTAATTACTTCAGATAACTAGAGCACTCAATGCGAGCGAAGATCCCATACTAAAGCATAACTACTATACTAACAATCACAAGATAGGCATAAAAGTAAATAGGGAAGATAAATATATTCAAGCATAAGTCTTACAAAGAGTAGATACAAAGACATACCAAATCTCTGAAGACTTCCCAGAACCGGAGCGCAGCTCTGCTCTCCCTAACTCTCATGTAGATCAAATCTACTACATTGGAATGTCTAGCTCTAATTCTCTAGAGAGGAGAGGTCATCCTTTTATGGGACACCTCTCATCAGATCCCGGCCGAGAGATAATGAAATTAGGGTTTATGGGATGCCTCCTCCAGGGGCCAGGGGCCTTCCTTATATAGCCCCTAGGATGCACCACAGCCGTCGGATCAAACCGACCTTGAACGGGTGGTTTTTATTAATCCTCAAAGGCGGTGGAGCAGGAATCCGCGAGGCTGATTCTGATTGGTCCAGGTCCCGGGGCGGCCGCCTCCCGTTTGGTCCAGTGCCTACTCGAACCTTCCAGATCACAGAATTTTGATCGATTCGCGATTATCTCTATGTAAACCTGACATGTGGGCCTTCCTTGGTTGTTTTCAGCTGACACCCTGCAGAAACAGACATTCACCAAAACTCGTGGAATTCCATTAGTGTAAGCCCTATATCTAGAAGTTAATTATGTTTAGGTCCTTTTTCATGTCTAGTTGACGGTTAAAAATAGGAGTTATCTACCATCAACAAACTCCCCCAAGCTTACCCTTTGCTCATCCCTGAGCAAAGATAGACTCAGTGATGGATCAGGAGTTGCTATATTGCTTTCACGCCTCAAAAGTACCATGCGTTCAAACAAGAACTCTCCTCTGGATTAGAGTGAACTATCTTGACTCAAAACTTACTCATATTACCTTTCACCATGGGGCTTGTAACCGTCACCTGGGTCTTGAGCAGTTAAAAGACAGAACGGTCAAGTCAGGCGCTATATTTCTCGCTCTTTGATCAACTATTATTCTGGAGTTTTTTGCAAGATTTTCAAATAAAACTCAGAGATTCCTTGTATGACTCTTTCAAGTCACTCATTTGTGGTATTTTTGGATCTCTCCAAGGCATGTGTAGTGTATGCCTTCTCTCTTCTCTCAGAATATGTAGTATTTTTAGAATTAAGACATAGTGAGGTTGCCTTCTCTCTCTCTCACCCTACTTCTAATAGGCTTATGTAGAGCTCATAGGTGGGGAGACACTCAAACTCACTTACATATATTGCATAGTTAAGCCATGGATCCAGAGGAACTAAGCAAACAATCAAGTCATATATGCATGTGAATGAAGGGAATGAAATGAATGATATTAAAGATGGTGATAAGGAGATGAATGAGGGGTGATCAATGGTGAGGATCTATTTCTACACTTGCTCCTTTGGGGATAACATGCCTCCTTTTATTTGAAAACTTTGAAGACATTTGAAGAGGTGGCCTTGGCTGCTCTATTTATTTTTCTTTTTTCCTTTCTTTTTTTCCTTTTTTTTACTAACACCAAACCTCTTAATGGAACTATAGCAATTGGGAGTGTCAATTGAAATAACTTTGAGCTTTATTGCATAATGGAACATGATAGGATGGCAATGAATATTTTTGGGTGTTCACTCTCAGTGTAGGAGTAGAACATTTTCTACATGGATTGGAATGAATGGTGTGTATGTATTTAGATGAATGGATGAATGCGTACTCCCAGGGTAGGAGCAGCATGGGTGCGTGTTTCCAGGATAGAAACATCTCATTATGTAGTGGATGTAGATCTATATGTGGGTGGTACTTCCAGAAACAGAAATGGCACAGAATGAATGTAGCATTATGAATGGGTGCATGCTTCTGAGGACAGAAGTAGCATAGATCAATGGATGGAGAGCACATAGTATTGACTTTAACCACATGACTAATTCCTAAGGGTCAATACAGCATAACCACACTCAATGCCTACAAAATGATCTAAATGTATATAGCTGGTTTTTCTAATCTAGTAAGCATGAATATATGGCTGTGGTAGGAATTTAAACTCTCATCATAAAGGAACTCATCATGCAGAAATTTAAGATTTTCACAAATAAATTCTCCAGAACTCTAGTATCTCTAGGAACAAGATGAACAGCAGCTCAAAACCTTTCCATATCATATCCGACAACTACCTAGACTTAGATCCAGTATTCGCTACCCACAAGTTTTAGGTTTAGAGTGAATCTCAAATCTAAACAGTTGTGTCTAAAACTCGAAAGAGTGCAAGGTTGAAAACTAGGTAGTTGAGAGGAATTACGGCAGAGCAACTATTCATCATCTCTAAATAGAGTTTATTCCAGGGATCATTTTAAAGGCATTAAAAGAGCTCTCCTAAAGAAAAAGAATAAAGAAATCTTTACGGGTTTCTAAGGTTATGCATCTTTTTTTAGTTGTTTTAACAAAGCAAACTATAAGATAGATAAATAGACAAGTTGGGATCACTTAGCTTGGTACACGGGGGATGCTCTCCCCCAAGCTGGATATTGACGCAGTCTATTGATGTTGCTGACTGGCAGTGAAGGCGTACTGGTCCTTCTGGAGTCTCAGGGATAGTTGCTGTTTAAGACAGCACTCCGACAGAGGATAGGACATCCCTTGCTCGATAGCTCTTCTTGATCCTTTAAGTTCTCGTGAAGCTCAAATAGACAGCAAAGCTTGTGGAACCGATTGCGTTAACCTCTAAGCCTTGGATGTCTAGAACCTTCTTTAACATAAACATCTTTTTAATAGGATCTTTAATATTTTTGAAGTTTTTAAATTTTATGATATGCGAGATAGAAAAATATAACTAAGATGAAAACTTATTTTTATGCAACCATAGTGGATATTTTTGTGGGCTATCGCACCACAAATTTATTCACATGGAGCTTAGTATTTTCTAGATGCAATGCATGACATAAATATTTTCTTTTTTAATGCAAATGCAGCAGAGTAAATATGCAACAAGAATTGATTATGTAGAAAGTAAATATGCTAAATGAAAAACTTATGCAATGCTAAAATGGAAATTATGGATAACTACCAAGTTACCTCCTTGGCGAGGGTTCGGTGATTTAAGTCCTCTGAACAAGACTTTTTGTCATCTTCACTCCTTCGGTGTATCATTTGATCCCAAAGGTAGAGACCTTGAGAACTGCACCTCTTGAGTTGGTAACTCTAAGGAAGGTGTCAACCATGTTCTTTGCTTGTCCAGCAGTTCGAAGTGAAGCTCAGCATCTTGCTTAGTGTGCATGTTGGGGTTCGTAACTTTATCACGGAGCACCATTTGTGATGAAAAGTAGATGCTTCTAGTGGTCCTTTCCTTCCTCTTGGAGTTTGCCTTGCTCGATTAACCTTTCTCCTTGACTTGTTCATGAGCATCTTGTTTTCCAACATTGTACTCTTCTTTTTTTCTTATGCCTGGACCTTGTGCTCCACTCATTGTTTCTTCTCTGCAGAGGATTAGTGGACAACACATACCCGAAGGAATGTACAAAACAATAACGAGGGTAGAGTTGTGATAGAGCTAAAGGTCATATTCTATGCTATAGGAAAGTTGGGTTGAAAATTTTAATTAGCATAGAACATTTACTCACCATTACTTCTTCTCTTAAGGATTGATTTTACTTTGTCTTAAGTTTGTTTTGTGCATATGACATCTATAGAAACATTCAAACTTATAGAGAGAAAGTAATTGCAAGTGGAGGGATTGCAAACCAGCGTGCTAGAGCGACGGGGGCTTGAGAAGAGGAAGAGCATTGCTGGATCATCGTTAGAGGAGTCGTCGGCCTTCCTCCCCCAAGCTTGAGCCTTATTGTCGCTCGTCACTTGAAGCCAAGTGTGAGTGTTGACTCATCCCTTGAAGTGTGTTGTAACTTCATGTTCTTAGACACTATTCATCCTTTGCTCTTAAATCTTCATCTGTCGAAGAGGGATCTTGATTATAGGCCATTTGAGAAAAGATCTTCTGCTCTTCTTTGGACTTGTCCAATCCAGGAGATGAGGATACAGACAGCTGCATGATCTTCCTTCATCAACTATTCTTGAATTTTGTTGAACCTTGGTTGATGAATTGATGTTCATTGGAGATGTAGACTCGGGTTCTTCCTTGATGGTCTTTCTCTTCTAGCGGCATGGCGAAGAGTTGCAGTTGATGATATGCCATTCGTCTTGATGATCAAGGAAGGGGCTTCATCTCCAATGGCTTAGGGACATCATCTTGCAAATGTAGTTGTTCCTGGTCTTCTTGGGTTTGGTCGGTAGTCAACCCTTGATGAGTATGCATGCTTATCATGCCATCCTTGTCCTTGCTGCCAACGCGCAAGATGGTGTCTCCAAGAACAACGAGAGCAGGTCTTTGATTGGCCAAAATGAGGTGAGTTACACCCTGCCCCTCATTGGCATCTTAGCTCGAGGTTTGGGCTCAATGCTATGATGTCTTCAATGTTGCTCATAGCTTGTCACCTTGTTCATCCACTTCTTTTGGGTGAGTGCTATTGATGTAGCTCTTTCTTGTGGCACTCTTGTCTCCTTTGTTCCATCACTGAAGTGGTGATTTGGTAGGTTCATGACAAACCATGAACAGGCACACCATATATTTTTTTTCCTACAAAATGTTAGTGGACACATACCCGAAGGATTGCAATAATTGGGCTATTATCCACTATCTATTTGAATTTCATCTATGCTAACAAATAAATGGTTTTTGAGTTACTTTAGCACGAGACATTGTTTATCATGTTTTCTAACAACTTTTTTATGGCACTTTTAACATGGTTCAAGGCAAAGGTAACTTGCAACAAAAGACAATGTGAATGATATTTGATACTTACAATTCTTCCTTGGACGATGAATGCACTGTCTTTTGTGTGAAGTTGTTGGAGTTCATCATATGCCTTGCTTCATCTTTGAAGTGTGTTCATCTCTTGTCTTACCCAAATTGGATTTGAGAGTTTTCTGCAGTGGTTAGTCCAACAAAATAACCAATATCTACTAAAGCACATTTTTAGTTCAATAACCAAACTAGACTCCATGTCTAATTTATTTAAGGAAGGAGTTTTAACCTAAGCACCATGCTTAATTTAAAAGCCTTTGGAAACACCCATGGAGCACTTCCAAACCAAAGTATACTATAGCAAACGACAGGTAGCATGAAAGCACTATAGGGATTTACACAAACAGAGAGATGATAGAGCATGATCAAGGTGAGGAATAATTTTTTTTTTATTTTAGATGCAAATGGCAGGGATGAATGCAAGAAACAAATAACAAAAAGTGGAGTGGATGCATGAATATCTTAAAAGTAAACATGCAGTGGGATACAAGAATATAAATGATAACTACTCATAATTTTAAAGTCCATGAGCAAGACTATCTCACTTTTCTTGATCATACTTACCATGACTCACATAATGAAATTTGTGAGTGGTGCAGCATCTATGTTCGTCACTTTAGATGTGATTTGAATTCTTGTGATGATGACTTTTTTTCTCCAATCTACACACAGTTAGAAATAATATATATGTATACGCAAACCTGTCGGGTGTAAGGTTCCAATATTGATGAATGTTGAATGTTGAGGGACCCTGGGCTCTTTAATGTCTTGTGGAAACTTGTCGAAAGATCGAAATGACATCTTTTGTCCTGTCTATTCCACAACTCAACAGAACAGGGGGTGATCCTACAAAAGCTAGTGATATACTAAATTAGCAGACATCAAGATCATTATCAAAAATCTTTACACCAATTGCTTCCCCGGCAACGGCACCAAAAATGCTTGTTGGTATAAATTAAGTGCAACTAAAATATGAAGAATTTCGCAAGCGCACAGAACATACCATTGTAGCATTTTAGCGGGAGTAAACTAGGTATCATTATTTGTATTTTACCACAGGAAAGCAAGGGTTAAAGAATCTGATAATTCACCATCATGCACCTACTAACTTAGTAAATCAACTAGACTAAAGCGAGGGGTAAATGATATATATATTTATAGGGTAATATAAATGATAAAGCACACACGAGAATTCTAAGATAATTGAGTAGCTAGATAGAGTCAGAGGACAACGGGAGAGACTAAGGTTCCTAAATACTTCTCTATTACTCTGGTTCTATGATAACAGGGGATGGATAGATATAGCAATCATACAATAGCACTTCGGGACATCGGAGCACTAGCCACGAAAAGGGATAAGAAGGGGGCTAGGAAGGTCCGACTACGGTCCTACAACACCAACCCGAACGAGGTGGAATACGACGGCCGTCAGGACTATCACGATCCTGGGGCTATCACAATAATCTGCAGGATTGGGTGCAATCTCAGGTAACCTTTAGTCTAGACGCCATGTCTACACTATCAATTACTACTCTAATTACTTAAGATAACTAGAGCACTCGATGCGAGCGAAGATCCCATACTAAAGCATAACTACTATACTAACAATCACAAGATAGGCATAAAAGTAAATAGGGAAGATAAATATATTCAAGCATAAGTCTTACAAAGAGTAGATACAAAGACATACCAAATCTCGAAGACTTCCCTTTAACCGGAGCGCAGCTCCGCTCTCCCTAACTCTCATCTAGATCTAATCTACTACATTGGAATGTCTAGCTCTAATTCTCTAGAGAGGAGAGGTCATCCTTTCATGGGACACCTCTCATCAGATCCCGGCCAAGAGATAATGAAATTAGGGTTTATGGGATGCCTCCTCCAGGGGCCAGGGGCCCTCCTTATATAGCCCCCTAGGATGCACCATAGCCGTCGGATCAAACCGACCTTGAATGGGTGGTTTTTATTGATCCTCAAAGGCGGTGGAGCAGGAATCCGCGAGGCTGATTCTGATTGGTCCAGGTCCCGGGGCGGCCGCCTCTAAGTCTGGGGCGGCCGCCCCGCCACCGAGATGGTTCGGCCTCCCGTTTGGTCCAGTGCCTTCTCGAACCTTCCAGATCACAGAATTTTGACCGATTCACGATTATCTCTATGTAAACCTGAAATGTGGGCCTTCCTTGGTTGTTTTCAGCTGACACCCCGTAGAAACGAGACATTCACCAAAACTCGTGGAATTCCATTAGTTTAAGCCCTATTTCTAGAAGGTAATTATGTTTAGGTCCTTTTTCATGTCTAGTTGACGGTTAAAAATAGGAGTTATCTACCGTCAACAATGTTCTCAAAACGAATCTTTTTTGATTAAAAATATCTTTTTAAATTAATATGGCGAGAGGTGATTGGTAGAGTTAAAAATGAAAGATATTTATTTTTTAACCATTGACGTGTACCACTTTGTTGGATGGATTTACTCAATATTTTATAGTTAATAATAGGAGAGGTGGTTGGTAGAAGTGGAAAAAGGGAGATATTTAACCATGGGCGTTACTTTTTGGCTAGATGGATTTTACCTCAAAAAGTGGAAAAGGAATATATTTAACTATGTGGACGATGTATACCACTTTGTTGAATGGATTTCCTCAAAACGTTTTTCTAATTGGAAAATATTATTTTAAACTCTTTTAATTAATAACGGCATGGGGGGGGGTAATTTTAGGATAGATCTAATGGTTATGGGTGCATATGGACTTATGTTTGAAGGGCCGGATGTTTCTGATTAACGCGAGAATTTAGAGCATTTATCTTTTTTTAGCAACCCATACTCTCGCACGGGTTAGAATCTTAGAAGACACTAACTAATAAACATTACTTATATTAACATTTTTCTCTTCCCTAATGTTCTAAAACAATAGCCATAATAGGTATTATGTAGTTTATATTCAGTTTTGATAGCCTGTCAATTATTTATGCCCTTTTCATCCATAACCATCATTTGTTTGTCTTTATATAACCTCCTTGTATCTCTCAATATATATTTTGTTGAAATATTTCCTTAAACTATGATGGCTTCCTTGCTGTTTATAGTTTTATGACTATAAACCTAAATTTTGATTCTTTTCCAAAAATTTCAGCTTATTAATTGCTCAAATACAATGACTATTATTTATAATGGTGATTATATTCTAATAATTTGATGATAAAGTGTTTTAGGTTTTTGTAAGGATTTTAGGATCTATCTTTTTTTATTTTTAGTGGTTTCATGAATAATAATTTCTTGGATTAATTCCTTTTTAGCAAGATATGTGTACAGTTGAAACGTACACTTGAAGTATATAAACTCTTACGTCCAAGTTTTTATATTTTAACTTTCAGCTTTTGATCACGTGTTAATTCAAAACTATAATGCTTATTTTATTGTTTATTGAAAATTATTATATTTTATTTTATTATTAGAATATTTTACATCGTCAGATATCCTCTTAGTTCTACGATGGCATAAATATTTATTTCAGCATGCACGATGGCACTAAAGACATTGAATTTATAATATTGTATTGACTAATATTGTTTCACTAAATAAATATTCTTTGGAATTAAATTGGTTGAAATATTCTTTCACATTATATAACGCTCCAATCGAATTTATTAACTTTTTGGAGGTAACAACTTGCAAAATATATTATCATGAGCAGTAGTATAACTTAAAATGAAGTGTAAGTGTCCATTACTATATGATTTGTATTGACATTTTTCATTCTAGCTAGGCTTACAAAATAAATATTTATCCTAATGTATATATGTTTCCTTGGTCTACATAGTGGAACATAGCTTTGTGCATAGTTTCAATTTAACATTGAAATAAAATTGTGTATTTCAAATAGCTTTGTGCATATATTGTACTTGTGGATGTTGAATTATTTTCATAATAGCATGTATTAGCATTTACATGTATATTTGAGACATTTTTGTTATTTTTTTGTAAAAATTGTGATGAAAAATTTAGGTACAAATTATATATGTGTATAGTACGTAACATTACCTCTCTTAAACTATGGTTAATTTGAATGAAAACTAAGGGGTGAAAGCATTATTTCCGAATTATAGTGGTGGATAATTTATAGAATGAAATATTATGGGATCAGTTAGTCATCTTTTATAATTAGGGAAGTTTGAGTTTTCTATATAGGCTTTATTTGTAACTCCATGGGTCCAACAATTTTTAGCATCACTATTATCATGTAAACTAAAAGTAATCTAATGAAGATATTTTTAATGAATAAAAAATTATAAGTCATGGTCAATAAGGATTGTATCATGACTTATTTGTTCAAAGTAATTCAAGAATTTTGCTTTCATTTGAAAGGATCAAGATGCCCAAGAGGGGGTGAATTGGGCTAATTCTAAAAATTACTGCGGAATTGAACCTACTAGCCCATAATTCACCCCTCGGTGCCTATGTGTGTTCCTAGAAATTCTTCCTACAAAAGTTTTGCGCCCTAAGTTCCAATCCTATTCTAGCATGGCAATTCTAGGAATGTAATTGCATGAATATAAATGCTAGAAAGTAATTGCGGAAAGTAATGCGGAAAGTAAGGGGCAAGGAACACGGCGATCTTTTTCCCAAGGTATCGGAGAGTCGCCACTCTCCACTAGTCCTCGTTGGAGCTCCCGCGCAAGGGTATAGCTCCCCCTTGATCCTCGCAAGGACCAAGTGCTCTCTAGGGCTGATTCTTCATCGCTCCGACGCGGTGAATCGCCAAGAACCGCTCACAAGAAGAGTTGGGTCATCCACAAGCTCCGCCGGATGATCACCAAGCTCCCAATCACCACCAAGCCGTCTAGGTGATGGCGATCACTAAGAGTAACAAGCACAAACTCTCACTTGACCACGACAAGCCTAATGAGAAAGGTGGATGCACACTTTGTCACTCTTTTGATCTCTCATGAGTTGCCTACACCATGGATTCGTGAATCAGTAGCAACTCATGAAGCTCTTGCTCTCTCAAGCTCTCAACGGGATGTTACAGCAGAACAAATGGGCAAGAGAGAGAGAGAGAGGAGGGGGTGAGGTTGTATTTATAAGCCAAGACTAAAAATCCAACCGTTACCCCTGAGAAACGCTCCTGCGCGAGCGCCGAACGCGGCCGGGCCCCTGCGCCGGACGCGTTCGGCGGTGCACAGAATTCAAATCGGCTGCTAGCCATTGGCAGCGTCGGACGCGTCCGGCGGCAGCCTTCGGACGGCGTCCGGCGGCCCGGGCTGCGAGATCTTCAAAGCGTCCGGCGGGGGCAGCAACGTCCAGCGGTCCGGCACACGTGCGTCCAGCGCAGTGGACAGAGACCAGGGCCGCGATGACACGGCGCCGAAAGATGACGCCAGCGTCCGGCGCTAGTCAGAGGGCCCGTTCCACATTCGATCGCGATCAATTATGAACGGCTCCGACTCCAGCCAATCTTAGGGCCAAATAGTAACCACCTAGAGCTAATTTCGACAAGTGTGCACCACACCTAAACCATTAGACTCACCTAGGTCAAGCTACCCGTTTGCACCCCCCTTAATAGTACGGCCAAAGGAAAAACAAGGTCCTATAGACTATTCCATCGTCTCTCAACGCCAACGACGAACGGAACTAACCTATCTCCAGCCTTGTCGACCAACCTTTGAAAACCGAAACGATTTCCATCGTTAGGGGGCATGAAAACCATATTGCCCGTGATTGTCATTACCATGACCTAACAACTCACTGTTTCTGCAAAACACACATTAGTCATGATAATTATTGTCATCAATCATCGAAACCCTCATCAGGGGGCCTAGATGCTTTCAATCTCCCCCTTTTTGGTGATTGATGACAACCTCTAGAGTGTGGAGATTAAATTTGAGGTTTTCAAGCATGCTTGGTTCACATGAGCCTTTGACAATAAGAGCAAAGGTTAGAATAGCTCATGTGACACCAAGCCAATAAGTTTGTGCTCATATAATCTGCAAATACGAGTTAGCACAATACAAACATATATGGCTCATATGGAATCAGAGTAAAGCGCGGAAGCCAAGCATATATGAGCATATAAACTGAAACCAAGTGACATAGAGTGATACCGAAACGAAGAGCGAATGTCACTGGAAGTACCACACACGTATCATACAATGCATAAAGGTAAATGTGATGCATGCAAATGTATCAAGCAAAAGAACCAAATCCCTCTCACATGCTCCCCCTAAATCTACATACTCTTACATCTCTCCCCTTGGCATCAAGGACCAAAACCTAAGGGCCGGGTGGAGGTGAGGCAGACGAGCCGGTCGCAGGACCAGTAGGAGTAAGAATGAACCGATCGGGGTCATCTGGGCTGGACTCTAGAGTCGTCTGAGGCTGGAAAGCTGGAGCTGGCTGACCCTCGGACTGTGGCACTGGCGGAGAAGCGGTCTGGGTCTGCACTGGCTGCTCTGTGAGAGGAGGGGCAGTCTCTGAGGTGGATCCTGCTGCTGTCTGACTCTGAACTGCCTGCTGAGTCAAAACTGCCAGAGGTGCGGTCGTCGTGACAAGAGTAGGCTGAGGCTCTGTGGAAGCAACGGACGATCGTACAGTCTCTGTAGTAGCTCCCCCTGGCACAGATGCTAGCTCTGGCTGAGGAAGAGGCTGTGTCACTGGGACTGAAGAAGTAGAGGCCTCTATCGCTGTGAAAGGAGGAGTAGGCATTCCAGTGATCTGACTATAAGTGAAGAGGCCTGACTGATTCCCAGGTGAGAATAACTGAGTGGAAGGCAGAGGTGAGAACCTAGGGGACATGCCTGCTGAGGCATCTGCTGAGCTAGAGAAGTGAATGGTCCTGGAAACTAAGATGGACCGGGAGCCTGAGATCCCCAAACTGGTGCCTGTGTAGATGGTCCTGCAGCCTGAGAGGGTCCTGGAAGCTGAAATCTTGGAAGCTGAACACCTGGAAGCTGAACACCAGGAGGTAGAAGCAGGTGTGGAGGTGGTGGAGCTCCAGAGTTTGTAAGCAAATGTGTAATGAGGGCCATATATTGCTGATTGGCAGCCATAGCCTGCTGCTGTAACTGAAGCTGAGCCTGCTGGAGCTCATGCTGAGCCTGCTGAAACTCATCCTGTCTCACAGATATCTGAGCAAATCGAGCTGAATTCTCCCTATCTGAGCATGCCATCCTCTCAAGAATCATCTGGGTGCTGCTGCTGGCCTCTGGGTCACGGGATATAGTCACAGGAGGAATAAACACTTCATCACTGCTGTCAGTGGTGTCATATGCCTGCTGCTGCGATCTGAGCAATGATCTCATCCTGCTGCTCTGCAGTCTCTGGAACCTCTAGCCTAGAAGTCTGCCTGATAGGAGTAACTTTGGTGGCATGCCTCAGAAGCTGTGACTGCTCATACTGAGGAAATTCTTCCTTAGCGGTGCTGAATTCCTCCTGAACTTTTGCTGGTAGAGGATGATCTGCAAATCTGAAGATCAAAGCTGTCAACCAATGTGCATAGTGTAGCATCCTGGGTGTAGAGAAGCTGCCATAGATCACATCCTCAATTTCTGATAGCATCAAATCCCAGATGTCAAATGGCACTCTTCTGACAAGGTGAGACACTAACCACTGCTGAATTCTGGTGAAACCACTCTGTTGCCACCTCTTGGTAGGATAGTGTATCGCACTATGGCCTCAAGTGCTCTAGTAGTGGGAGTGAGGTGCCTGGGGTGTCTCTCTGAGCCTATCCCAAAATCACTCCTAAAGCAGGATCTCATGATATCAATTGGTGGAATAATTCCCTTATGAGCTTGGCAAGGTGACACAACATCGGGATAGCAGATTTCATTAATCCTGTTAGGTGACTCAATGAAATTGAAGAAATCTCTGGCTTCTGGACTAGTGATGGTAATCTGCCAACCATAGAGACTGAAGGAAATCAGAGAGTGATCTGGAGCTATCCACACTGTAGCATAGAACTCAATAATCCAGGACACCACATATGCCCCTGAGCGTCCAATCAGATCAGCTAACCCTGGGAGGTAGTCAAAGTGCTGCCTAAATTCCTGTCCTAGTAGCTCAACAAAGTTCTGAATTGAGATGATCTTCTGCTTGCTGAATTGATGTCTTCCAGCATAGGCATCATTGAAGTCTCTATGCAAAGCTGTATGATGATCTGGGACTCCTGGCTGCCTCCTCTCAGGAAACCACCTGTCAAGTGGCATTGTCCTCATCCTTCTAATCTCCTTTGCCGTCTTGGTGAGGAGCTCCATGTACTTCCTCTTTGGAGGCTTTAGAGCTTTCTTCTTCTGCTGTGAAGAGGAGGCCTCTGCTGCTGCTGCCTGTGCTGCAACTCTAGAAGAACATCTGCGAGAGTGCTCCTCTAGCAATGCTGCCTGCTGCTCAAGAACCTGCTGTCGATTACGGATAACCGGCAGTCCACCACGGGGTATCCCACGGCGGTGAGTTTCGGTAAGGGCGTGTTACGATCTACGATCTGGACGTTCGAGAAACAAGACAAACTGAGGACAACAGGTTTACCCAGGTTCAGGCCGCTCAGAAGCATAATACCCTACGTCCTGCTTCTCGTGTTATGCTGTATGATCAAGTGTCGGGTTACAATGAAGCGCTAAGCTCTCTAGGTTAGGATGCCAGAGAATAGCCTGCCTTCTAGGGGGGTCCTTGGCCGCTTTATATAGCCGAGCAGCCAAGGGTACATATGAGGTGGTCGGTTACATCAAGTCGTGCCCTAGGAGGACTCTATCTGACCTAACCGACTAAGTCTACTTGCGGGACAAGTATCCTTGTGCGAGATCCACCTCCTGGTCGGTTGCGAACCACGTCCCTGTCTTGAAGTCCGGCCCACCAGCCTGGTCGGTAATGGGCCGGGTCTTTGTCTGGTCCGGGCCGTCTTGCCGAGCAACCCTGGAACTGTCTATGGTGGTATACCGGATTTATACCCCCCACAGCTAGTCCCCGAGCACTATGTATCTTGAGGGAAGTCCGTCGTCTTGACCCGTCGAGCGGTGTAGATGAGACCACATTGAGTGCTTTGGCGATGATGTGCCGAGCACGTAGTGCCGACCACGCGTAGTACCGACCACGCATAGTATTGCCAACCACGCGGTGCCGACCACCGTAGTGTCGACCACGTGCGCATCGACCACACATAGTGCCAACCACGTTCAGCCGAGCAGGTTTCCCGAGCAGTCTGTGTCCGACCACTGCTATGTCAAGGAAGCTGTTCTTGTCGAAAGATGCATGGTGCTCAAAAAGAAAAAGAATTTTTTCTTTTTAATTGTCCTGAGACGTGGGCCCACGTTGACACATGACAGATATGTCAAGGCAGTGCGCAACGTAAGCCGGGTAGAGTAAAAATCAACCAGAACAATATAGGAACAATAGGCCCTAAGTCACCGCGAGGTGACGTGGGCCCATGTAGTCCCCAAGTTCAATGGAAGATAGTATATGTTGCATTGAACTTTGTAAGAAAAAAGTCCAAACCAGATACCTACGGCCCTCTGCTTAGGAAACAGAGCAGGAAAAATTCCCGAGACCAAAGATATAGGCATGCATGATAAAAAGGGCTAACAAGGAACTGACTGGGTAGTCCCCAGGATAAAAAATGAGGCCCACGTGCGTTGCCAAGGAACCGGGCCCGATTTAAAATTTACCAGGAATAGTAAAAAATCCGCCGCCGCACGTGGATAGGTACGGCCCATGGGACCGCGGCCCACTAGGGTTAAAAATGGGGCGGTCCACACGAGTCAGAGGGGGTCCAACCCTAGAAGTCAACCGGACGTCATCCGGAGACTATAAATAGCGGGCACCGCCGCCAGTGGACGGTTCCGCACTCATCGCACTCGCAGTCGGGTAGTTTCTCGAGCTCTCCGCATTCCTGCGCTTGAGAGAGAAAACCGCCGCCGCCGCCACCGCATTTCGCCGCTAGATCCACGCCACAGCAGCCGCCGGCGGGGGCAACCATTAGATCTGGTGCCTGCACTCGCTCTGCGCCACCACGCCGCGTAGATCTAGCCGCCGCCGCCGCTCATCCAGCTAGGGTTCCTTCACCGCATCGACTCGCCGCCATCGAAGATGGGAGCGAAGCGCGCAACTAGGAAGACTGCGAAGGGCGGAGACTCGGCGAGGCGCGGGCCGGACTGGCACCAGCCCACCTCGAGCTGGGAATCGCTGAAGTCGCTGGCGGATAACGGCTTCCTGCCACCATTGGAGATGGGCATGTACAGGGAGCCGCGCGGCGAGGACGAGCCATCGTCGAGGCCTGGTGAGTTTGTTGTCTTCGAGGACTTCGTGCCTCGTGGGTTGGGGCAACCAATGAACGGGTTCCTGCGGGACCTTTGCATATGGTGGGGTATTTCCATATCCAACGGACCCCAACTCCATCTTGACGGTATCGATTTTCATCGCATGCGTGAAATGTTCCCGGGCATCCCCCTCATTTCAATCTATTCCGCCACTTCTTCGTGCTCCGGAAGAAGGGGTAGAGACTGGGGATCCCGGGTTGCCGAGGATGCTATATTCGGCTGGGACAATCGCGGCATCGTGGCTAGGGAGCAGGTTTAACTCTGCGCCCAAAGGATGGAACAGGCGCTGGTTCTACATGAGCCAGGATGTTACCATGGGTAGAAAAGTCCCTTGTGACATCCACCAGATCCCGGAGGCCAACCCCAGGTGGTCAGAGCCGCCTCCTGTCGGTGATGACCAGGTCATGGAGCTGCTAGCCATGATCAACAACCAGAAAGTAACTGGGGCTTTAGTGGCTGGAATGTGGTTGGTGCGGCGCGTGCAACCGTGCAAGGAGAGGACCAATCCGCTGTGGCAATACAGCGGTTTAGAAGATCCGTCACGGGACACAATGGAGAAGCCTGGTGAAGGATGGGCTCATCACATACTCTCATTTCGTTTGAGAAGTATGATCCCAACACTTCACCGCGCCGGTTTCCAAGCGATTCCATACCGTCTTAGCATCCCCCCACCAGAGGTAAGGATATGTGATCAACTTAGTTAAATTGAAAATATCCTGACCAGGAGATTATATGCTGACCACCTTGTCATTGTGTGCGCAGGGGCGAAGTGATCAGTATTTCTTCGCTGTTCCAGTGGAGCAATGGCCAGAGGGCGATGCCCTTCGTGGTCAGCGGCGTCCGGAGAGGACTGCCGACCAGGGTGAGGAGGAGGACCTCAGCCCTGATGATGATGATGATGATGAGGACGAGGTCGTGGTGGGAACGACCACCAGGGGGGAACGGCGCGCGGCAATGAAGAAACCGGCCAGTGCAGCCCCCAAGGACAAGGAGAAGCCGGCCAACCTTGGCACCGGGGGTAAGTTGAACCTCGGCAAGGAGGCCGGCGCCGAGGCCGGCAGCAAGAGGCCGGCCCCGGATAGCCCGGTGTCGTCGGACTCCGACGACACCATCACCATCGCCGAGCACCGGCGGAAGCGCCAGGCGCGCGCCGGGGATGGGAGTGGCGGCTCTAAGTCGCCCCAACCAGCACCGCGGCGATCGCCGCGGAACACTGGGCCAACCCCGGCTCCGAAGTTGAAGGCTGCCGCCGCCCCCTCTTCACCAGCACCGGAGGCGGCTGCCAAGGACGGCGCCGAGCAGTCCCCGGGCGGGAGGCAGGTTCCGCCCAAGTCAGTCCCCAAGCCTAGCGCGAGGTCTGGGAGCGGGGCGCCGAGGAGCGGCGGCGTGCCCAAGTTCAAGGGCGGCTTTTGCCGGTAAGTATCTATGTACTTACAGTTATAATTTTGTGCTTTGAAAATCAGCTGAATATTCATGCCGATTGTTGTTATGTAGTCGGCCGAGTACAGGCCCCACCCAAAGCTCCACCGGGACTGCAGCCACGCCGCCGGCGGCGGGGGCAGCGTCTGGCGCGGGGGCCCAGCAAGGCGAGGCGGATGCCACCAGTGCTCCGCCGCACGTGGAGACGCCTCGGGCTGAGCAGCCAGCAGCGGAGGACGGGGTCCCTTCGCCGAAAGCCGCTCGTCGCTCCGCGGGGCGAGCCGGAGAGCCGCGGCCACCCAGGGCCAAGCGCGCAGCGACAAGCGGAGCCCGGCGGCATAGCAGGAACCCTCGGCGGCTGCTCAACCCAGTCCCCCGTCCTCCCCTATGGAAGAGATCCACAGGGAGCCACCGGCGCTAGCACCCGCCGTCTCCTTCCCTTCGAACCGAGTCATGATCTCCAGGCTGGTGGGGAAGGAGTGGCAGTCGTATGACGAGGTGCCGGAGGTGGTGATGGAGGAAGGTATCAGGGAGGCCCTGGAGCTGCTTATCTCCCGGATCCAGGTATGGTGGTTCTTGCCCTTGTAGTAAATTGGTGTGCGGAGCACGTAGTGACTGTTGTTTTCAATAGACCCTGCAGAGCACCAATGCTCAACGTGCGCGGACCATTCAACGGTTCGCGCTGATTGATGAAGAATGCAGGATCCTCAGGGAGGAGAAGGCCAACATGTTGGTGCAGGTGCAGGTCTATGAGACCCGGCTCGCTGACAAAGAGGCTGCTCGGCTGGCGCTGGAGGAACAGGTGGCCGAGCTGGAGGAGGGCCGACAAGGTATGTGGCCGTGTCCTCGCTAACAAGCTAAGCACAGCTCAGTTGTTATAGAGGTTGATGATTTCTTCCTCTGCATTAGGGTTGGAGGAGAAGGCTGCGGCCTTGGAGCGGGAGAAAGCCGCTCTGGCCAAGCAGTTGGAAGCCGCCCAGGAGCAGGCCAAGGCTGACGCTGCCCACATTGCGGAGCTGATCGGTAAGTTGTGGAACTTAGATCAATTGTATGATTTGTCTGCCATGTACTGGATCGAACAGTGCATGCTAACCACTTTGTTTGTATGAAACAGAGACGCGGGATCGCCGTCTGACCCAGTTCCAATGTCTGCGGGACACATGCGCCTACCTTCAGAAGAAGGTGGACCGGATGACCGAGCACATCAAGCCGGTTCTCCGCGCCGTCTTCCCCGAGGAGGTGCACCCGGCGGACCCGGCTGGCGAGGCGACGCTCGTGGCAGATCAGTGCCAGAGGCTATGGTCGGCGCTGCAGGACCTCGTGGCACGGGTGGGCACTTACGCAGTGTCCACGGCGTTGGCCGTGGTCCGCTCGAGGGTGGCGGCGGCGATCCGGCCACCGTCGCGCTTGGGATCGCGCCGGAACTCGGCGACGCCCGCCGAGGAGCTCCGAACCACCTTCATCCCTGTCGCCGAGCGGCTGGTCGGCGACATGACTCTCATTGAAGATCTGCGAGAGGAGGAGGGTGGTCGGTAGGGCCCTTTGTTTTAAACATTTTATTTAAAACTTGTATATAAGTGGTCGAGCACGGGGTGCTCGAAACAAAACTTAAGGCCGTACTAATATGCAGACAAGTTAGGCATACTTAAGCAGGTGATAAGTATATTGCCATTTTTATAGTTTTCGTTAGGCATAACTCAGATGCGTAACGTTTAAAAATCATGTCGACAAATAAGTTTTGCGCCCACTCTCGAAGCGATTAGCTCTGTCAAGGTGACAAAGGGACGCACTAGTGAACAGCGCGGTACACCGGGATCACTAGGTACGATCCTAAGTACCTATTAGAGGGTGCCTGCCGGATCTCCTAGTGCCGTGTAGCGCGGAGCTGTAGCACATCGACAGAGGACCGAGACGCAGGACCTTATCGAATCGTTCTCGGCGAGTGAAACGCAAAGTTTAGATGTGACTTATGCAGGGCGCATGTATGCAAGGTGGTGCGAATTTTCTGAAAAGAAATTGCAATAGGACGAAAAAAGAGACAACAAAAGAGGAAGATTTGTTAATAGAGGAAAAAGTACAAGATACATATCTTCATGGATAAAAGCGTATGAGCATCTCTATGTGCCAAGAATTTGGCTCTTCGACTCCATCTAGTGTCTCCAACCGGTACGATGTTGGGCGTGTTACATCCTTAATTCTGTACGGTCCTTCCCACCTTGGTGATAGCTTGTGGAGGCCGGCCGTATTTTGAATACGGCGGAGCACGTGATCGCCGACCATGAACAATCGTCCTCGGACATTGCGGTTGTAGTAGCGTCGTACCGTAGCTAAGTACTTTTCAGTCCGAGCACATGACTCAAGGACCTGCTCTTCCTTAGCGACTATGTCCACCTCTCGAGCTTCGTCGGAGGTGGCTTCATCGTGGTAGGCTACCCATGGTGATTGGAAAGCGACCTCGGCTGGTATGACAGCCTCTGAGCCGTACACCATAAAGTATGGTGAGACTCCCGTGTTGCGGCTGGTCTGAGTACGCAGTCCCCAGACCACTGCGGATAACTCTTTGAGCCATCGGCCAGGTTTGAGTTTGGTGTCAACCTGGAAGACTCGTTTTTTGAGTGCGTCGAGGATCATTCCGTTAGCACGTTCAACTTGTCCGTTAGCTCTGGGGTGAGCGATGGAGACGTACTTGACCTTGATCAGGCTATCATCGCAATAATTGAAGAATGCATCACTTGTAAATTGCGAGCCTAGATCGGTGATGATGGTGTTCAGGACACCATATCTGTGCACGACCTCGTCGAGGAACTGGACTGCCTTCTCGGCTGTGGCTTTTTTGGCTGGTTTGTATTCAATCCACTTGGAGAATTTGTCAATAAGCACGAAGACATTGGTGTGGCCACCAGGAGCTGGTTTGAAAGGGCCGATCATGTCCAGTCCCCAGCATAAGAAGGGCCAAGCAGCTGGGATGGTTTGTAAATCATGTGCTGGGACATGAACCTGCTTGGCAAACATTTGGCAGTTTACGCACCGTCGTACGTAATCTTCAGCGTCAGTAACGGCGGTTGGCCAGTAGAACCCTGCCCGGTAGGCTTTGCCGACCAGCGTCCGGGACGCCGCATGGTTACCACAAGTACCTTCGTGGATGGCTTTAAGAAGCCCGATCCCCGCCTCCCGAGTGATACACTTCTGGAAGATAATGGACTTGGGTGCCTTGCGCATCAACTCGCCATTGACCATAGCGTAGGCCTTGGCTCTGCGGACCAGCTGTTGGGCAGCAAGTTTGTCCTCCGGGACAAGGTGGTCATTCAGGTATTTGATAAAGGGCTCTCTCCAGTCTTCCTGAGGAGGCGTCGCCTGGTCGGCTGACTCTGTACCTTTATCATCTGCCTGCCGGCTGAGGAGACCATCGTCGTCCTCAACGTTGGCGTTTGCGGCGGGTGGTCGTAGCTGACCACCGAAGTAGGTTCTGGTGTATGTTCTACCTGATCTGGGATCGAAGGTTTGATTAAGTCTTGAACAAAAACACCAGGGGGTAACTTGGCACGGGATGAGCCCAGCTTGGACAGCTCGTCAGCTCCTACGTTCTTTTCGCGGCGGACGTAGATGAATTCCAGTCCATAAAACTTGTTCTCAAGTTTGCGAATTTCGGCAACGTAGGCGTCCATCTTTTCGTGGACTGTATCCCAATCTTTGTTGACCTGCTTGACGACTAAAGTAGAGTCCCCATAGACCATGAGTCGCTTGATGCCAAGTTCAACGGCGATACGAAGGCCGTGTAAGGCTGCTTCGTACTCGGCTACGTTGTTGGAGGCTTTGAAGTGGATACGCAAAACGTACTTTATCGTGTCCTTGGAAGGAGAGATAAAGTAGACACCAGCCCCAGCACCATCGATTTTTAGGGAGCCGTCAAAGTACATTGTCCAGTACTCGGCATTTGAATCGGCGAGGGGTAGGCTGAGGTCCGTCCACTCCACGATGAAGTCGGGCAGGGCCTGGGACTTCACCGTCCGACGGGCGCGAAACTGGAGTGTGTACTCGGATAGTTCTAGCGCGTATTTCACGATCCGACCACTGGCGTCTCGGTTGCGGAGGATGTCACCAAGTGGCACGTCGGTAATGACCGTGATTTTGAAAGCTTGAAAGTAGTGGAGCAGCTTGCGTTTGGTGATCAGGAGTGCATACAAGAGCTTTTGTACCTGGTTGTACCACTGCTTGGACTCGCTGAGCACTTTGCTTATGTAATATATGGGGCGCTGGACTCCATAGACGTGTCCTTCCTCCTCACGCTCGACTACTAACACAGTGCTGACCACGTTGGTCGTTGCAGCTATGTATAGGAGCAACTCCTCGTCCTGCTTAGGAACCGTCAGGAGTGAAGGAGAGGTGAGGTAGGCTTTGAGCTGTTTAAAAGCCTGGTCGGCCTCCTCGGTCCATTCAAACTTTTCTTTGGCTTTGAGCAGTTTGAAAAAGGGGAGTCCTTTTCACCCATCCGAGAGATGTATCTGCTCAGAGCGGCTAGGCACCCAGTGAGTTTTTGGATGTCCTTGACGCACCGGGGCGGTCATAATTTCAGGACGTCGGCTACTTTCTCGGGATTTGGCTTGATACCCTCCTGGCTGACCAGGTGGCCGAGAAGGATACCGGATGGTACTCCAAAAACACACTTGTTTGTGTTGAGTTTCCATTGGAACTCGTTGAGTTTGTTGAAGGTGCGCTCCAGATTTGTGATCAGGGAGTCCGCCGTTCTTGATTTTATCACCACGTCATCTACGTAGGCCTCGACAAGATCATCGGCGATCTCTTTCTTGAGGCAATTTGGATAGCCCGTTGGTACGTAGCTCGGCGTTTTTGAGACCGAATGCCATGGTCGTGTAATAAAAAGCACCGAAGGGGTGATGAAAGCGGTTTTTCTTGGTCCTCCTTTTTGAGGGCTATCTGGTGATACCTGGAGTAACAGTCAAGAAACGAGAGCAACTCGCAGCCGGCGGTGGAGTCTATGACCTCGTCGATCTGAGGGAGATTGAATGCCTGCTTGGGGCAGTGTTTGTTGAGATCTGTATAATCAACGCACATCCTCCACTCTTTATTCTTCTTTTGAACAAGCACCGGATTGGCTAACCAATCCGGGTGATACACTTCTTTGATAAAGCCAGCGGCTAAAAGCTTGGCTACTTCTATTCTAATAAGTTCCTTGCGGTCACGGGCGAACCGGCGCATCTTCTATCTGACTGGCTTAGCAGTCGTCTTGACATCGAGGTAGTGCTCGGCCTTTTCCCTGGGAACACCAGGCATATCGGAGGGTTTCCATGCGAATATGCTGATGTTTTTCCGAAGGAATTGTACGAGCGCGTCTTCCTATTTAGGGTCAAGGTCGGCTCCAACTTTGGTGACTTTGGAAGGGTCCTCGTCGGAGAGGCGGACCATCTTGGCGCTCTTCACCTTGTTGGATGGGCGCCGACCAGATCCAATAGGTTGCTCGAGCTCTGCGGGCGGAACATCGTCGACGCCCAAGCTGGTGTGCTGCAAAGCGTGTTGCAGGTCTTGGAATTCTGCTGCGGCGTAGGCAGCAGTCTCGCACTCTCGAGCCATGAAGACGTTGCCACGTAGGGAGAGTGTTCCCTGCTCGGTGGGCATCTTCAACACCAAGTAGCCATAGTGGGGGACAGCCATGAACTTGGCAATACCAGGGCGGCCCAAGATGGCGTGGTAGGTCCCTTCGAAGTTGGCCACTATGAAGGTGATGTGCTCGGTACGGAAGTGCTGCTTGGTCCCAAACTGCACGTCAAGGGTGATCTGCCCGAGCGGGTAAGAAGGCTTTCCGGGCATGATGCCCCAGAACGGTGTGTCGTACGGCTGCAATTGCTCCTGCGGTATGCCGAGTGCCTTGAAGACTGGGTAGAATATGATGTTCAGAGCACTGCCGCCGTCGACCAGCACCTTCTCGAAGTGGATGTTGGCTATCACCGGATCGAGGACCGTGGAAATCATCCGGCATCCGGGATGCGTGCCCACATATCTTTGCGGTGAAAGATATGGGCTGCTCGGACCACGCTGGAAGCTTGACATCGGCTACGAGGCCATCGGGTTCTTGCATCGCGATGATGGCGCGAGTCAACAACTTTCTGTCGCGGCTCATTTCAAGTCCGACTTTGCCGCCAAAGATCACGCCGGCGAAGTTCTTCTCAGCTTCCTTGAAGCTATGGCGAGGGTTGACCTCTCGCGTGTCGTCCTCTTCTTCTTCTTCCGGCTTGTCGGCGGGCTTGCTTTTGGCCTTGGGGTTGGGTCGAGGCCTCTTAGAAGCGGACTTGATGAGAGCGTCCGTCAAACTCGGCACTCGCCCATGGTGTGACCTTTTCCAGGATGCCGAGGACAGTCCTGGGCAAAGATTTTGTCAAGCACCTCATCCCCGACTGGCTTCTGCCCCTTAACCGCATTGATGGCGTTGTCGTTGCGGTTTCGGTTGCGTTTGCCGCCGCCGTAGTTGTCCTGGCCACGCCGCCTGAAGTTAGGTTCGTTGTCGCGTGGACCAGATCCACGGATGAAACGCTGGTTGTTGCGGTGCTCCTCTTGTCGGCGCGGTGGTCGGTCAGCATCGCTCTCGTCGTCGGAATTGTTCCGACGGCAATTGCGATCTGACGGGCCATCGTCACCCTGCTCGGCCGTCGTCCGGGGAGTGTGTAATCGTGCGCGATGGCGAGTAACTCCTCCATGGTTTTTTTGGCTGTCTGAGGAGGAGAGCCTTTTGGAGGTCTCGGCCACGTGGTTGGACCAGGCCGTCGATGAAAGCTTCGACAGCTGTCTCCTGAGAGATCTCGGTACGCGATTCCACCGGGTCCGAGAAGCGCCGAATGTACCGCCGTAAGGACTCCTTTGAACGAAGGCGAACCTGCTTTAAGGCATACTTGGTCCCTGGTTGGACGCAAGTAGACTTGAAGTGGTCGACGAAGACTTGGCGGAGCTGCGCCCAGCTGTGGATGGAACCGGGTTGTAGCCGGAGCAGCCAGGTGGTGACTGTATTGTTGAGCACAACGGGGAGGTAGTTTGCCATGACGTACTCGTCGCCCCCTACTGCTCGGACGGCCACCTCGTACAGCATGATCCAGTGGGCTGGATCTGCTTTGCCGTCGTACGCCCGGATCTCCGAGGTACGGAAATTTTTAGGCCATATGACTGCCTTGAGCTCCTCGGAGAAGGGTGGGATGCCGCCAATGTTCCGGCGTGCTCGGAGGCGCTCATCTATCCGTTCTCGGAGGTCCCGACGCTCAGGTTGGATTACTTCGTCGTCTTGTCGGCCCCGGTTGCCTTGCTGGCGATTAGGGCGTCGTCGACTGTTCTGGGGACGTGCACGTCGTGGAGCTCCACCAGGCTGCTCGACACGGTCGTCGTGGTCCCCTGCGTCTCCATAGGCATATCTGCCGTTGTGGGACGAATTATCCCCTCCACTCTCAACTCGCCGCTCACGTCGATTCCGGTTCTGCCGAGAACGGCGGGATCGGTAAGAGCTGGCCATGGAGCCCATGGAACGAAGATCGTTCACTTGGTCCTCGGCCGCCGCGAGGAATTCCTGGATCTCGTTGAGTCCAGGGGTCTCGGGGGGAAGCTGCTTCAATTTCTCCATTGCCACGGCAATGTTTGTCGTGGGGGTCTCATGGACCACTGGGTCGCCAGCACCGTCGAACTCGAGGTTGAGGTTGCGACGCCAGGGTCGGTGCCGTGGTCCGGCGCCCGCATTGGGACGGCCCTCCTCGGCAATGCGTCGTCGAGCGTGATCGTTGTTACGAGCTTCCCTTGCCTGTCGCTGGGCGTCCGTCTCGTTTGGAGCCGGGGGCTCGTCATTGCTGACCATCAAAATCGTTGGTCCGAAGCCGAGCGGATACTTGGGGAAATCCAGCGCCCTGCTGGGGGTTTCCGTCCGGTGGTCGGGAGTGATCAGCATGTCCTCTGCGGTCGGATTGAGCTCTGTATCCATTGGATAGTCTTCGTCCGAGGAGAGGTATTCAGTATAACCAGGAGAATACAGCGCGAGCAGATCGGAGACAGTTGGGGAGTCCGGGTTGGCATCCTGAGACGGATCCCCAAGCTCTCGAATCTCCACCATCCCGATTATATGAGCGGGGCTTCTCGGGATGGTATCCTCGATGAGAAGCGTGTCGAACTGTCGCTCGATGTCCCTTGCGTACATCGACGCCGTGTTGTTCAATCCGAAGGACAGAACGGTTGGATCATGCGGCGGAGCACTTGGATCTCCCGCGAGTGGTTCGCTTGGCGGAGCACGATCTTCACGGTTTTGCTGAGCTGGTGCTCGGTGGTTTTGTCGTGCTTCGATGAACTCGCTCAACCTATGGAGAGGAGGAGCGTTGGCTCTATGCTGGATCTGCCCAATATGCGTCATACGGCGGTCCTGGTTGGGATCTAACCAACGGGGACTCCTAGCCGATCTGGGGGCAATAGATTGAGCAACAGGCGGACGGTTGTTGCCGACGAGATCTGCTTCGCCACGACGAGCAGAACTTCGCCGACGTGATCGGACGGGTGTGAAATCAGAAAAGTCTGGCCCTTTGCGGATCAACTCCTGCGTGGCTTCAACTAGCTTCGTGATTTCGGCCAATCCGCGGTCCTGTTGATCCATAAGATCGATTAGATCTGAGTTGTCGATCGGCTTTCTTTTGTAGCAAGATAGCTGGTCGACAAGTGCTCGGAGATCTGTCGTATCCGCCGTTGCCGAGGGCAAGAGGGAATCCTGCGCGGCGGGTACTGCGACCTGCAGCGAGGCGGTTGGCGCTGTGGCCTGGCGAGCGGATGGTGCTGGGACCATCTGCATGGTGGGCGGTGCTGAGACCGTATGCCCTGCAAGCGGTGCTGAGACCGGCTCGGATGCTCCCGTAGAGGTGAGGGGCGCCGTCATCTTGGTGGTCCAGGTGACCGATCCGAAGGTGAAGGCGTCGCTGGCCTCGAGATCCATGGAAGCGGGGAAGGAAACCATCTGGATCGCCTTGAGATCGAAAACTCCACCCCCTACCTGGCGCGCCACTGTCGATTACGGATAACCGGCAGTCCACCACGGGGTATCCCACGGCGGTGAGTTTCGATAAGGGCGTGTTACGATCTACGATCTGGACGTTCGAGAAAGAAGACAAACCGAGGACAACAGGTTTACCCAGGTTCAGGCCGCTCGGAAGCGTAATACCCTACGTCCTGCTTCTCATGTTATGCTGTATGATCAAGTGTCGGGTTACAATGAAGCGCTAAGCTCCCTAGGTTAGGATGCCAGAGAATAGCCTGCCTTCTAGGGGGTCCTTGGCCGCTTTATATAGCCGAGCAGCCAAGGGTACACGTGAGGTGGTCGGTTGTTGACACCTCTAACACCACTCACGCTAAGTTGTCATCCCTAGCATGGCGCCAGAAGTGTTGGTATAGAAACTGCTCCTCTAATCAAGAAAAAATATGGGATCCGCAAGCGAACAGATAATACACCATCGTAGCATTTTACCAGGAAGTATTCCGGGTATCGTTATTTATATTTAGCTCAAAGGAAAGAACTACGGACTTAAACAATGAGATGAACTTGCTAAACACGACTACTTATGAGTGATTGATTACACAAGTCACATACTTTGGCAGAGGGGTAAACCATGATAAATAAGGGAATATAAAGTAATAAGCTCGGGGGTGTAAATCACACGAGAGATTAGATATAGACTACTCACAAAGGTAGGTTGACATCGATTAGTGCAAGAAATATAAATCCTATGTAGGTTCTAATCTACTAAGTCATTCATCTACTCCAACTCTACACTATCATATACAAGCACAAAAGACTTTTCATCTATGTATAAGGATCATTGCTATAACAAGCCAAGACATAGCAGGACTTACTACGCAACTTTGGTTCGCTAGACCTACCAACGGGGATGGAATACAGAGGACTCAACGGAACCGTCACTTCCGCGATCTACCACACGACCCGGCCAATAGGGTGCATTTGCGGAGTAAACGGCATCTAAGCACCATGCTTACATGAAATCTACCACCTAACCCCCCGGGAAGAGAGCTAAGCGCTTTGCAAACATATACATAAACTTATTACCAATCATAACCATATCAAATGTAGAACTAGAATAAACTAGGAACATAATAAATAGAAACATAATGATATTAGAATAAAGTCACAAGAATAGATACAAGATAATACCAATTCGATGATGAAGATCCGGAATTCCGAGCACAGCGCCGATTCTTCCTCTATCTAGTCTAAACCTATGTAGAACTTGAAGATCTAGAGTATCTATTCTAATTCTCGGTGGAGATCTCTCTCTAAACCCTAGCTTTGCGATGGCTACCTCTCGAATAATGAATTCTTGAATGAAATGCACGAGCCGGGGGCCGGGGGCTACGAATATATAGTCCCCTAGGATTCACCACGGCCATCGGATCAAACCGACCTAAACGGACGATAATTATTCATCCTCAAAGGCGGTGGAGGCGGGATCCGCGAGCCTCCACTGATTGGTGGAGGTGGCCGGTCGGCCGACCCATAGAGGGAGTCGGCCGACCCACCACTATGCCGGGTGGGTCCCCTTCCCGGGGTTTGCCTTCGGAGTCTTCTAGAATATACAATTTTACCCGTTCGGTCTTTCTCTCTATGTAATCATGACATGTGGGCCTCCTTGGATGTTTTCCCGATAATCCCCCGCGAAAACACATATTCACCAAAACTTGTGGAATCGTCGGTTTAAACCCTAAGTCTATGGTGGTGAGCATTATACCCCTCTTTCTCTCTCACGGTTGACATATAAAATTGATTATTAACAACCGTCAACAAACTCCCCCCAAGCTTGCCCTTTGCTCGTCCCCGAGCAAATAGCTACGTAAGATGGATCGGGAGTTGCCGCAATGCTTTCATGCTTAACAAACACACATGCTCTAAACAAGAATTCATCCCGAGACTAGAGTGAACTATCATAACTCCCAAACTTACTCATGTTTCTTTCAACCATGGGGCTTTTACCCGCACTTGGGTCTTGAGTAGTTGAAAGACAGAACAATTAAGTCAAGCACTTTGTTGTCTCATGCTCTGTTGTTCCACCTCTTCTGGAGTTTTTACAAGATTTTCAATAAAAACTCGAGTTCCTTAATACAACCCTTTCAAGTCTCTCAATATGTGGTATTTTTGGATCCTCTCTAAGGCATTGAAAGGAGATATGCCTTTTCTCTTACTCTCAGAATATGTAGTATTTATGGTTCAAGGCATTTATAGATGAGCCCTCACTCTCTCTCTCTCACCCTACTCTAATAAAGGTTTATATGGAGCTCATAGGTGTGGAGAACTAATGCATTGGCATGATCGAACCATGGATCCGAAGGAACTCAACATACAACCAATCGGTGTGTGCATGTGTGGTTTTATATGTGGATGATATATATAAAATAGAGAGAAATATTTGTGGGAGGAGAAGGGGTGCACAAAGGAATTATCAATGCTCCTTTATTTGGATGAAACTTGGAACTACTTCAACACTTGAATCTTCTTGGAACTTGAACTTGAAAACTTGAACTTTTGGGAACTTGACAAAAGATCGGGCTCATATATCTTTCTTTCTTTTTCTTTTCTTCTTTTTTTCTCTTTTTTTTATAATTCTTGCAGCCCAAAAAGGAATGAAATACTTCTTGAATGGAACACTTCTCAATCTTGACAACTTCACATCGGGGATAACAAATGATACTTGGAGCATTGATCTTGGATAAATGGCTAGCAAAAATGAACGGGGGATATTTTTGGGTGTTCACTCTCGGTGTAAGAGTAGAACAATTTCAATGGATAAAAATAGGCTTTTTGTGGTGCGTACTTCCGGGGTAGAAGTAGCGGGGGTGCATGTGAATGTGTGAAACCAGGATTTAGTTTGTATGATGAGTTCATAAGGATACAACACAGTGACAAAGACGAGCCCTAAACAAATGAGGAGGCTTCCTATTCTAATGATCAAGTTTGGCTGTGGTAGGAATTTTAACTCTCTGTCATATAAGGAACTCATCATGAAACATTTATAATTTTCACAAATAAATCTCGAATTTAGTGGCACTTTGGAACACAATGAACAGCAAAGCTCGAGACTATTATCATATCATGCCCGTCAACTACCTAGACTTAGTTTAAGCATATGCTCCCACAGGTTTCAGTGTAGAGTAAATCCAGTTGTCAAACAAGTGTGTCCAAATCTTGGGAGAACTCAAATTTAAAGCTAGGTACTTGCAAAGAATTAGAGCGAGAGCAACTATTCATCATTTCCATCATGCAATCCTCAAGTCTACACATTTTTTATTTATAGCAAACTGAAATTGAAAGCAAACTTACACACTCTTTTTATTTGTTGTTTCATCTTAAGGCAAACTTGAAATGTAAACACACTTAAAACAGCAAGCAAATTTTTATTGGGTTTTTCTAGTTTTTCTGATTTTTTTTTCAATGCATAAAACAAACCAAAGAAAAACAAACCGAAAACAAACAAACTGAAACAAATGGAAAGAAATACTTATCTTGATAATGGGGGTCCTCCCCAAGCTAGCCTTGCGGCGGTGGTGGTGGATAGTGGATGTGCAACAGGTCCACCAAGCCATGCAACATGGAGGCGCTTCCTCTTGGCTCTCTTGAATGGTGCCCAAGTGTCGGGTGGTGTTCGGTTCCACCGGAACTGGTCATTCCACCTCGATCATGGCGATTCGAGTGGCGGTGGTGTTGTCTTTGGAAGGCTACTTGTTCATCATAGTGCTGCTGGGTGAAAATGAAACCGGTGGCATCGGAGTGGCGACGTGGCTCAAAGCCATGGTGGGGTTCTTCTTCTTCTTCATCGGTGGTACCAAAGGGGTCATAAGAGTATCTTGGTGTGTGAGGGTCCCGGCTCGGATGGTCCCGCTCGATGTTCCCGGGGTGTTGTATGATGGATAGTAACCATAGAATGGTTGATGTGGTTGGCTTTGTGGTGGGTACACCCATGAGTTTAGTGAGTGGTCTTGAGGTACATTCCACTCATTGAAACCGGCATGTCTTTGGGTCTTCTCGGGCGGTTTCGGCACCACGCCAAACGGGTTCACGATTTCCTGTCACCCTCTCCGAGCGAGCTCTTCGAGGTGCTCTCTCATTCACCGGTTCCGCTCGCAACTCAATATGATAGTTTTGTACATGATACAAAGCCGGTTCCGGGTTAGGTAACCGGATCGCTGACATCACCATATTTTGCATAATAAACATCATTCACTTTCTTCAAAGTGACCTTGGCCAAAAGTATAGAGGTCATAAAATTCTCTATGATGTTCAATGTACTCAAAAGTAGCTCCCTCTAATAACTTCAAGCTTGTGGCAATGCGAGTGATAAGCGAGCAAATGGCCACACTTCCTACTTTGTAACCAGGGACACTCATCCAATGGTTCACTAGGAGATGGACGGGAGACACTTTCGTTTCTTGACAGCCGCGTATAGCAACCGCAAGTCGGCTACTCGATCTTGCTTTCATCAAATCGTGGGAAAAGGTGGCTCCTATCCAACGGTGCAAAAATCTAAGCGTAGGATGCTCTATGGCTGCGGTGCGTTGCGCTAAGTGGTACGGTACTCTAGAAATGCTTTGCTCCAAAACCTATGTGCATCAAAATCACCTAGTGCTGCATTTAAATCTATGAGGGCATCTTGAGGGAAACCTAGGAGGTCACTAAGGTTCTCCAAGAGACAGAATATTCCAGAGCAAACATTCTAAAATAAACTCCATTGTCCGTGTATCGAAGGGTGCTAAGGAATTCTATGGTTAAAAGCCTAATCCCTTCTCGTGAGGTTTGCAAAGGAAGTCCCGCCAACTAGTGGAAAAATTGTATCGAATTCTTGAGCCATACTGTCGCTAGCGAAGTGTCGGATCGATGACCGGCGTGTGGATGAAACGCTTGTTCTTGAGCTTCTTGTATACATCCTTCTCCTGGGTAGTTCTCAGGGCGAGATCAGATGTTCTCATGAGGACTCTTTGAGATCTTGGTGGAGGTGCAGTGCTGCCGCAGTACTTCTCGGTGCTTCGGTGGTGGGTCGACACTCATGTCGGAACCAGCCACCGAGCTTTGGCGAGATGCACTTCTCGTCCCGATGTTCCGGATGGTTCCGAGATCCCCTTGAAGACGCTCTTCATCCCGCAAGTTGCTCAAAAGAAACAAAAACAAACACTAGTGGAGAGAAGGATTAGCACAAGGTTAGTGGTTAGCCGTCCAGAGTCAGCGATCCAGAGGTTAGTCGTTCTTCATGACAAAAAGCTCTAAACTTCGGGTCTTGATTTTGACGGAACCTCCCCTAGATTTTAGATTTTCTTTATCCTATTTGGACAGCATCTCCACTAATTTTGTGATGATCTACTCAGCACTATCCCTTCCCTTTACTTGCTACTAAACTCTTGCTCACTCTTCTCACTTCTTCTCTCTTCCTACTCTTCTCCTAACTCTCTAACTCTCTCCAGAAAACCCGAAGTCGAGAGCAGAAGGTTTGGCTAAAATTCTGGAGTGTGGGTGGTGCATGGAACCATGGGAGGAGGCCTATTTATAGAGGAGGCAGGGGGGAGTCGGCCGACTCAATGGTGGGGTCGGCCGCCCCACCAGCTTGGCCAATGTGGCTGCCACTTCACATGCTATTGCGTGATCTTTCCTCCATCCAGAAATTTTGGTCGGTTGAGTGGTTTTGGCGGTGGAAAAGAGAGGATAGTGGAGGTGAGTGGAAGTGGATGAAATTATGTGATTTGATGTATGTGAGGTGTAGTCTATGACATGTGAGACCCATGGTGAGGGACCCACCAAGCATTAAATGCCATAATAAAAATTATAAACAATGCAGAAATTTAAATGAAGGTAAACTAATTTAAATGTATAAAATGATAGATTTTTGTGCCACCACGATAAAATATTTTTGACGGGTTGTTACACACCATAAAATTATTTATATGGGGCGTCGAATTTTTATAATGCAATGCTGGAAATAAATATGCCTAAGAAAATTATAAGAGATGCAATTTTAAACGCGGATAAATACCGAGTTACCTTCCGGCGAGGATTCGGATTTTTAAAGTCCTCCGAATTGGACCTTCCAAAATATTTATTCCGCTGATGATCCCAGAGATGCATCCTCTGCCTCTGGTGGTTGTACTGTCTGATCTTCTTCTACCATCTTCGCGGATTTGTTGAGCTCTTGTTTCGATTTGAATGCGAATTGCTCTTCTTGCCCATTTATAGTGAACTTGATTTCTCCCTTCCCGACATCAATGTGTGCATTGGCGGTGCTTAAGAAAGGTCTTCCAAGTATAAGTGACACTTTTGAGTCTGGATGCATATCTAGTACTACAAAGTCTACTGGCACGAAGAATTCTCTTATCTTGACTGGGATGTTTTCAGCAATGCCCAACGGATAACGAACCGATTGGTCGGCTAATTGTAGACACATTGATGTTGGCTCAAGTGCAGTGTGGTTGAGCTTGTAGTAGACTGCTGCGGGCATCACACTGACACTTGCTCCAAGATCACGAGTGCGTTATTGAAATGTTGATCTCCAATTGTGCAATCGATAGTGGGACATCCTGGATCTTTCTTCTTTTCTCGGTAGTTGGTTGAGGATGGCCGCACTACATTCTTCGGTTAGCTTGATCACTTCATTGGATGGCGAGTGGTCTCTTCTTGTTAAGAATATCTCTTATGTACTTGGCATAAGTGGGGACTGTATGGCATCCACAGAGGTATATTGACATATAACTTTTGAATTACCTCCACGAACTTACCAAACTCGCTCATCTCGTCTGCGTTGTGGTCCTCTCTTCCTCCTAGGGAATGGTAGGTAGTTTGTATCTCGAAATTGTTGTCTTGCTTCCCGATCTTGTACTCGGTTTCTCGTATCGATTCTTGTGGTAATACTTCTAGCTCGGGTTGGAAGTCTTCTTCTTCGCCACCGGTGGTAGCATGGTTGGCCTTTTTGCTCCTTTTGGATAGGGAGGATCTCGGTGGAACTCCCTCTTCTTGTAGTAATAGATCTCCTTCGCTCGGGGTTAGTGGCAACGAGGCAAAGCAATGGCCAGTTTTGCTAACCTTTCTTCTATCTTTTTATTGAACTCTAGTTGATCATTAATGAGAAGAGAAACTATCCATTTTAATACTTAAGTTTTCCAAGATTTTGTTATTAGCAAGCAAACCTATCCTCCATAGATGAGTTGATCTTGGACTGTTGTAGAACCAACTCTCTTAAAGTAGGTTGCTTTGCATAATTACGATTGTGTACCTTGATTAATGGATGGTTGCACCCAATGTGGAACCTTTCTCATGATGGGACTTGAATTCTCGCTTATATGTTGCTTCAATTGCTCTTTGATCTTCCTTGTACTTGGCCCTCGGTCAAGCCAATGGAGTAAGGTATCCATCTTGGTTGATAATGCATTCACTTCTTCTATTGCTTCTTCACTACGGTGACAATCTTGAATGTTGTCTTGGGACCGGCTTTGATTATCGCTATCTTCTCCATGAGTCTTTTAGCTCTCCCAAGAGTGAGTGATAAGAATGATCCTTCACAGTTGCATCAAGGTGCTCACGCGTCTTCGGAGTTAATCCATGATAGAAACCTTGCATGAGTAACCATTCTTCCATTCCATGATGGGGACAATCTTGGATATATCCTTGCAAACGCTCCCATGCTTCGACATGGTCTCCGTCTTCTTTGTTGGAAATGGGTAATCTTTCCTCTTAAGGCATTGGTTTTGCCTATTGGGAAGAATTTTGCTAGAAAGGCCTTGGAACACTTCGCCCATGTATTGATATCTTCTTTATTGGCATAGAACCACTGCTTTGCTCTTCCCACTAGTGAGAATGGAAAGAGACGAAGAAGTATGAGGTCTTCTTTAACTCCATCTATGGCGATGGTGTTTCCAATCTCCATGAAGTCTTGTAGATGTGTACTTGCATCTTCATGTACCTTTCCACTGAATTGGATAGCTTGCACCATGTTGATGAGACTTGGCTTGATCTCAAACTCCATATTATTTTCTATTCTTGGACCAGTGCGGATGTTCTCTATTGTTGGGAGAGAACTCCATAAGGTCTTCTCGACCATCTTGATTGGTGACGAGCTTCCTTCTTGATTGAACCGACTCGATGATCGAGAGTTTTGAATGAATCGATTCAATCCTTGCTAATACCTCGTATAAAATATAGACAAAGAAAAACAACGGGGGTGAACACCAAAGTAGAGGTGACTAGTGACAATCACTCATTTTCTAAGTATCGCTTAAGCAATTTTTTCTCTAAAAAGTTTATTCCGCTCCCCGCAACGGCGCCAAAAATGCTTGTTGACACCTCTAACACCACTCACGCTAAGTTGTCATCCCTAGCATGGCGCCAGAAGTGTTGGTATAGAAACTGCTCCTCTAATCAAGAAAAAATATGGGATCCGCAAGCGAACAGATAATACACCATCGTAGCATTTTACCAGGAAGTATTCCAGGTATCGTTATTTATATTTAGCTCAAAGGAAAGAACTACGGACTTAAACAATGAGATGAACTTGCTAAACACGACTACTTATGAGTGATTGATTACACAGTCACATACTTTGGTAGAGGGTAAACCATGATAAATAAGGGAATATAAAGTAATAAGCTCGGGAGTAAATCACACGAGAGATTAGATATAGACTACTCACAAAGGTAGGTTGACATCGATTAGTGCAAGAAATATAAATCCTATGTAGGTTCTAATCTACTAAGTCATTCATCTACTCCAACTCTACACTATCATATACAAGCACAAAAGACTTTTCATCTATGTATAAGGATCATTGCTATAACAAGCCAAGACATAGCGGGACTTACTACGCAACTTTGGTTCCCGCTAGACCTACCAACGGGGATGGAATACGAGAGGACTCAACGGCTGTCACTTCCGCGATCTACCACACGACCCGGCCAATAGGGTGCATTTGCGGGTAAACGGCATCTAAGCACCATGCTTACATGAAATCTACCACCTAACCCCCCGGGAAGAGAGCTAAGCGCTTTGCAAACATATACATAAACTTATTACCAATCATAACCATATCAAATGTAGAACTAGAATAAACTAGGAACATAATAAATAGAAACATAATGATATTAGAATAAAGTCACAAGAATAGATACAAGATAATACCAATTCGATGATGAAGATCCGGAATTCCGAGCACGGCGCCCGATTCTTCCTCTATCTAGTCTAAACCTATGTAGAACTTGAAGATCTAGAGTATCTATTCTAATTCTCGGTGGAGATCTCTCTAAACCCTAGCTTTGCCGATGGCTACCTCTCGAATAATGAATTCTTGAATGAAATCTGCACTGAGCCGGGGCCGGGGCTCGAATATATAGTCCCCTAGGATTCACCACGGCCATCGGATCAAACCGACCTAAACGGACGATAATTATTCATCCTCAAAGGCGGTGGAGGCGGGATCCGCGAGCCTCCACGATTGGTGGAGGTGGCGGTCGGCCGACCCATAGAGGGAGTCGGCCGACCCACCACTATGCCGGTGGGTCCCCGCTTCCTGGGTTTGCCTTCTCGGGAGTCTTCTAGAATATACAATTTTACCCGTTCGGTCTTTCTCTCTATGTAATCATGACATGTGGGCCTCCTTGGATGTTTTCCCGATAATCCCCCGTGAAAACACATATTCACCAAAACTTGTGGAATCTGTCGGTTTAAACCCTAAGTCTATGGTGGTGAACAGATTATACCCCTCTTTCTCTCTCTGGTTGACATATAAAATTGATCATTAACAACCGTCAACTTCGGTTACATCAAGTCATGCCCTAGGAGGACTCTATCTGACCTAACCGACTAAGTCTACTTGCGGGACAAGTATCCTTGTGCGCGATCCACCTCCTGGTCGGTTGTGGACCACGTCCCTGTCTTGAAGTCCGGCCCACCAGCCTGGTCGGTAATGGGCCGGGTCTTTGTCTGGTCCGGGCCGTCTTGCCGAGCAACCCTGGAACTGTCTATGGTGGTATACCGGATTTATACCCCCCACACCTGCTCCTCTGTCTCTTGCTCCTCTGCCTCTGCCTCCTAAGCCTGAGACGGATCTCTCTCTCTGATCACAAGACCACTACCCCTTCTGCCTCTTCTTTCTCCTTCCTCAATGGCCGTTACAGCTGAAAGTGCCCGCTGTTGCTCATGTGTCAATTTCCTTTTCTTTGCAAGCTGCTTCTTTGGAGCTTCCTTTTGTTTGCCTTTGAGCATCTCGGGAATATTGGGGCGCTGAGGATCATCTTCATCACCTTGTTGTCTGCCTGTACTCTTGCATCTAGCCATGACTGACACTGCACTGCTATGAATCAATCAAAAGTATTACTGTTAGAAGATGAACTGACACCTTGCGAGGCTTGGCCTCAATCCATACTCCTAGGCTTGGCCTAGAGTTTCCCTGTCACAGCCCACTGACAGAAGAACCAAATGACACGGCTCGCTGCACAGAATGGAATAGATAGGATTTATAACAATTAAGCATATATCTAGAGATGCGAAACCCTAACTGGAAGCATGAAGTAGGTAAGAAATAGATGGAACATGGCATTGTACCTAGGACATGTCGAATTCCCTGTGAGAAGATGAGGAATGACAGTGTAGGGCGCTCCCGAGGATAGAAGGAGTCATTGCAAGAAGAGATGGATTGAAAAGGATGGAATCAGTGACTTATACTAGGTTTAGGCATTTCAGCAAACACCTTGTGGGCAGGGTTAGGGCTCACCGAGAATGAGCTTACCTCAGATTGCCCCAGAAGCGTATCTGCCTAAGCCAGGTCAGGATGGTGTTTGTGCTGCGCAGCCCTTGGTTGGACCCTAGAACTTCTCTAATCTGGAAGACGCCTAGCGGCGAGCTGATCTAGGAGAGAGGACAGAGGGAGACGCCACGGACGGAAGCTATAACAAAATCGCCGAAGAAGACGACGATGTCCGGGCGGTGATGAAGGTGGCCACGGCGGCGAGTTTTAGAGCCGGGGCGGCACTGGCGCGTGGAGGAGTGGGTGCGACGGCCGGAGTGGCACACGGCGGTGGAGCTGAGTGGCGCGGGTGCACACGCGCTGTGGTGGAGCGAGGCTGCGTGGCACGAAGCGGCGAAGCGGCGGTGCTAGGGTTGCGGGCGACGGCGCGGCGCACGGTCGACGAGAGGAAGAAGAAACCCCTGCTCGGTCGATTTGAAGATGGAGAGAGAGAGCAGCCCCACAAGTCAGAAAAAATAGCCCCGACTTTCTTCAAGTGCGCCGGACGCGTCCGTTGTAAGCCGGTGGACGCGGATTATTGTTGACAGTTGTTAATGATCAATTTTATATGTCAACCAGAGAGAGAAAGAGGGGTATAATCTGTTCACCACCATAAACTTAGGGTTTAAACTGACAGATTCCACAAGTTTTGGTGAATATGTGTTTTCGCAGGGGATTATCAGGAAAACATCCAAGGAGGCCCACATGTCTTGATTACATAGAGAGCAAGGCCGAACGGGTAAAATTGTATACTCTAGAAGACTCCAGAAGGCAAACCCTGGAAGCGGAGCCCCACCTGGCATAGGGGTTGCTCGGCCGACTCCAGGGGTGGGTCGGCCGACTCCCCACCTCCACCAATTAGGTGGAGGCTCGCGGATCCTGCCTCCACCGACCTTGAGGAGCAATAATTATCGTCCGTTTAGGTCGGTTTGATCCGATGGCTGTGGTGCATCCTAGGGGGCTATATATTTAGAGCCCCTGGCCCCTGGCTAAAACCCTAATTCATTCAAGAATTCATTATTCAGAGGTAGCCATCAGCCAAGCCAGGGTTTAGAGAGAGATCTCCACCAGAGAATTAGAATAGCTACTCTAGTTCTTCAAGTTCTACAGAGGTTTAGACTAGATAGAGGAAGAATCGGGCGCCTGTGCTCGGAATTTCGGATCTTCGTCATCAGAATTTGGTATTATCTTGTATCTATTCTTGTGACTTTATTCTAAATATCATTATGTTTCTATTTATTATGTTCCTAGTTTATTCTAGTTCTACATTTGATACGGTTATGATTGGTAATAAGTTTATGTATATGTTTGCAAAGCGCTTAGCTCTCTTTGCGGGAGGGTTAGGTGGTAGATTTCATGTGAGCATGGTGCTTAGATGCCGTTTACCTGCAAATGCACCCTATTGGCCGGGTCGTGTGGTAGATCGCGGAAGTGACAGCCGTTGAGTCCTCTCGTATTCCATCCCCCGTTGGTAGGTCTAGCGTAACCAAAGTTGCGTAGTAAGTCCTGCTATGTCTTGGCTTGTTATAGCAATGATCCTTATACATAGATGAAGAGTCTTTTGTGTTGTATATGATAGTGTAGAGTTGGAGTAGATGAATGACTTAGTAGATTAGAACCTACATAGGATTTCTATTTCTTGTGCTAATCAGATGTCAACCTACCTTTTGTGAGTAGTCTATATCTAATCTCTGTGTGATTTATACCCTGAGCTTATTACTTTATATTTCCTTATTTATCATGGTTTACCCCTCTGCCAAAGTATGTGATGGTGGAATCAATCACTCATAAGTAGTCGTGTTTAGCAAGTTTATCTCATTGTTTAAGTCCTTAGTTCTTTCCTTTGAGCTAAATATAATAACGATACCGGAATACTTCCTGGTAAAATGCTACGATGGTGTATTATCTGTCGCTTGCGGATCCCATATTTTTCTTGATTAGAGGAGCAGTTTCTATACCAACACTTCGCGCCATGCTAGGGATGACAACTTAGCATGAGTGGTGTTAGAAGTGTCAACAAGCATTTTTGGCGCCGTTGTCGGGGAAGGAATAAACTTTTAGAGAAAAATTGCTTAAGCAGATACTTAGAAAATGAGTGATTGTTACTAGTCACCTCTACTTTGGCAGTTCACCCCTGTTGTTTTTCTTTGTCTATATTTTATACAGGGTATTAGCAGGATTGAATCTGATTCATTCAAAACTCTCGATCATCAGAGTCAGTTCAATCAAGAAGGAAGCTCGTCACCAATCAAGATGGCTGAGAAGACCTTACTGGAGTCCTCTGTTCCAACAATAGAGAACATCCGCACCGGTCCAGCAATACACACTAATATGGAGTTTGAGACCAAGCCAAGTCTCATCAACATGGTGCAAGCTATCCAGTTCAGTGGAAAGGAACATGAAGATGCAACTACACATTTACAAGACTTCATGGAGATTGGAAACACCATCGCCATAGATGGAGTTAAAGAAGACCTCATACTTCTTCGCCTCTTTCCATTCTCACTAGTGGGAAGAGCGAAGCAGTGGTTCTATGCAAATAAAGAAGATATCAATACATGGGCGAAGTGTTCCAAGGCCTTTCTAGCAAAATTCTTCCCAATAGGCAAGACCAATGCCTTAAGAGGAAAGATTACCAACTTCCAACAGCAGAAGACGGAGACCATGTCAGAAGCATGGGAGCATTTGCAAGGATACATCCAAGATTGTCCCCATCATGGAATGGAAGAATGGTTACTCATGCAAGGTTTCTATCACGGATTAACTCCGAAGACACGAGAGCACCTAGATGCAACTGCTGAAGGATCATTTTTATCACTCACTCTTGGGAGAGCTAAAAGACTTATGGAGAAGATAGCAGATAGTCAAAGCTGGTCCCAAGACAACATTCAAGATTGCCATCAGAGTGAAGAAGCAATAGAAGAAGTAAATGCATTGTCAACCAAGATGGATGCCTTACTTCACTGGCTTGACCAGAGGGCCAAGTACAAGGAAGATCAAAGAGCAATTGAAGCAACGTATAAGAAAAATTCAAGTCCCCTCGTGAGAAAGGTTCCACATTGGGTGCAATCATCAATTAATCAAGGTACACAGTCAGGTAATTATGCAAAGCAACCTACTTTAAGAGAGTTGGTCCTACAATAGTCCAAGATCAACTCATCTATGGAGGATAGGCTTGCTGCTAATGACAAAACCTTGGAAAATTTAAGTATTAAAATGGATAGTTTCTCCTCTGCCATTAATGATCAGCTAGAGTTCAATAAAAAGATAGAGGAAAAGATAGCCAAGTTGGCCGTTGCATTGCCTGTTGCCACTAACCCTGAGCAGGTGAGATCTATTACTACAAGAAGAGGGAGTTCCACCAGAGATCCTCCCTATCCAAAAGGAGCAAAAAGGCCAACTGTACTACCAACGGTGGCAGAAGAAGACTTCCAACCTGAGTTAGAAGTATTACCACAAGAATCAGTGCAAGAGCCAGTACAAGATCAAGAAATGAGACAAAATTTTCGAGATACAAACTACTTACCGTTTCCTCGGAGGAAGAGAGGACCACAACAGACAGATGAGCAGTTGGTAAGTTCGTGGAGGTAATTCAAAAGTTATATGTCAATATACCTCTGCTGGATGTCATACAGGTCCCTACTTATGCCAAGTACATAAGAGATATTCTTAACAAGAAGAGACCACTTTGCCATCCAATGAAGTGATCAAGCTAAGCGAAGAATGTAGTGCGGCCATCCTCAACCAACTACCGAAAAGAAGAAAGATCCAGGATGTCCCACTATTGACCGCACAATTGGAGATCAATATTTCAATAATGCACTTGAGCCAACATCAATGTGTCTACAACTAGCCGACCAATCGGTTCGCTATCCGTTGGGCATTCTTTGAAAACATTCCGAGTCAAGATAAGAGAGTTCTTCTTGCCTGTAGACTTTGTAGTACTTTGGATATGCATCCAGACTCAAAGGTGTCACTCATACTTGGAAGACCCTTCTTGAGCACCGCCAATGCACACATTGATGTCGGGAAAGGAGAAATCAAGTTCACTATAAATGGGCAAGAAGAGCAATTCGCATTCAAGTCAAAACTAGACCTCAATAAATCCGCGAAGATGGTAGAAGAAGATCGACAAGTACAACCACCGAGGCGGAGGATGCATCTCGGGAACATCAGCGGAATAAATATCTTGGAAGGTCCAATTCGGAGGACTTTAAAAATCCGAATCCTCGCGGAAGGTAACTCGGTATTCATCCGCATTTTAAATTGCATCTCTTATAATTTTCTTAGACACATTTATTTTTAGCATTGCATTATAAAATTTTACGGCCCATATAAATAATTTTACGGTGTGTGACAAACCCGTCGAAAATATTTTATCGTGGTGGCACAAAAATCTATCATTTCATGCATTTTAAATTAGTTTACTTTCATTTAAATTTCTGCATTGTTTATATTTTTATCATGGCATTTAGTGCATGGTGGGTCCCTCACCATGGGTCCCACATGTCATAGACTACACCTCACATACATCCCATCACATAATTTCATCCATTTCCACTCACCTCCACCATCCTCTCTTTTCCACCTCCAATTCCACCCAACCGACAAAAATTTCTGGATGGACAAAAGATCACGCAATGGCATGTGAAGGGGCAGCCAGGATGGCCACCCTGGGTGGGCGGCCGCCCCCACCAATGAGGCGCCCGCCTCCTCACCTCCTCCTCTATAAAAGGGCCTCCTCCCATGGCTTCCTTGCACCACCCACACTCCAGAATTTTAGCCAAACCACCTGCTCTCGGCTTCGAGTTTCCTAGAGAGAGCTAGAGAGAAGAGGAGAAGAGTAGAAGAGAGAAAGAAGTTAGTAGAAAAATTGGAGAGTGAGCAAGAGTTTAGTGGCAAGAGAAGGGAAAGGATAGTGCTGAGTAGATCATCATAAAATTAGTGGAGATGCTGTCCAAATAGGTTAAAGACAATCTAAAATCAAGGGGAGGTTCTGTCGAAATTAAGACCTGAAGTTGAGAAACTTTGTCATGAAGGACGACTAACCCCTGGACCGCTGACTCTGGACAGCTAACCACTAACCTTGTGCTAAACCTTCTCTCCACTAGTGTTTGTTTTTGTTTCTTTTGAGCAACTTGCAGGATGAAGGGCGTCTTCAAGGGGATCTCGGGAACCATCAGGAACATCAGGACAAGAAGTGCATCCCGCCAGAACTCGGTGGCTGGTTCCGACATGAGTGTCGACCCACCACCAGCAGCACCTGCAGTAGCACCATCAGCATCTCGAAGAGTTCTCATGAGAACATCCGACCTCGTCCTGAAGACCGCCCAAGAGAAGGAGATATACAAGAAGCTCAAGAACAAGCACTTCATCCACACACCAGTCATCAATCCGACACTTCTGCTAGAGACAGGTATGGCTCATGAATTCGACACAATTTTTCCGCAAGTTGGTTGGACTTCATTTGCAAACCTCACTGAGAAAGGGATCAGACTCTTGACCATAGAATTCCTCAGCACCCTCCGACTCATAGAAAATGGGGTTTATTTTAGAATGTTTGCTCTAGAATATCCTGTCTCATGGAGAAACCTTAGTGACCTCCTAGGTTTCCCTCAAGATGCCGTCATAGACTTAAATGCAGCACTAGGTGATTTTGACACACATAGGTTTTGGAGTTGCATTGCTAGAGGACCTTATCACTTAGCGCACCGCACGGCAGACATAGAGCATCCTACGCTTAGATTTTTGCATCGCTGGATAGGAGCAACCTTTTTCCCCCGAGATGATGAAAGTAAGATCAGAATAGCCAACTTGCAGCTGATGTATGCAGCTGTCAAGAAGAAGAAAGTGTCTCCTGTCCACCTCTTGGTAAACCACTGGATGACTGTCCCCACTTACAAAGTAGGGAGAGTAGGCGTTTGTTCACTCATCACACGCATTGCCACAAGCTTGAAATTGTTAGAGGGAGCCACTTTTGAGTACATTGAGTTTCATAGAGAATTTTATGACTACTACACTTTTGTCCAAGGTCACTTGCTGAAAAAGGTGAAGGGTGTTTTGTATGCAAAGTATGGTAATGCCGCGATCCGGTTACCTAACCCGGAGCTGGCTTTGTATCATGTGCAAGAATATCATGTTGAGTTGCAGGCAGAACCAGTGAATGAGAGAGCACCCCGAAGAGTTCGCTCGGAGAGGGTGACAGGAAATCGTGAACCCGTTTGGCGTGGTGCCGAAACCGCCCAAGAGGAACCAGCACATGCCAATTTTAATGAGTGGAATGTACCTCATCACCACTCACTAAACTCATGGGTGTACCCACCACAGAGCCAACCACATCAACCATTCTATGGCTTCTACCCACCATACACCACCCCAGGAACATCAGAGCCAGGACCATCAGACGCAGGACCCTCACAGCCACCAAGATACTCTTGTGACCCCTTTGGTACAACCGATGAAGAAGAAGAACCCCACCATGACTTTGAACCACGTCGCCACTCCGATGCCCTTTGGATTCATTTTCACCCAAGACACTATGATGAACAAGTAGCCTTCCAAAGCACAACACCACTTTGCCACTCGAATCGCCATGATCGAGGTGGAATGACCAAAGCACCGGTGGAACCGAACACCACCCAAACACTAGGCACCATTCAAGAGAACCGGGAGAAGCCGCCTCCATGCCGCATAGCTTGGTGGACTGTTGCACATCCACTATCCACCACCGCGCCTGCAAGACTAGCTTGGGGGAGGACCCCCATTATCAAGATAAGTATTTCTTTTCTTTTGTTTCAGTTTGTTTATTCTATCTAAAAAAACAGAAAACCCAATAAAAATTTGCTTGCTATTTCAAGAGTTTGTTTAGTTTGCTTTCTTTAAGTGTGATTGTTTACATTTCGAGTTTGCCTTTAGATGAAAACCAAATAAACAGAGTGTGTAAGTATGCTTTCAAATTTAGTTTGCTATAAATAAAATTATGTAAACTTGAGGACTGCATAATAGAAATGATGAATAGTTGCTCTGCCTAATTCTTTGCAAGTACCTAGCTTTAAATTTGAGTTCTCCCAAGATTTGGATACACTGTTTGACAACTGGATTTACTCTACACCTTAAACCTATGGGAGTATATGCTTAAACTAAGTCTAGGTAGTTGACGAACATGATATGATAATAGTCTGAGCTGCTGTTCATTGTGTTCCAAAGTGCCACTAAATTCCTTATATGACAGAGAGTTAAAATTCCTACCACAGCCAAAATTGATCATTAGAATAGGAAGCCTCCTCATTTGTTTAGGGCTCGTGCTGTCGGCTGTGTTGTATCCTTATGAACTCATCATACAACTAAATCCTGGTTTCACACACTCACATTCATCCCTGCTACTTCTACCCTGGAAGTACGCACCACATAAAGCCTATCATCATTCATTGAAATTGTTCTACTCTTACACTGAGAGTGAACACCCAAAAATATTCCCCTGTTCATTTTGCTAGCCATTTATCCAAAATCAATGCTCCAAGTGTTCCATTTGTTCCCGATGTGAAGTTGTCAAGATTGAGAAGTGTTCCATTCAAGAAGTATTTCATTCCTTTTTGGGCTGCAAGAATTAAAAAAAAAGAGAAAAATTTATGAGCCCGGTCTTTGTCAAGTTTTCAAAGTTCAAGTTCCAAGAAGTTCAAGTGTTGAAAAAGTTCCAAGTTTCATCCAAATAAAGGAGCATTGATAATTCCTTTGTGCACCCCTTCTCCTCCCACAAATATTTCTCTCTATTTATATTATCCACATATAAAACCACACATGCACACACCGATTGGTTGTATGTTGAGTTCCTTCGGATCCATGGTTCGATCATGCCAATGCATTAGTTCTCCATACCTATGAGCTCCACATAAGCCTTTATTAGAGTAGGGTGAAAGAGAGAAAGAGTTGAACCACAAATACCACATATTCTGAGAGTAAGAGAGAAGGCATACCTCCTTTCAATGCCTTAGAGAGGATCCAAAAATACCACATATTGAGAGACTTGAAAGGGTCGTATTAAGGAACTCTGAGTTTTATTGAAAATCTTGTAAAAACTCCAGGACAGAGGTGGAACAACAGAGCATGACAACAGTGCTTGACTTAATTGTTCTGTCTTTCAACTACTCAAGACCCAAGTGCAGGTAAAAGCCCCATGGTTGAAAGAAACATGAGTAAGTTTGGGAGTAATGATAGTCCACTCTAGTCCGGGGAGAAATTCTTGTTTAGAGCATGTGTGTTTGTTAAGTATGAAAGCATTGCAGCAACTCCTGATCCATCTTCGTAGCCATTTGCTCGGGGACGAGCAAAGGGTAAGCTTGGGGGAGTTTGTTGACGGTTGTTAATGATCAATTTTATATGTCAACCCGAGAGAGAGAAAGAGGGGTATAATCTGTTCACCACCATAAACTTAGGGTTTAAAGCGACAGATTCCACAAGTTTTGGTGAATATGTGTTTTCGCGGGGATTATCGGGGAAAACATCCAAGGAGGCCCACATGTCATGATTACATAGAGAGCAAGGCCGAACGGGTAAAATTGTATACTCTAGAAGACTCCAGAAGGCAAACCCTGGAAGCGGAGCCCCACCTGGCATAGGGGTGGGTCGGCCGACTCCCAGGGTGGGTCGGCCGACTCCCCACCTCCACCAATCAGGTGGAGGCTCGCGGATCCTGCCTCCACCGACCTTGAGGAGCAATAATTATCGTCCGTTTAGGTCGGTTTGATCCGATGGCTGTGGTGCATCCTAGGGGGCTATATATTCAGAGCCCCTGGCCCCTGGCTGAAACCCTAATTCATTCAAGAATTCATTATTCAGAGGTAGCCATCAGCAAAGCCAGGGTTTAGAGAGATCTCCACCAGAGAATTAGAATAGCTACTCTAGTTCTTCAAGTTCTACATAGGTTTAGACTATATAGAGGAAGAATCGGGCGCCTGTGCTCGGAATTCCGGATCTTCGTCATCAGAATTTGGTATTATCTTGTATCTATTCTTGTGACTTTATTCTAAATATCATTATGTTTCTATTTATTATGTTCCTAGTTTATTCTAGTTCTACATTTGATACGGTTATGATTGGTAATAAGTTTATGTATATGTTTGCAAAGCGCTTAGCTCTCTTCGCGGGAGGGTTAGGTGGTAGATTTCATGTGAGCATGGTGCTTAGATGCCGTTTACTGCAAATGCACCCTATTGGCCGGGTCGTGTGGTAGATCGTGGAAGTGACATGACTCCGTTGAGTCCTCTCGTATTCCATCCCCGTTGGTAGGTCTAGCAGAACCAAAGTTGCGTAGTAAGTCCTGCTATGTCTTGGCTTGTTATAGCAATGATCCTTATACATAGATGAAGAGTCTTTTGTGCTGTATATGATAGTGTAGAGTTGGAGTAGATGAATGACTTAGTAGATTAGAACCTACATAGGATTTCTATTTCTTGTGCTAATCAGATGTCAACCTACCTTTTGTGAGTAGTCTATATCTAATCTCTGTGTGATTTATACCCTGAGCTTATTACTTTATATTTCCTTATTTATCATGGTTTACCCCTCTGCCAAAGTATGTGATGGTGCAATCAATCACTCATAAGTAGTCGTGTTTAGCAAGTTTATCTCATTGTTTAAGTCCTTAGTTCTTTCCTTTGAGCTAAATATAAAAAACGATACCTGGAATACTTCCTGGTAAAATGCTACGATGGTGTATTATCTGTTCGCTTGCGGATCCCATATTTTTCTTGATTAGAGGAGCAGTTTCTATACCAACTCTTCTGGCGCCATGCTAGGGATGACAACTTAGCGTGAGTGGTGTTAGAAGTGTCAACAATTATGTGCCCAGACGCAGTCCAGTAGGGTTGATAAACTCCCCGCGCGCCGGACTCTACTCGTCGGACGCGTCTTGAAGCGTCGAACTCGGTCACAAGGTGTTCGGCGCATTTTTCCTTTTACAGCCGGAGGCCAACTCAACATCGCCGGACGCGTCTGGATCAGCGGCGTTGGATGCGATGAAAAAGAGTCCAGGCGTCCGGTGCTGTGGACTTCGAGGTTTTGCTGAAAATCCATTCCACAGCACTGCACCGGACGCGACCTCGGCGTCCGAGTCTTCCACGCAGCGTCCGACGCTCCTTTTTCATGAAGAATGACTTGAAATCTTCGCGCCACTTTTTCCCAACATGGTTTCCAACTATTTAAAACTCGAATAAACACTAGTTGGAACTAGTATGAGACCCTTGCTCGAGAAACCCTCAATTTTTCAAAATAGTTTGCCATAGGCTTAGCACAATTTTTGAAAATAGGCAATAAAATGAGTGAGGAACAACGTGTGGCCATGAGCTTGAGTTTGTAAACCAATAGAAGCATCAAAAGCTCTCTCAATTCAAGGACGAACACAGAGGTTGCTCAAAAGATAACAGAAAAGGAACGAAGAGCAACACACAAGCAGTAAAAGTTACTGGAATTTGAATCTAGTTGGCTTGTCAAGTTTGAACCAAGGGTAAGCTTCTTCACACCTCCGACGAGGGTTATCTTAACCATGTTAGACAAGCCCTATATGCATTACAGAAAATTAAACGTGCTCTATAATACAATGCAATGCAACCGACAACACACTTCATCTCTTCCTCGTGAAGTTGCTTAGGTCAAGGACATTGAGCTCATTCCTTAACCTACAAAAGGTTGATTCATCCAATGGCTTTGTGAAGATATCCGCTAATTGATCCTCACTTCTCACACCTTCTAGAGATATATCCTTTTTAGAGACGTGATCCCTAAGAAAGTGGTGGCGGATATCTATGTGCTTTGTGCGAGAGTGTTGAACCGGGTTGTTGGCAATCTTCACGGCACTCTCATTGTCACACAAGAGAGTCACTTGACCAAGATTCACACCATAGTCAAGGAGGGTTTGTTTCATGTACAAGATTTGTGCACAACAAGCCCCCACGGCTATGTACTCCGCTTCAGCAGTAGACAAGGCTACACTGTTCTGCTTCTTTGATGACCAAGAGACAAGTGACCTCCCAAGCAAATGGCACCCTTCGGATGTGCTTTTTCTATCAATTTTGCAACCGGCATAATCCGAATCGGAATAGCCAACAAGTTGGAATCTTGCTCCTTTGGGATACCATAGGCCAATGCTTGGGGTGAGCTGTTGGTACCTAAGGATTCTCTTGACAGCACTCAAGTGAGCTTCCTTAGGATCGGCTTGAAATCGAGCACACATACACACACTAAACATGATATCGGGCCTAGATGCAGTAAGGTACAGCAAACTACCGATCATAGAGCGGTAAAGAGTTTGATCCACAGAGTTACCTTCCACATCGAGGTCGAGATGCCCATTTGATGCCATGGGTGTGTTGATTGGCTTGCAATCCTTCATATCAAACCTCTTGAGGAGGTCCTTGGTATACTTCTCTTGAGATATGAAGGTCCCTTCCTTCATTTGCTTGATTTGAAAACCAATGAAGAAGGTGAGCTCGCCAATCATAGACATCTCGAACTCTTTTGACATCATGTCACCAAACTTCTTGCATTCTTCTTCATTTGTTGACCCGAAGATGATATCATCAACATAAACTTGACAAATGAAGATCTCTCCATTAAGCTTCTTGGTGAATAGTGTGGTGTCAACCTTCCCGATGGTGAATCCCTTCTCAATGAGGAAGTCCCTAAGGCGCTCATACCATGCTCTAGGGGCTTGCTTGAGCCCATAAAGTGCCTTGGACAACCTGAAAACATGATTATGATATCTAGGGTCCTCAAACCCAGGAGGTTGATCAACATAGACAAACTCATTAATGAAACCATTAAGAAATGCACTCTTCACATCCATTTGAAATAGTTTCATTTCATGGTGTGAAGCATATGTAAGGAGGATACGGATAGCTTCAAGTCTTGCAACCGGTGCAAAAATCTCTCCAAAATCAAGACCTTCAACTTGAGAGAACCCCTTTGCCACGAGCCTTGCCTTGTTTCTCACAATATTGCCTTGGTCATCTTGCTTGTTGCAGAACACCCACTTGGTACCTATGATTCTTGCATTCTTGGGGCACTCCTCAAGTGTCCAAACTTGATTGCGGGTGAAGTTGTTCAATTCTTCATGCATGGCATTCACCCAATCCGGATCTTGAAGAGTTTCACCTACATCTTTTGGCTCAACCCAAGAAACAAGAGTGATGTTCGGCAAAATTAGCAAGTCTTTGAGATCGAGTCATTACACCCCTTGATGGACTCCCTATGATTTGATCTTGTGGATGATCTTGAAGTTTAGGGATTCTCTTTTCAACCACTTGAGGAGTAGGTTGGGGAGCATCAACATCTTGAGCTTGTGCCTCTCTTTGCTCATGGGATACATGAGTGTCTTCATGTTCAACCATCCCATCCTTTTCTTTGTCACCTTGAGGCACACTTGAAGAAGGAGAAGGCTTGTCGATGACTTGCACTTCATCATCATCTTCTTTTGGCTTGATGTCCCCCACCGGCATGTTCTTCATGGCTTTCCTCAATGGTTCATCACCTACATCATCAAGATTCTCAAATGCTCCTTGGGAGCCGTTAGATTCATCAAACTCCACATCATATGTTTCTTCTACCAAACCGGTGGCATGGTTGAATACTCGATATGCTTTGGATTTTGATGAGTAACCAACAAGAAAACCAATATCACAACGTCTTTGAAACTTCCCTAGGTGTTGCGTTTTCTTGTAGATGTAGCATTTGCAACCAAACACCCAGAAGTAGGAGACGTCCGGCTTCTTCCCATTGAGCAGCTCATAGGGGGGTCTTGCCATGAAACTTGTGAAGATATAACCGATTGGATGCATAGCATGCTGTATTGAATGCTTCAGCCCACAAGTTCTCTGGGGTGTTGTACTCATCAAGCATTGTTCTTGCTAGAGTGATCAAGGTCCGGTTCTTTCTCTCTACTATGCCATTTTGCTGAGGAGTGTAGGTGGAAGAGACTTCATGTTTGATCCCAACTTCATCACAATAAGCTTAGATGTTAGTGTTGTCAAATTCTTTGCCATTGTCACTTCTTATTTTCTTGATCTTGACATCAAATTCATTTTGAGCTCTCTTTGCAAACTTCTTGAAGCAAGGGTGGCTTCGGATTTGTCATGAAGAAAGAATGTCCATGTATATCTTGAATAGTCATCAACAATCACTAAGCAATGGAGTTTCCCACCGAGGCTCTTGTATGTGGTTGGTCCAAATAAATCCATGTGTAGCAGCTCTAGCACTCTTGAAGTTGACAAATAGGCTTTGGTTGGATGAGTGTTTCCAACTTGCTTGCCGACTTGACATGCACTACAAGGTTTGTCCTTCTCAAACTTAACATCTTTCAAGCCTCTCACTAATTCTTTCTTCAAAAGCTTCTTGAGTATACTCATCCCAACATGTGCTAGCCTCCTATGCCACAACCACCCAAGTGAAGTCTTGGACAGCAAACAAACATTTAGATTTGCATCTTCGGAGGTGAAATCCACTAGATAGAGATTGTTGTATCTAAAACCTTTGAATATCACAGTTGAATCTTCTTTCTTTGACACTACCACTTTATTCTCATCAAACAAGCATTTGAAATCAAGATCACATAATTGACCAACGGATAGCAAGTTGAAGCTCAATGGTGCAACATAAAGCACATTTGACAAAGAGTGATCATTTGATATTGCAACTTTGCCTAAACCCTTGACTTTGCCCTTTGAATTGTCACCAAATGTGATCCTATCTTGATCTTGCTCCTCTTCATCTAGTGAGGCAAACATACGAGGCTCACCGGTCATATGTTGAGTGCAACCACTATCAATAACCCAATGACTTCCATCGGTCCTGTAGTTTACCTACACACAAGAGATCAAGCTTGAGGTTTAGGGACCCAAACTTGTTGAGGGCCCTTGACTTTCTCTACTAGAGACTTTGCAACCCAAATTTGCTTAGGCCTATTCTTGTTGGGAGGACCTAAGAAAGTGACATTCACTTGTCCTTTTGAATCCTTTCTAACCACATAATGAGCATTGTATGCAAAGGGTCTAGCATGCTTGGGCAAGGGTGTGGTGGTGGAGTTTGGCACTCATGAGCAAAGTGACCTTCTTGTCCACACTCAAAGCATCTCTTTGGCTTCGGCCTTGGCTTTTGCTTTTGTTGACTAGCTTGCTTTGCTTGATGTTGCTTCTCTTGATGTGCCTTGAACCCAATGCCACTTCTATCGGTCTTCATCACGGTGTTCATCAAGAGCTCACTTTGAAGTGACTTTCCTTTTGCAAACTTGCTCAACCCAATCTTGAGATGTTCTTTCTCTTGCTTGAGCTTCTTGTTCTCTTCTAGAAGTGACTCATTTGTTGATTGCTTCAAACATGACATTTCAAACTTGAGTCTACTGTTCTCTTCTTTGAGCTTCTCATTTTCAAGAGCTAGTTGTTCATCTTCAATAGTGATGGTGTTGATGACTTTGGCCTTTTCAAGATCCTTCTTGAGCTGTTCATTTTCACCCTTGATCTTGATATAATCATCATAGTGCTCGGCCACCACCACTAGCTTGCCTTTGTTGCTAGCACCTTGCTTAATGGTCTCATCACATGATGTAGCCATATCATTCTCAACAACATTGTTAGTAGCATCATGTGTTTCAGAAAGAAGCTCATAAGCTATCGCTAGATTTCCATGATCAACTTTAATAGTTGTGTACTCCTCTTTTAGAGAGCTATAACTAGATTTGAGCTCATTACGCTTCTTCTCAAGGTTCTCATTTTCAACTATAAGCTCCTTTTTAGAGGCCTTGAGTTCCTTGAGTTTAGAAGACATAATTTCATTTTGGTCTCTAAGCTCATCACTAGTCTTTTGCATAGCTTCAAGCTTTCCTAGAAGAGAAGTATTTTCACTATCAAGCTCATCACATCTCTCTCTAGTCTTGATGATGGTTTTTGAGTATTTATTAAGCAATTTAACAAGCTCATCATAAGAAGGTGTTGGATACTCATCATCACTATCACTATCACTATCATCACTATCCCCATGCTTAGATTGTACCTTCTTTTCACCTTAGCCATGAGGCAAAAGTGGGATGGTGTAGATGATGATGGTAAAATTTGAGGAGGCGGTGAAGACCCAATACCAATGGCGGCGACTCCTTCATCATCACTTTCTTCATCGGATGACCCACAAGAAGATTCAATATCGGTGAGCCAATCACCAACAATGTATGCCTTGCCATCTTTCTTCTTGTGATGCACTTTCTTTCCTTCCTTCTTCTTGTGATGCTTGTCTTTCTTCTTCCTTTCTTTTTCTTCATCATCACTTGAGTCATCCTTCTTGTCCTTGCCCTTTTTCTTGTACTTGTTGTCTTTTGGGGGCTCCGGACATTGATGAGCTAGATGCCCAAGCATGTGGCAATTGAAGCATTCCATTTCGGAGATGGGCTTCCTTTTGCTACTTGTGAAGAATTTCTTCTTCTTGCCATCAAACTTGATGCCATTTTTGTTGAGCTTCTTCATCATTTTGGTGGTCTTCTTCACCATGAGAGCAAGACTCAAGTCATCAACTTCGCCATCACTTGAATCATTATGAGAAGCCTTGGCCTTCCCTTTTCTTGAGTGACTTGCATTGAGGGCCAAGTCCTTCTTCTTGGATGATGACCCATCCTCGGGGGTGAGATGCATATACATCTCATGAGCATTGATCTTTCCCAATATTTGTGTTGGTGTAGCATTGGAAAGATCACCTTGGTGAAGCACGGTGACAATGTGCCCATACTTGTCAATGGGGAGGACACACAAGATCTTTCTTGCAACATCGGATGGCGTCATTTGATTAAGTCCAAGCCCATTGAGTTCCTCTACAATAGTGTTCAAGCGGGAATACATCTCATAAGCACTTTCACTAGCTTTCATCTCAAATGAATTTAACTTGCGCATAACAAGATGATAGCGTTCCTCACGCTCACTCTTGGTTCCCTCATGAAGTGCACAAAGGTCGGACCATAGTGCATGGGCGTCCTTGTGGTTCCTCACGCGGTTGAACACATCCTTGCAAAGACCGCAGAATATGGCATTCCGTGCCTTAGCATTCCACTTCTCATAGTTAGCCTCATCATCGATGAGGTTAGCCGGATCCTTGGGTTTTGGGAATCCTTGAGAAGCGGCACGGAAGCATCCAACATCTATCGCTTCTAAATGTGCTTTCATGCGAATTTTCCAATAAGGAAAATCGTCTCCTTCGAACATGGGAGGAGGGCCATCCCCATGGAACATCTTTACTCTAGGCGGTAAAGCCTAATTAAGAGCAAACCGGCTCTGATACCACTTGAAAGGATCAAGATGCCCAAGAGGGGGGGGGGGTGAATTGGGCTAATCTAAAAATTACTGCGGAATTAAACCTACTAGCCCATAATTCACTCCTCGGTGCCTATGTGTGTTCCTAGAAATTCTTCCTACAACAGTTTTGCACCCTAAGTTCCAATCCTATTCTAGCATGGCAATTCTAGGAATGTAATTGCACGAATATAAATGCTAGAAAGTAATTGCAAAAAGTAATGCGGAAAGTAAGGGGCAACGAACATGACGATCTTTTTCCCAAGGTATCGGAGAGTCGCCACTCTCCACTAGTCCTCGTTGGAGCACCAGCGTAAGGGTATAGCTCCCCCTTGATCCTCGCAAGGACCAAGTGCTCTCTAGGGCTGATTCTTCGTCGCTCCGACGCGGTGAATCGCCAAGAACCGCTCACAAGATGAGTTGGGTCATCCACAAGCTCCACCGGATGATCACCAAGCTCCCAATCACCACCAAGCCGTCTTGGTGATGGCGATCACCAAGAGTAACAAGCACAAACTCTCACTTGACCACGACAAGCCTAATGAGAAAGGTGGATGCACACTTTGTCACTCTTTTGATCTCTCATGAGTTGCCTACACCATGGATTCGCGAATCACTAGCAACTCATGAAGCTCTTGCTCTCTCAAGCTCTCAAAGGGATGTTACGGCAGAACAAATGGGCAAGAGAGAGAGAGGAGGGGGTGAGGTTGTATTTATAAGCCAAGACTAAAAATCCAACCGTTACCCCTAAGAAACGCTTCTGTGCGAGCGCCGGACGCGGCCGGGCCCCTGCGCCGGACGCGTCCGGCGGTGCACAGAATTCAAATCGGCTGCTAGCCGTTGGCAGCGCCGGACGCGTCCGGCGGCAGCCTTCGGACGGCTTCCGGCGGCCCGGCAGCCTGCTGAGATCTCTGTAGAGCGTCCGGCGGGGGCAGCAGTGTCCGGCGGTCCGGCACACGTGCGTCCAGCGCAGTGGACAGAGACCAGGGCCGCGACGACACGGCGCCGGATGCTGACGCCAGCGTCCGGCGCACCCAAGGTGCGCGTCCGGCGCTAGTTAGAGGGCCCGTTCCACATTCGATCGCGATCAATTGTGAACGGCTCCGACGCCAGCCAATCTTAGGGCCAAATAGTAACCACCTAGAGCTAATTTCGAGAAGTGTGCACCACACCTAAACCATTAGACTCACCTAGGTCAAGTTACCCGTTTGCACCCCCCTTAATAGTACGGCCAAAGGAAAAACAAGGTCCTATAGACTATTCCGTCGTCTCTCAATGCCAACGACGAACGGAATTAACCTATCTCCAGCCTTGTCGACCAACCTTTGAAAACCGAAACGATTTCCATCGTTAGGGGGCATGAAAACCATATTGCCCGTGATTGTCATTACCATGACCTAACAACTCACTGTTTCTGCAAAACACACGTTAGTCATGATAATTATTGTCATCAATCATCGAAACCCTCATCAGGGGGCCTAGATGCTTTCATCATTATTCACGATTCTTTCCCTAGCCTACACCTAAAGTTTTACTAACCATACCAAAACTATATAAGATAAGTACACAGAAGACATTAAATTATAATTATGGAATGGCCAAATTCAGTTCCTAGAAAATAAATGAAATTGTAATTATAGGATATAGCAAGATGTTGGTAGGACCAGCCGGTGATGGCGCCAACATTGGACAACATGACACTGGCAGCCGAGGTGTGTTCGCATCTATTCCGAGCGTATGGCCACCCCTATGCACGTACTTGCCGAGTATGGATGCTTGAATGGCCTCCCTGCTTCCTTAGAACTATATAAGATAAGTACATAGATGGCAAATTAAATGATAATTATGGAATCGCCAAATTCAAATCCTAGGAGATAAATTAAATTGTAATTACATGATATAGCAAGATGGCCACGCACCTTTAGTCTGTAGGAACAGCCCGTGATGCCGTGAACATTGGACGACATGACACTGGCGGCCTGGGTGTGTTCGCATCTATTCGGCGTGTATGGCCACCAGCCATGCACGTACTTGTCGAGTACGGATGTGTGAATGGCCTCCCTACTTCCTTAGACGTCGACGCAGATGCACGACCCATTTGTGTCACGACACCTCTCGTGGTCTGACACCATCTTGGTCATCTGGCTGTTGTGTTCAACACTTCTCAGCTTGAATCGTGACACCAGCATGGCCAATGTGTATGTTGTCGTGCAAGATTTGAGAATATAAAGATAAGATCAGTTTTCTCACTCATCAAGAGGATGACGTGAAGTAGTCGGCCTTTCTTGTTCTCTTACTCCTAGTCTAGTTCGTCCTTCTTGATCCTGGCTCCTGGTCCGTCAACTGTGACTCTGCAAGGCTTACCGACGATGCCTTCCTCTTCGGCGGTGAAGTAGCCAAGCGCCGCCAGATTAATAGATCGACAGAGATTAACCTAGGTGAGGAACGTGAATGGTCCATAGGACATTAACCAACTAATGTGAGTTGGGCCAATGAAAGGATATTTTTTAATGAGATCAATATATATTGACCGTGAGATCAGCCAACGTGAACTAATTTTTTTTTTTTTTTTTTTTAAAAAAAAACAACGTGAACGTTGAGTCCTGCCGATATATTATATTGATTAAAAAAACCATGTCACATTGTAGGCTCCACCAGATATTTTGTTAACATATATATTGTAAATAACGTGATCGGTAGTTTTAGTCTTTTTTTCTTAATCTATAATGGCATAGGTGGGTAATTACTTCTAAAACTAATTAGATCCAACGGTTATGGATGGTTAGAGTCTTTTAATTTGTGGCCAGATGTTTCTGATTAATGTGAGAATTTCTAGCAATTTATCTTTTTTTCTAGTGCGTTTGGTAAGATTAACGTGAAGCCTCCGTTGGAGCCTCCAATTAGTAATAATAAGATTTGGAAGGAGAGAAATAGGAGGCAATTCCAGCAGAAGATGCTCAATCCAACACAAGTGGCCATATTATGCAAAGATGATATTATGCACTACAGGTTTGCCATGGCGCCAAGGACAATCGCTGCTGAAAGTTTCAGCCTCCCTAGTGCCGTTTTTCTTTAGTTTCGGTCTCTGTTTCTTGTCTGTTGCCGGCCGGCTGGTGTCCTGTTTCAGTAGTCTTTCTGTTTCTCGTTGTGCTATTGTCAGTAGTTGTTCTCCAGGTGGTAGTAGTAGCACTTTTATTAGGCGAGCATCAGCTTGTAAATACCTGTAAACCTCTCTCTTTTTTCTTTTCTATCGGCTAATAAAATCCGCGGCAAAGCTTTTGTGTCCTTTCTATAGTCTCCAGCAGATACTGGCATACTATTCATGCATCTTGGTCACTATCCTTCAGTTAATCTGTTTGGTGTCGACGAATATTCGCACACCATCGGTTTAAACAGTTTCAGAAACATGCTGATTAATTCTACCACTGTGTCTGCTCCAAGATTTCTGGTACCCTAGTCGGCAGTAACTCAAAATTCAGAACAGGGATTTGAGAATGCTGATCACTGCAGATTTCTTCCCTTCCCCCACCGCAAAAAAAAAAAAGATTTCTTCCCTTCCCCTTGTCTGCAGCTCCTGGTTCAGACTTTTTCTATATAAAAATATATATGTAAGTACTATAAAGGCTCCTGGTTCAGGGAGGCTTGATGAGATTCAGAAAACCCGGAATTGAATAGTGATTCATAGGTTGGATCCGTTCCTTTGGTCGCTTCTGAAAGGACAGAAATTCGACACGGTGGCGAGCTAGCTAGAGAGCCCTGCCAGCCTTTTCTTTCCCCTCTCTGTGTCGATCTGTGCTAGGCTGCTAGCTATGGTGATGCGTGCAACAACCAGAGCCCAGAGGAATCTCCAACCCCAATGGAATGCACTGCAATGCAAGTGAGATTTCTGATTTCTCCATCCGTCCGGCCAACACGGTTCCGGCCGTCGCGACGCATGCCACCAACCACCCTTTTCATTCTAGGGTGGCAGGCAGCGCGCGGCGGCTACCTCGCCATGCGTCTGCTGATCGATCTGATCTCCCGGCCGTCCTTTGCCATTCGCGTCACTGTGCAAAGGGCAATTCAGGCTCTTGCAACCCCTGACGTCAGGCAGCTTACACTACCACCCCCCAGAGCACCAACAGGTGTCCGCAGCAACAAGCAAGTGAAGTGCACGAGAAATTCAGATGTCTTCAGAGTTCAGAGACAGCAGGAACAGTACTAGCCTAACAGGGCCGGCTGCTTTTTTGAGTTTCGATCTGTTCTTGCCGTGATAGCAACTGGTCTGGTCAAATCGATCAGTAACGACCGACGACCTTCAGGCTGAAGCAATTAGCGTCACCACTAGTAACTAACTTTTGCTTTCTTTTGCCCAGATAGCGTTAAGAAATATCCTGCCGGTTAAATCCGGCACTGTGCGTTCAGACAGTGAAATGGAAACTTATCTTTGTCGCCATCGCCATGACAGACCATGCATATGTTTGCCTGCCAGCGTGATGCAAGTATATCACATGAATGGAAGAACACTAACGGCATAGGGTGGGCTCGTCCAGTCCAGTCGCCCTGCTGTTTGTCGACGTCGGGGCAAAAAAACTTGAGATCGATTGATCGATCGGTTGGCTCCTGGCTGGGAAAACGGATTGACAGGTGATGATGGGTGGCAAGAAATTAAAGGTGTGTGATGAGGCCCTTGTTGATCGATCTGATCGGGTGAATGGATCTTGCATGGTCTCGCCTGCATGAATGAATGCAAGCTGGAGCTGTCCGATCATCAACGGCTACCATATATAGCCTTTTTTATCATTGCCGTCTAGTTGTGTATTACTGCCCATCGCCTACGCTCGGCGCGCACCGCGAGGTTGCCGGCTCGGCAGACGCCGGGGCTGGCGTGCCGGCTGCGGGCAGCCACGGCGCCAAATCAAATCGGACGATGGGTGGCAGGGTGGCGCAGCAGATGCACAGTGCCATCCATGCCCATGCGGTATCTCCCGCCGCAGCGGCCAAGCTGGTGACCGACCGACCGGTGACCGCCCTACGTATCCTACCAGCTCCAGCTACCTGTTGACCAAAACGGAAACCTCTGTAATGGGCTAATGGCTAGTTTTGTTTTTGTGGTTGTACGTTGTGCTATGCTAGCTAGTGATGTGCCGTCTGAAGAATGGCAAGGCCGGGCGTGATTGTACCTTCTTTTCACCTTTAGCCATGAGGCAAAAGTGGGATGGTGTAGATGATGATGGTAAAATTTGAGGAGGCGGTGAAGACCCAATACCAATGGCGGCGACTCCTTCATCATCACTTTCTTCATCGGATGACCCACAAGAAGATTCAATATCGGTGAGCCAATCACCAACAATGTATGTCTTGCCATCTTTCTTCTTGTGATGCACTTTCTTTCCTTCCTTCTTCTTGTGATGCTTGTCTTTCTTCTTCCTTTCTTTTTCTTCATCATCACTTGAGTCATCCTTCTTGTCCTTGCCCTTTTTCTTGTACTTGTTGTCTTTTGGGGCTCCGGACATTGATGAGCTAGATGCCCAAACTTGTGGCAATTGAAGCATTCCATTTCGGAGATGGGCTTCCTTTTGCTACTTGTGAAGAATTTCTTCTTCTTGCCATCAAACTTGATGCCATTTTTGTTGAGCTTCTTCATCATTTTGGTGGTCTTCTTCACCATGAGAGCAAGACTCAAGTCATCAACTTTGCCATCACTTGAATCATTATGAGAAGCCTTGGCCTTCCCTTTTCTTGAGTGACTTGCATTGAGGGCCAAGTCCTTCTTCTTGGATGATGACCCATCCTCGGGGGTGAGATGCATATATATCTCATGAGCATTGATCTTTCCCAATATTTGTGTCGGTGTAGCATTGGAAAGATCACCTTGGTGAAGCACGGTGACAATGTGCCCATACTTGTCAATGGGGAGGACACACAAGATCTTTCTTGCAACATCGGATGGCGTCATTTGATTAAGTCCAAGCCCATTGAGTTCCTCTACAATAGTGTTCAAGCGGGAATACATCTCATTAGCACTTTCATTAGCTTTCATCTCAAATGAATTTAACTTGCGCATAACAAGATGATAGCGTTCCTCACGCTCACTCTTGGTTCCCTCATGGAGCGCACAAAGGTCGGACCATAGTGCATAGGCGTCCTTATGGTTCCTCATGCGGTTGAACACATCCTTGCAAAGACCGCGGAATATGGCATTCCGTGCCTTAGCATTCCACTTCTCATAGTTAGTCTCATCATCGATGAGGTTAGCCGGATCCTTGGGTTTTGGGCATCCTTGAGAAGCGGCACGGAAGCATCCAACATCTATCGCTTCTAAATGTGCTTCCATGCGAATTTTCCAATAAGGAAAATCGTCTCCCTCGAACATGGGAGGAGGGCCATCCCCATGGGACATCTTTACTCTAGGCGGTAAAGCCTAATTAAGAGCAAACCGGCTCTGATACCACTTGAAAGGATCAAGATGCCCAAGAGGGGGGGTGAATTGGGCCAATTCTAAAAATTACTGCGGAATTAAACCTACTAGCCCATAATTCACTCCTCGGTGCCTATGTGTGTTCCTAGAAATTCTTCCTACAAAAGTTTTGCACCCTAAGTTCCAATCCTATTCTAGCATGGCAATTCTAGGAATGTAATTGCACGAATATAAATGCTAGAAAGTAATTGCAAAAAGTAATGCGGAAAGTAAGGGGCAACGAACATGACGATCTTTTTCCCAAGGTATCGGAGAGTCGCCACTCTCCACCAGTCCTCGTTGGAGCACCCGCGTAAGGGTATAGCTCCCCCTTGATCCTCGCAAGGACCAAGTGCTCTCTAGGGCTGATTCTTCGTCGCTCCGACGCGGTGAATCGCCAAGAACCACTCACAAGATGAGTTGGGTCATCCACAAGCTCCACCGGATGATCACCAAGCTCCCAATCACCACCAAGCCGTCTAGGTGATGGCGATCACCAAGAGTAACAAGCGCAAACTCTCACTTGATCACGACAAGCCTAATGAGAAAGGTGGATGCACACTTTGTCACTCTTTTGATCTTTCATGAGTTGCCTACACCATGGATTCGCGAATCACTAGCAACTCATGAAGCTCTTGCTCTCTCAAGCTCTCAAAGGGATGTTACAGCAGAACAAATGGGCAAGAGAGAGAGAGAGAGGAGGGGGTGAGGTTGTATTTATAAGCCAAGACTAAAAATCCAACCGTTACCCCTAAGAAACGATTCTGCGCGAGCGCCGGACGCGGCCGGGCCCCTGCGCCGGACGCGGCCGGCGGTGCACAGAACTCAAATCGGCTGCTAGCCGTTGGCAGCGCCGGACGCGTCCGGCGGCCCGACAGCCTGCTGAGATCTCTGTAAAGCATCCAGCGGGGGCAGCAGCGCCCGGCGGTCCGGCACACGTGCGTCCAGCGCAGTGGACAGAGACCAGGGCCGCGACGACACGGCGCCGGATGCTGACGCCAGCGTCCGGCGCACCCAAGGTGCGCGTCCGGCGCTAGTCAGAGGGCCCGTTCCACATTCGATCGCGATCAATTGTGAACGGCCCCGACTCCAGCCAATCTTAGGGCCAAATAGTAACCACCTAGAGCTAATTTTGACAAGTGTGCACCACACCTAAACCATTAGACTCACCTAGGTCAAGTTACCCATTTGCACCCCCCTTAATAGTACGGCCAAAGGAAAAACAAGGTCCTATAGACTATTCCGTCGTCTCTCAACGCCAACGACGAACGGAATTAACCTATCTCCAGCCTTGTCGACCAACCTTTGAAAACCGAAACGATTTCCATCGTTAGGGGGCATGAAAACCATATTGCCCGTGATTGTCATTACCATGACCTAACAACTCATTGTTTCTGCAAAACACACGTTAGTCATGATAATTATTGTCATCAATCATCGAAACCCTCATCAGGGGGCCTAGATGCTTTCATCATTATTCACGATTCTTTCCCTAGCCTACACCTAAAGTTTTACTAACCATACCAAAACTATATAAGATAAGTACACAGAAGACAAATTAAATTATAATTATGGAATGGCCAAATTCAGTTCCTGAAAAATAAATGAAATTGTAATTATAGGATATAGCAAGATGACCACACACCTTTGTAGGACCAGCTGGTGATGGCGCCAACATTGGACAACATGACACTGGCAGCCGAGGTGTGTTCGCATCTATTCCGTGCGTATGGCCACCCTTATGCACGTACTTGCCGAGTATGGATGCTTGAATGGCCTCCCTGCTTCCTTAGAACTATATAAGATAAGTACATAGAAGGCAAATTAAATGATAATTATGGAATCGCCAAATTCAGATCCTAGGAGATAAATTAAATTGTAATTACATGATATAGCAAGATGGCCACGCACCTTTAGTCTGTAGGAACAGCCCGTGATGCCGTGAACATTGGACGACATGACACTGGCGGCCTGGGTGTGTTCGCATCTATTCGGCGTGTATGGCCACCAGCCATGCACGTACTTGTCGAGTACGGATGTGTGAATGGCCTCCTACTTCCTTAGACGTCGACGCAGATGCACGACCCATTTGTGTCACGACACCTCTCGTGGTCTGACACCATCTTGGTCATCTGGCTGTTGTGTTCAACACTTCTCAGCTTGAATCGTGACACCAGCATGGCCAATGTGTATGTTGTCGTGCAAGATTTGAGAATATAAAGATAAGATCAGTTTTCTCACTCATCAAGAGGATGACGTGAAGTAGTCGGCCTTTCTTGTTCTCTTACTCCTAGTCTAGTTCGTCCTTCTTGATCCTGGCTCCTGGTCCGTCAACTGTGACTCTGCAAGGCTTACCGACGATGCCTTCCTCTTCGGCGGTGAAGTAGCCAAGCGCCGCCAGATTAATAGATCGACAGAGATTAACCTAGGTGAGGAACGTGAATGGTCCATAGGACATTAACCAACTAATGTGAGTTGGGCCAATGAAAGGATATTTTTTAATGAGATCAATATATATTGACCGTGAGATCAGCCAACGTGAACTAATTTTTTTTTTTTTAAAAAAAAAAAACAACGTGAACGTTGAGTCCTGCCGATATATTATATTGATTAAAAAACCATGTCACATTGTAGGCTCCACCAGATATTTTGTTAACATATATATTGTAAATAACGTGATCGGTAGTTTTAGTCTTTTTTTTTCTTAATCTATAATGGCATAGGTGGGTAATTACTTCTAAAACTAATTAGATCCAACGGTTATGGATGGTTAGAGTCTTTTAATTTGTGGCCAGATGTTTTCGATTAATGTGAGAATTTCTAGCAATTTATCTTTTTTTCTAGTGCGTTTGGTAAGATTAACGTGAAGCCTCCGTTGGAGCCTCCAATTAGTAATAATAAGATTTGGAAGGAGAGAAATAGGAGGCAATTCCAGCAGAAGATGCTCAATCCAACACAAGTGGCCATATTATGCAAAGATGATATTATGCACTACAGGTTTGCCATGGCGCCAAGGACAATCGCTGCTGAAAGTTTCAGCCTCCCTAGTGCCGTTTTTCTTTAGTTTCGGTCTCTGTTTCTTGTCTGTTGCCGGCCGGCTGGTGTCCTGTTTCAGTAGTCTTTCTGTTTCTCGTTGTGCTATTGTCAGTAGTTGTTCTCCAGGTGGTAGTAGTAGCACTTTTATTAGGCGAGCATCAGCTTGTAAATACCTGTAAACCTCTCTCTTTTTTTTCTTTTCTATCGGCTAATAAAATCCGCGGCAAAGCTTTTGTGTCCTTTCTATAGTCTCCAGCAGATACTGGCATACTATTCATGCATCTTGGTCACTATCCTTCAGTTAATCTGTTTGGTGTCGACGAATATTCGCACACCATCGGTTTAAACAGTTTCAGAAACATGCTGATTAATTCTACCACTGTGTCTGCTCCAAGATTTCTGGTACCCTAGTCGGCAGTAACTCAAAATTCAGAACAGGGATTTGAGAATGCTGATCACTGCAGATTTCTTCCCTTCCCCCACCGCAAAAAAAAAAAGATTTCTTCCCTTCCCCTTGTCTGCAGCTCCTGGTTCAGACTTTTTCTATATAAAAATATATATGTAAGTACTATAAAGGCTCCTGGTTCAGGGAGGCTTGATGAGATTCAGAAAACCCGGAATTGAATAGTGATTCATAGGTTGGATCCGTTCCTTTGGTCGCTTCTGAAAGGACAGAAATTCGACACGGTGGCGAGCTAGCTAGAGAGCCCTGCCAGCCTTTTCTTTCCCCTCTCTGTGTCGATCTGTGCTAGGCTGCTAGCTATGGTGATGCGTGCAACAACCAGAGCCCAGAGGAATCTCCAACCCCAATGGAATGCACTGCAATGCAAGTGAGATTTCTGATTTCTCCATCCGTCCGGCCAACACGGTTCCGGCCGTCGCGACGCATGCCACCAACCACCCTTTTCATTCTAGGGTGGCAGGCAGCGCGCGGCGGCTACCTCGCCATGCGTCTGCTGATCGATCTGATCTCCCGGCCGTCCTTTGCCATTCGCGTCACTGTGCAAAGGGCAATTCAGGCTCTTGCAACCCCTGACGTCAGGCAGCTTACACTACCACCCCCCAGAGCACCAACAGGTGTCCGCAGCAACAAGCAAGTGAAGTGCACGAGAAATTCAGATGTCTTCAGAGTTCAGAGACAGCAGGAACAGTACTAGCCTAACAGGGCCGGCTGCTTTTTGAGTTTCGATCTGTTCTTGCCGTGATAGCAACTGGTCTGGTCAAATCGATCAGTAACGACCGACGACCTTCAGGCTGAAGCAATTAGCGTCACCACTAGTAACTAACTTTTGCTTTCTTTTGCCCAGATAGCGTTAAGAAATATCCTGCCGGTTAAATCCGGCACTGTGCGTTCAGACAGTGAAATGGAAACTTATCTTTGTCGCCATCGCCATGACAGACCATGCATATGTTTGCCTGCCAGCGTGATGCAAGTATATCACATGAATGGAAGAACACTAACGGCATAGGGTGGGCTCGTCCAGTCCAGTCGCCCTGCTGTTTGTCGACGTCGGGGCAAAAAAACTTGAGATCGATTGATCGATCGGTTGGCTCCTGGCTGGGAAAACGGATTGACAGGTGATGATGGGTGGCAAGAAATTAAAGGTGTGTGATGAGGCCCTTGTTGATCGATCTGATCGGGTGAATGGATCTTGCATGGTCTCGCCTGCATGAATGAATGCAAGCTGGAGCTGTCCGATCATCAACGGCTACCATATATAGCCTTTTTTATCATTGCCGTCTAGTTGTGTATTACTGCCCATCGCCTACGCTCGGCGCGCACCGCGAGGTTGCCGGCTCGGCAGACGCCGGGGGCTGGCGTGCCGGCTGCGGGCAGCCACGGCGCCAAATCAAATCGGACGATGGGTGGCAGGGTGGCGCAGCAGATGCACAGTGCCATCCATGCCCATGCGGTATCTCCCGCCGCAGCGGCCAAGCTGGTGACCGACCGACCGGTGACCGCCCTACGTATCCTACCAGCTCCGGCTACGTGTTGACCAAAACGGAAACCTCTGTAATGGGCTAATGGCTAGTTTTGTTTTTGTGGTTGTACGTTGTGCTATGCTAGCTAGTATAGTGATGTGCCGTCTGAAGAATGGCAAGGCCGGGCGTGATTATTATGCGAATATAATGTGAGTTTAGATAGATTTTACAGAATCCCTCCCTCCATAGCTTTAGTTGCGTCACCATGTAGAAAACCATGTATCATGTGTCAAAATATATGTGTGAGAGAAATTAGAAGAAAAAAAAAAGGCCGACCATTTGATTGATTTCACGTACCATACTAAAATATTGTATTGGAGATATGATAAGAACACACGCAGCATGAAGGCATGGCTCTTGTGCTTTGCTTTGGGGTGCAGACTGCAGAGCCTCTTATTAGGCCAAAGTACTAGTATCCATCAGATGCATTCAAATGGTAGGCTCCAATGAGGCTCACCAAAGGATATCCGGTTATTCCCACTGCCTTTTGCAACTTTTCCCCGGCCTCTCTTTGTGCTCATCTCCTTTGATCCTTCCCCTGCATTTCCCCTCCAAGATTTAAGACTGCAGCTTTAATATATATAATCCATTCCATGTTGCTGATGATGTGCCAGGCAATGCAATGGAATGGAATACAAATAATAAAGGGGAATATGACACTGCAGGAAATGACAATCAGGAACGTACCAAATGACTCGCCCCAACCATTTCCCCTTTGCTACGACCCTGCTGCTACGGGGTGTGCTTATTTAATCTAAGCCATCCCACTTTGGGCTAATCAAGTCTATCCTGTGGACTTGAGGAGGATTAACTTGGATTTGCCTTTTGGGAGAAAAAGGTGATGGCTCACTTGCTTCCATCTACTTCTGAGCCACTGACAGTGGGGCCAGTGGCCTCTGATTGAGTAGTGTGGGCCCTACTGTCAGCGGGTGCTCAACTAACACGTACTTCATGCATGGTTTACTGGCTGGCTGGTTTGTTTAGTCCGGCAAATTATAAGGTCAATCAATGGATTATTAGGGTTTTGGCGCCAAATGTGTGGTTATCTTCAATGTAAAGTGGCTTTGCCCATGCATTAATTCTCCAGCTTAACCTCTTCCTGTTTGGAGGAATCTCCTGGTGCATAAATTAGGAGGGGCACAATGGCCACTTGTTGTCTGCGTGTGGCATGCAGTGAGTGACCATATCAGAGCTGCTAATTCAAAGACAGGTAGCTAGAGATGGGACACTACTCCTGCTGTGGCTACCATGCCTGTGGTTTTCCCACAAATTCCCTTCACTTGGAAGGTGGTTGTTGGTGATGCATGGTTTTGTATGTATCACTATCCAATGATCATCACAGGTAGTTAGAGTTGTTGGATATCACTGTAAATCCGGATGGTTACCTGCAGCCAACCTTGGAATACGTTACAAGGCATTGAAATTTTTAATCCTTTGATTTATTTAAAAAAAAAATATAAGCTAGCACGTAGTTTACTAGAATTCCATATAGATAAATATATAGCATTTAATAGCTGAACAAAATTTCCAAGCCAGGTTAGGTGGTACAAGAAGAAAAACAACAGCAGCTGGAGAAGCATGGAGGACGACTGGGAGAAGATGGTGGTCAAAACACAAGGAGAACGCATGCATGGATGCATGAACCGATCAAACTGTAGCTGAAAATTGAATATCTGGTGATGGCCATGCCTTTGGTTACAAACAGTTACACAAGTTGTTCTCATTGTTCACCAACATTATTTTTTCTTGTTTACTTTTTCCTGTCTGCTTTTTCCTGGTGCATTCTATGAACCTTTCTTTCTTTCACTTCATTCAGTGTCTATGGATGTACGAACTATATCATGAAGCGAAGAAAGTTGTTGTAAGTCCATGACGTACGGGTTATAAGGACTAGCTGTGTTTTTCCTAACCATCCACACGCAAATAGTGACGCGATTGTGACCGGATCGATTGCTTAATTTACAGTTAGATATATGCATCGCATCGAATCGAAGTGTTTTTCTGTACAAACAACAGGCATACACGGTTTCTGACACAACATATGCTTTGCTGCATATACATACAGAAGGCGATGATATAAAAATAATAAAACATCCAGTAGCTAGCTTTAGTCCGGCTACTTGACTATGTTATGGTCAATACGCTGTTAGCTGTTTGAAACAGGAAGGGGTGAGGCAACGCAATTTCAAACCTCTTGTGCCCTGAAAGTCTAGCTTCATGGGCAGTAGTCCAGCTCTCCAGCCCATACGACATCTGCACTGCACATCGCGAGCTTATATTATACTCCTATATATATAATAACCAAAAGGGGAAGCTTTTCGCAGCACACAGGGCCTACAGGATCGATCCATTGTCATGGATGTTAGGCTATAGGCCTGAATTGAAAGAGTCTCTCAAGGCACATATATATGATCCCGGCATAGTCAGGCCGGGGAGGTGCATTCACATGCCGAAGTTAAGCCGTAAAGAACATGCAGTGTTCAACGGCGTCGATCAATCGTCAATGGCGGATTTGATGTTACGGCGATCGATAAACTACTAGTTTCGTCGTCTCTGTGTGTGTGTGGAAAAGGTAGGCGGGGCTGTTCAAAGGGTTTTGTCAGTTGTCACACGCTAAACAATCGGCTGCGGATGCGGCTCTGTATAGTGTAGTACATGCTTTGGCAGTTTGGCTCGTCTTGTTCCTTTCATACCATCAGTCATCAGATGCGTTGGATACTAGTACTATCCATCAGCCATGGATTATCTATCCATCGATTTCTACTTCTGCACATGCAGTCCATCTTTGGGCTGATGAGGTTATTCAGAGGCATAGTAAAACGAAGCGGACTGCCATATATATAGTAGTAGTACTAGTAGAATATTACTCCTACTACTGAAGATGAGAATATGCTACGTACTACTCTGATCAGCATCAGCTGACATTAACTTAATCTCATTTTTTTAATAGTAAAAAATTTATACGTTGAACCAAATTTATATAGAAGAAGTAATACCAATATCTATAAATTTATACTCTGATCAATGATGAAACATATCTTCATATTAACCCTATTTTGACCGAAATGCTGAAACTGAACTTCAGAAAGTTGACGGGAGTAAGCCAGTAGGTAACAGACGCTCTTTTTGGAAAGAGAAAATCCTGGCGAGTGCATGGGAGGGAGCTAACTAGGGCCGCGTAGTGAGAATGTGAGATGCAAGGATCCTGCCTTGGCCTTGCGTAGGCCAAATGTAACACCCTAGTGAGAAATAGGGCTAAGATCCACTCTACACGTTGAATGGACCACACCTGCCAATTAATTCTCTTGAGCTTTCGTCTACGCTTCGCACAAAAGGATCGATCCGGGGTTCATCCTTCCCAGGCCTTGGCTTTTAAGCTGGCTCGGTTCGTTCTCAGTCACCGATGTGGTACTAATCGATCGTTCACTCGCGCAGCTACAGTGATTCGCAACGCCAGTGTCCCCGCTACAGTAATATGCAAATCGGCCCGGCCCACTTCGTCTCTTGGGCCCTATTTGGGTTGGGTCTCACACTAAATGAACAATGATATGGTTGGAGTGTGGACCGTGTCTCATCAGTCATCACCAGGCATCATCAGATCACTCCCGTATTTTTCTCGTGGTCGCCCGGCGTCCCCTCCCCCTCCCCGCGGCTATAAAGCTCGGCGCCACCTTCCTGGCCTCTTCCGGACTCGCACACCCGGGCCGGCTTCATCGGCCACTACTAGACCACCTGCCTGCCTGACTACACACCTCAGCTCGCTCCATATCCGCCTGCCTGCCTTTGAATTCCTGCTGACTCTCGTCGATCTATCATCCTTCTTGCTCCGACGATCTCCTTTTTATATACCTAGCCACCTAGGTAGTGAAGGGAAGCGAGAGGCTATTGGCTTAAGATCCAGCTTGCTCTCGTTTGCTGAAGAACGAAGCTGACGGCGGCGCGACTACCGGCGGCAGCTAGGAGCCATGGGGAGGGCGCCGTGCTGCGACAAGGCGAGCGTCAAGAAAGGGCCGTGGTCGCCCGAGGAGGACGCCAAGCTCAAGGCCTACATCGAGGAGAACGGCATCGGCGGCAACTGGATCGCGCTGCCGCAGAAGATTGGTATGTGTGTGCGCTGCATCATGATGCGTCTTATCTCATCGATCCTTTTGTGTTTGTGAAATTGGATCAATCGATCGGTGCTTCTTCAACTTGGTTGTTTGCTTCCTTCTGATCCTTGTGCTAGCTACTGCCTATCTATGTATGGATTAGTCTTGTCAGGCGTGGTGCTGGTGGTGCAACATGCATCAATATGGATGCCTACCTAGGATTCCTACTAGATACTACATACTATATATGGTCTCTCCATATTCATCCGATTATTAGAAGCAAACTTTTTTTTGAAAGACCAGAAGCAAACTTTTTCAAAAGATGTATATATACACACTACAAATAAAACCCCTTTTAGCAACGCATATATGTGTTGCTAGAAGTCGAAATAAGTGTTGCTAAGGTCTATACCAACGCATAAATATGTGTTGCTAGAGGTGGCGTTGCTAGGGACTATAGCAACAGATACATATGTGTTGGTAACGTGTACCACCAAGCATTGCAAGCTAGCAACAGAAATTCCCTAGGGTTTCCAACGCTTGTATGTGTTGCTGCCTATAATTTGGAACATATGTTTTATTAAAATTGTTTTTACTATATTATAATTTGTTATTTTTGTGTACGCTGACAAAAATAAATTTGATCATCATGGATAAGCGGTATAATTTTTTTTTGATAACACGCTTATGCGCGTATTTCATTAAGACGAAAAGAGGTCAAGTTACAACCAAGGAGACTTGACCAACGATCGTGAAAACAGAGCCCTACACGTACTGAATCCTGAAGGAACGATTGCATTGCAAAGAACTTTGCGACTAAGAGAAACGACGTACAGGGAGCTACACCTCCCCCAGTCCATCCAGGTCTAACGTCATGGATGAGATGTCTATCCCCTCGTTCAGGAAGAGCTGCAAGGCATGCCTCTTCCTATCCGTCATATCGTGGAAGGCGGCGTTGAACTTCTTCTCGACCTCTGCGTCGACGGGCGGCTCCTCAACTGCAACGCCCATCTTCTTCAGCAGGACGAGCTGGGCCTGCGCGGTGACATCCCCTGCCCGTGGCCGGGCAGCGATGCGGCTGTTGCGTCGCAGCGAGTGAATTGAGACCGGCGTCCTGGCACGACGCAGTCGTGGCTTCTTGATGAGTGGTGTTTGCAGCGGTAGGCAAACCGCGGCCTCCAACTCGTCCTGCATAGGGTTAGCGGGAGCAGCAACACCATCCGAAGCCAGCGGCCCGACATCCAGGGAACCCACCGGCACCTCGCCCACCAGAGTACCTTGGGCACCCGGGGTCGCAGAGCCCGAGCCCTGACTGTCGAGCACCGTGTCAGGGCGGTCACCGACAGGAGTCTGTACCGGCGAGGTGTGGTTAGAGTTGTCCACACCTGGGCCAGAGAGAGGCAGGACGTCGGCGGCCGGGGCCTCGGTCTCCGCCTCGGCCACCTCCCCCGCCTCCTCCAAGGGGGCCAGCGAGGCGGTGCGAAGGCCACCAAGGCGGTCCGTGGCCACCCCCATGGTCACGTCGAACCTCAGGGAGAGGTGCGCCATGAGGTCCTCCAGCGCAGCAGCATTAGCAAGTGCAAGAATCACAAGAGGGGGGAGGGACTCACCAGCCCTGGCGACGGTCGTCTCCAGCACAGGTGGCGAGGCCGGGTGCGGTGTCTTGGACGGAGGCGAGGACGATGCAGACGTCCGCCGGGCTCGATGAGAACGGCGCGAACGACCATGGCCCCACGCAGGGGACGGCCCAGGCTTGCTGGGCAACACGCTGCGACCCGAGCATGCCTTTGCCCGATGACCGGGGCATCGGCAGCGAAGGCAGCGCGACGGAGAGCGACACTGTGCCGCGATGTGGCCTTGCTCAAGACAGTTGAAGCAAAGCCCCACCAGCCCCGGCGGTACCGGGCGACGACGCCTGGGGCCAGCCGCTCCTGGCCGAGCAGCACGGCACCTGTCGGTCGTCGGTGTTGGCCGCCGCGGGAGCACTCGCTGCCAGCCATCGGCGTCTGGTGTCGAGGCGCGACGACATGAACCAAACCGCTGAAGAATCGGACGACGCTCCGGGGCCGTGGGAGAAGGAGGGTGAATGGAGGCCTCGCTCCAAATCTTGGTTTCGCCCCGGCCCCTTAAAACCCCAGGGCCGGCCCTGCGTCGACGCCGCCGGCGCGCGGGGACGGAGGCCTCGGTCCCCGAATCGGCAGCCGGGCCGCCAACCGCGGTGGCAGCCTTGACGGAGGGAACCGATGCGATGGCCCGGCGCGCAGCCCGCAGGTCGCGCGGCTCAGGCCCCGCAGGAGGGCCACCGGCGAGGGGAGACGTGGGCGTGGCGACAGCCATCGGCGGCGGACGCCGCGCTAATGTAGGCAGCTCGACGAGCTCGTCGTCGCTGAACTCGGAGCAGTCCATGAGGTATCCATTCTCCCAACGTTGCTCCTTGGACCTCCCAGCAGAGTGGGGATAGAAGGGCGGGGCCGTAGGTGAGAGCTTCCCCTGGGCGCTGGGCGGCTGCGGGGCGGCCGCCGCGGCCTGAGCGGTAGGCGGCAGGCAGGTCAAGTCCGCCATGGCCGCAGGGACGGGAGGGGGCTCCGGCTCCGTGGGTGGCGTTGACACGACGGACGCAGCGGCGCCCCCAGCTCCTGGTGACGGAGGGGCCGCAAGCACGAGGGCGCCCCCCCGGTGGCGCAGGCGCCAGACAGGCTGCCAGGGTCGCCGCCGCCCGAGTAGGGGAAGGAGCTCCTGTGGCAAAGGGCGGCAGCGGCACACAGGCAGCGGCAGGAGCACCATCTCCGCGACCTCCAGCGGACACGGCCGGCCGGCGCGGTGAGCCCTCCACAGAGCCCGCGAACGACGAGGGCGGCAGCGAACCGAGGCCGGCTACCGGCGCCTCAAAGGCATGGATCTCGCTGGATCCTAGGTGAGCGATGGAGAGACACCCACCAACGGGTAGCTCGGGTGATGGTGGATGCGGATCGAGGCTTAGTTTGAGAGGACAGGCAGGGGATGGAGGGGATCTGGGCGAGGGGAGGGGCGGCGGCTGGAGTTTGACGAGGGAGCCCAACGGGTCAGGGGGGTCGGGTTCGGGCTTCATCTGTTCGATATAAGCGGTATAATAAAAAAAATGGCAATGTGAACACATCATAAACGACTCTTGCAAAGATTATTTCATTAATAAATAATTGTACCATGGCCATACATGTTCTGCTACTCTTTAAACCATCTAAATTAGTGTACAATACAAGGATTGCCAAAAAAAAATCTGATTTTCCAATCATCTCCCTCAAGAATCAATTCAGCAGGATCTTGTTACTTCCTTCTTCGCTTTTAATCTCCATCCTTTGAGCCATGCAAGAATTGATCATTTCCATCGCCAAAATTTGGTATACATGTATAAAAAGGTAATGAGAACAAGTCATTAAAACATTAATCAATTGATGCATATATACACTTAATTTGCACCTATGTCCAGTATGAAGAATCCTTGACAAATAAGAATTTGCAATCCAGAGATGTTTCAAGGCACTGGTAACAACCCTCTAGTCATACTTCAATACATAAATATGCAGTAGGTTTTCAAACTAAATTGTCCAGCAATACTGTAACGAAACAGAGAGTGGATTCAAATGTTAATTAAGTAATTCCTCTGAGAAAAAAGTATATATATTAATTATGTAACAGAATTAATGCATGTAGATAGGTCCTTAGAATTTCTGAAACAAACCCAAAATGATCGTTCAAATATCACCATAATTTGATTAATTGATCTGATATAGTAAACACTTAAATGGAGTAATCTGTTATTAAATCTAATTGACTAGAGAAGAACGACAACACTTAAGTGTGTGATCACCAAAATTATTCCATTGATCTTCCTCTATGAAAAAACAAAAAGTACTCAGATGAGAGAAGGAATACCTTATCTTACGGTTGGAAGTCCAGGACTGAGAATGGAAGTGATAGTTGTACGCAGGCTGCATAAAGTTTCAGCGGCACTGCATATATAAGAACAAAAGTTGAGTCAGTGTAACTATTATACTTGACCTAAGAAATCAATGAAGTATAAGTATATATAATTGTCAGATGCAAATTACAACAGGTACAGTGCAGGGCAAAATAGCATATATTCTTGAGTAGAGATGCTAAGGAACACAGTACCGTAATGGACTAATGGTTGTTCTGCAAGCTGTGTGCTGGTGACATCGTATAATCTGCACACACCACCAAAAAAAATCAGAAGATCTGTGGAAACTGCATGAGAAAACACATGTCTGATTATTGAATCAATATCAATAATAATAAAAAGCAGTCAGATAGTTTTCTTCATATAGAGATCCCATCTGCATGGCCACGGTAATTAACCACCATATAAATCATACGTCAAAAAGAGATTCAAGATAAATCTGAATACTATTAACAAAAACTAATTCGGAAACACGAATTTAGGGATTTAGGATAAGATTGGTGGCGAACACATCTGAAGGAAGAGGAGATAATACCTCAGAATCAGACCATCGAGGCCACTAGATGGGACATTTGCTTTGACCGGAGAGATCACGTTCGGATCGTGGCATCACCTTCCCCAATCTCTGCGGCTGCTAGATTGGGAAAAATTACCTGCGGTTTGGAGAGCGCTAGGGTGAGGGCAGTATATGGTGATGCCTTCAATCTCCATATCGATCTGGTTGCAAGATTGCCCATTCTCACAGCTACCCGATCTAATGGAGGTGGGCTGATTCGAGGAAGATGGCTACTTGCCGAGGGAGAGACCACGAATCTGAGAGGGGATTTGACCCGCAGGCCCTATGCGGATCACCGAAAGAGGAAGTTGCCGCAGGCTCCGTGGGTCGAATGACGGGGTAATTATTTATTTATTAATTGCCGAGGTGGGCGCCTGCGGGTGGTTTTGGAATGGCAGCAACGCATCACAATTTCTGTTGCAGTCCATTCGTTGCCAAAGGCCGGTTGGCGGTGTAGTGACATCTGCTGCCTTTATTGTGAATCGATTGAGATCCTATATGTGCACGCCTTCTCCGTAGCTCAAAACCAAATCAATCCCCAAGAAAACTTTAGTATCATATGCATGTCTCTAATTGGTGCAATCCAGTTAAGATATGTATATGTCTTCACAATAAAATATTTGTGCTGTTTTCAATTTAAAGTTTTATTTGATGAAAGGATAGCTAGATAGATGCTTGATTGCTAGCTCTTGTTCCATCATCGATTGATCTATTTGTTTGTCGTGGTGTGACAGATCTATAGCTAGACAGAGTATCAACGTGATAAAGAACACAAGGCCGCCATTTCCCCTTTCTTAATTATTAATTAAGAAATACGTACGGTAACATGATAATTACATGAAATCAAAACAAACGATAAGCTAGGCCTTAGCTAATACGTACGCAGCAATTATATATGTGTGTATGATTACATCATCTCTATCTGCCCAGCTCCTTTCCTATATCCTGCTAGATAGGATTTATTTTTTGTGTATCTATTAATTAGCTAGGTTTTCCATTGCTACTAGTTTTTTTCATCTATATATGGTATTGTCCCTGTACTAGATCAGTAGCATCTAATAATACATATATTGCGGTATATATGCCAGTCATTTTCCTTGTATATATCCTTTTGCATTCTGAATATATATGAATTGATTACTTGTTAATTTGATCTGATTTTAATTAATTAACTGAAGTATATGTATGAATGTATATTATTTGTTGCAGGGCTGAAGAGATGTGGGAAAAGCTGCAGGCTGAGATGGCTCAACTATCTGAGGCCAAATATTAAGCATGGTGACTTCACAGAAGAAGAGGAGCATATCATTTGCAGCCTCTACATTAGCATTGGAAGCAGGTAAGAAATCAGTACACAATATATTTGCATGTGCGGCACACACATCAGTGCATGGCACACATCCATACAGATACAAGTACTTCAATTTCCTCTTTTCTCTGAACAGAATTTGACAATATGAGTACATGTTCAGGTGGTCCATCATTGCAGCGCAGTTGCCGGGGCGAACGGACAACGGCATCAAGAACTACTGGAACACCAAGCTCAAGAAAAAGCTCCTCGGAAAGCGCGCGCCGTCGCGGCGCGCCAGGGCGAACCAGGTTCCCTACCTCGCCGCGGGGGGCAGCAACATGTGCAGCACCAGCACTGGCATCAACAACAGCGGTGGCGACAGCGCCGCGACGGCCACGCAAGCCCTAAGCGCGTCGGCTCTCGAGCGGATCCAGCTCCACATGCGCCTCCAAGGCATCCACGGCGTGTTCGGCTGCAACGACAACAGCAAGGCCGCCGTCGCGGCGGCAGCGGCGCCGCAGTGGCCGAAGCTTGAAGCGCTGCTTGCCAACAGGATGCACCCGAGGTCGCTGCCGACGGACGCCATGGCCACGACCGTGAGCGTGCAACAGAACCATCAGCATCTGGTCGACCACCAGAGCCTCACCGGCGCAGGTGATGCGGCGGCAGTCGAGGGCGAGCAACAGCTCAGCTCTGCCGGCGGGGCAGCAAACTACATGGCGCCGGGAGGCATTTTCGAGCGGCACAAGCTAGGGTTTTACTCTCCATCCGCCGATGCTGAAGCCGCCGCTGCCAGCGTAGAGATGAACTCGGCCGTGCCGACAATGGGTGGTGGCGGCTACGGCGGCGCCGGGTTCGGACAGCATCATCATCACGACGAGCTATACGAGTTCCTGTACAGCAAGTACGGTTCAGTTGGAGGGATGGCGCACGACGGGCACGTTCCAACAACGTTGCCGGAGCTGCAGTGCCCGGACGGCGCCGCCGTCGTCGGAGCCGATGAGAAGTTCTCGGCGTGGATCGCGTCCGCCTGTGATTACGGCGTGGCCGGCGGCCATCAGATCCAGCAGGGGAACTCCATCAGTAGCTGTCTGCACGATTACCACGTGCTAGGCGGCTATGATCAATGAGAGTAGGGTTTTGGTGTTGGTGCAATGTCGTATTTGTGTGTGTAAAATTCTAGAGCTTATATATAGTTCATTTTCCAAACTGTCCAGTCCATAGTTATTACATATGTATGTTTGGTTTCGATTGATCTTAAAACTTGCTGTTAATATATACATGGATGCGAATTAGTAATCAATATATATATTATACACTCCTGGTTAATTAATTTGCTTGGTTGATTAGCAATATATATTATTTGTTGCATCATATCTATCGTCACTCTCCCATCTCCAGGAACATTGTGGTGCTTTGAGGAAGAGGGATGAAGATTGAAGAGGCTGCAGGGGGAGTGAACTGCTTGTCTCTTCATATGGCAAAGTTAAATTTGGTGTAACACCAGCCGACATTCTGAACTTGACAGGTCTCCATGAGGTCCTTATGGGCCATGAACCACGAAAGTTTTTGCATCTTGATAGTCATTATTTTTCCTTCCTCCTCCCATCCTTCACGGCATCCTCCCTTTGCTAAATTCAGTAGCCTCGCCTCCCACTGCCCACAAACCCAAGATTTATAAGGAGAGTCTCTACATAATTTGCAATTTTGACATAAAAAAGAGACTGCTATTTTTTGGTTGATTCAAAGAGACTACTAATTTATTTATTTCACACAAGAACATAAGCAGATGTAGAAAAAGATAAAGCCTGCTGAATACAAATAACATAAGTAATCAAGCCATGATCTAGATTCATACCATTTTCTTTGATGCACAGGAAGTCAGAAAGTTGATATAAGGCGCCTGAAAGAAAAACATGAGCTACATTATTAGGGTCATAAGATGCCAAAAAGAAATGCAAATGACAAAACTTGTGCACATCATATGGCAAATACACCAGTGAAACCATTTATGAAACAACTCTCTTTGTACCTAGGCATCAGTACACCCACAACACTGAACCAAGCAACAAAGGCTTGCTAATATAACAGAGCAAAGCGTCAGTTTTAAAACCGTTTGACGATGTTCATAACACCAGCAACTTTTGGTAGCATAAAGTTAGATATGATCTGGGTCTTCAAATGGAATGACTGAAAAAATAGGTGTTGACAGCCTCTAATTAAAACGTTTAAGTGTGGTATACACACTCAGAAAAACAGGTCTCAGGTAAAGCCTCGAAGCTTCTACGTTGCCGTCCCTGAAATCGAATCCAGCTACCGAGATGGCGCCAACCAAAGTATTGCACGTCACAAACTCACAATGTTGCTTAATAAAAAGTCCTACTTCGTTTTTTTTATAAGAAATGTAGTACGGAGTACTCCTATGTCACAATGAACATGGATGCACATACTACTTGACGTACCGCGTGGACCTCCTCTCCCTGCCTCACTTTTTTTTGCCAGCCATTACAGAACATGAGCAGCACTACTCCCCGCTCGTATCTTCCTCCTCCACCCGAACAAGAAACTCTCGTACGCAAAACCTCGTATAAATGCCTCGCACCGCGACACGTAAAAATCCCAGGAAAAGCACCCTGATCGATCAGCTACCAATATGCCTCGCCGACGCTTCCCCTTCACGGCCGGCACGGACACCTCCGCGGCGCTCCTCGTCGCCGCCGTCGTTGCGCTAGCCGTCTCGACCGCGGACGCCAAGACGACGAGCCTGGCGTCGAACTTCCTGGACGCGAACAACGCGGCGCGGCGCGCGGTGGGGGTGCCCGCGCTGCGGTGGCGGCGTACGCGCGGCGGCACACGGCGTCGCGGGCCGGCGACTGCGCGCTGTCGCACTCGCACGGGGCCTACGGGGAGAACCTGTTCCGCGGGAGCGGCGGCGCCGGGTGGAGCCCCGCGGCCGTGGTGGGCGCGTGGGTCCGGGAGAGCGCGCTCTACGACCGGGCCTCCAACACCTGCCGCGGCGGCGGCGGGCACGGCGCGTGCGGGCACTACACCCAGGTCGTGTGGCGCGGCACCAAGGCCGTCGGGTGCGCGATGGCGCCCTGCGCCGGGGGACGCTTCACGTTCGCCGTGTGCAGCTACAGCCCGCCCGGCAACTACGTCGGCATGAGGCCCTACTAGCTGACAAGTAGTGCATGCCACAACTTTACTTGCTGTTGCACCCAATTTTCTTTTGTACCTTATTTCACGCCAAAACTCTTTTTGTGGGGATATAATGTACATCCCCTCGTATTTTATTACTGTTCTATCATTCTTTTCAAATTTGTTCGGATATAACGGACATGGATGAAATAAAAGGCGAATTCAAATTTGGAATGGCGTTCACCTTGTACCATGGCGGATAAGCCAAGCTGATAAGCATGACCATTAAATTTATTCTTATTAAAGTAACTCATATTTGTGTTAAGATGCTCTTTAATGCTAGTTTGATGCTTATTTGGTTATCTATGTGCCAAGAGCCTCTAGTCCAGCTGGCTAGAGCCCCTGTGTGGCACTCCACAGGTTCTGGGCTCGACTCCCCACAAGAGCGAATTTTCAGGTTTCTATGCCATCGTTAAAAAAAATCCCCTCGTCTGTCCCACGCCCAAAGCATAGGTTGTTAGGCCCCCGGCCCAGTCTCACAGGGTAACGGCGCCCTTGTGTCAGGGTGGGGCAGGGGTTCGGGGATTTTTCTTGACTTGCGTGAGAAGGTCTTCTTCTTGAGCAAAAATGTCTGGGGGGCTGTCTTACCCCCCGCGGGTCGAGTTTTTTTTTATTTGGTTACCTATGTCTCTTTCTTCCATGTTGCTTTTAAATGCAAAGGAAGTGTAGTGAAAATGTTTATTGTTTATGTGCGACTGTTGTTTGTGAAGCTTAGTAGAGTCCCAAGATGTTTGTGGATTATGGGGCGTTACACTCATTGTCATCTCTGAGACGAAAGGATAAGAAACGAGGCATTAGAAATGCAACAAATGAGAAGACGAGAACAAAGGAAATCGTAATTGCCATGTGGGTCCACTCTATCTATTGAACCTACTTGTGATATGATCTCCAATTATAAGAAAGCCTACTTCTGGCAAGTATGGTGGACCATCTTGACAGTACTCGGCGTCGACTTGTCACAGGTGGGCGGACCTTCCATCCTCAGCTAGTGGGAGCAATGGCGACGAAGATGGACTGGGCACAAGAAGAAAGCAGCGTACACCCTCTTCGCCCTGATGGCTTGGGAAATCTGGAAGGAGAGGAATGCTAGGTGCTTCCGGGGCACCCCCTCCACCACTACCTGCTTCTCTCCACCATAAAGCAGACCGCCGGCCTTTGGATCGAAGCCGGGGCTGCTAACCTCCTTTGTTTGTTACGTGAGTAGTCCGCTAAGAGTTGTGATGTAGGGGAAAGCGCTTCATGTAAAACCTTAAAAACCCTCCAAAAATTGCGCGTTCACGCCGTTATAAAAACTACTCTTCTTAAATATAAAGATGCGCAAGCCTTTTGCGTATTCGAGAAAAAAATTATAAAAAAGAATGTTGCGCGTGAGTTTACGCACCTAGATTCATTCCTGTGTTTTTTTCGTACCCATGTTTTTACACGAATATTCCTCACTTCCAAACAGGACTTAGAATTTTTACATATTTGTACTAACTTTTTACAGTTTTCCTGTTGTTCACTCGACTGAGCAAGATCAGGCGACGTTGAACGTGCTGACATTACGAGGTATTTCAGTGTGTGGCCCTAGGATGAAAGTATGGGCATCGGGACGGCTCATGTAGTTTTCAGGCGCCTGATATTTAGCATGTCCCAGTTTTTTATTAATACAATGGTTAAACATGATGCCCAAAATGAGCGCTGACAAATGGCTATAAGTACTTTTAAGGTCTCGATCATCTGAGCCCGAAGTCGGTTCTGGGTGGAAGCGCAGGTCATTGCAGGGGGCAGATCTGCCACTAAGGCCTCTAGGGCCCAGGCCCTAGTAGTTGGCCCAGTAACACCCTATACCCCGTATAGTTTTTAGCCCATAAACGAAGGCCCATCAAATGACTAGGGCATGTTTCTGATTCAGTTCTCGGCTACCGTCCCTGTCCGCACGGGCGGATCCACGTTCAGTGGACTGGGTGCGGCCGCACCCACGGCCGAATAGAAAATTCTTCATAGTGTACAAAATTTTACGGTATTCGCACCCCCCTGTCTCAAATACTTGCACCCACAGCCTACGTTGAGAAGCCCACGACATCTTACACGTACCAAATAGGCAGCCCAACATCAGTCACACATTGACTAGCCAGCCCGTCCACAGACACGCTCAGCCTCGACTTCGACTCTTCGAGTCCTTCTCCCGTCGCTTCGACTCTCCCGCAGCCTCTCTCTCGTTTGTTGTCACCTTCTTCCCTGATGGTGCACAGCAGCTGAGCACCACATTGTACTCGAGTCATCGGGTGCTGAGTGCACAGCGCAACAAGCAGACAGACTGCGAGAGGCAGCAACAACACTCTACCGACCTCTCCTCTTCTATATGTTCATCGTTTGCAAAGTAAGCAAGATCAAAGATTGCCCATTCTTTTAGAGTTTTAGTTTCCATCAATATGATCATTCAGTAATTAAATTTTGTGGTAATTTGGCTAGATTCGAGGGTTAGGATTTTTTCTCTCTCTGTGATATTTGGTATTTATAAAAGGAATCAAAGTAACTAAAATTGAAGTGTTCTTGTGGATGCTATGAAAAAGATGGAAAGATTTTTCAAAACAAAATCAGATAGTCGTCAAGATGATATTCATGCTATAATCATGCCTATAGTGGTAGTATAGTATGTTAATTATCGATTTAGCCGTCGGTAAGGCCGCACCCCCCACCAAAATTCTCTAGGTCCGCCACTGCCTGTCCGTCCAAAGTCCCGAAGTGCCAGCGCCGCCCTTCCCTTCAAGTTCGAGAGCTCGAGTCTTCGATAGCCGATGGAAGAAGAGAGGGCGAGCAGCGTTGCACTGGGAGCGCCTGAGGTCGGAGCGGGCGCCACTGCGTTGGCCGAAGTCACCGCGGGTTGCCGAGGTCCCAGGTGGCTACCGGCCAGACGCCAGTGGCCACACGGCCAGCTGCCACGACCTCTGTGCCTCTGTGCACCTCTTTGCGGTATGAGTCTTCAGATTAGAAACGAAGAGGAATTGATTGTTTCTTGTTGGAAAACTGGTTTAAATCAGTTCCTGGTGCTAGGTGCGTGCAAGTTATTTGTTTGAAGCTTGAACATGGAAAACAGCAAAATAGCAATTGTTGAAAGATCTGTATAAATATTCCTCTAGAAATTGCAGTGTACCACCGTCCACCGGGCACCAGTCTTCTGTGTTTTGTCTTCATATCTTAATTTTTCTTTGTCTAGTCAATTTCTATTTAATTGGATGGGCATTGGATAGTTTTCACCCAACCAGCCTACAACTAGGGCACTAGATAGAGGCCCGTAGGTAGTCACGTCCAGCTTTTTGGCACCAGGGAACGCGTACGTTGATGGCTTGTAACATTGTTTGAACGGATTAAAAAAACGGGAACGTCTAGCGCTAAAACGTTCTAGCGATAGAACGGTCTAGCAGGGCCTGGCCCGTCTCCCTCCCCGCAGCGCACACACACCCCACGCGGGACACACAGACGCTCCCGACACGCACACACGCGCCCCCCCCCCCCCACACACACACACCCCGCCAACACCCCCGTGCGGCCCTGCTCCTCCGTGACGCCACCGCCGCCCCGACATGGCCGCCGTGCTCTCCGAAACAGAGAGGGAAAGAAAATGAAACGAAAATCGCTGCTGAAAACAAACAAAACAACAAGCCAAATGAAACAAACGAATGAAAAAAACCAGTGCAGCAAATTAAAAACGCAAATTGAAACAAACGGATATTTGTGGTTGAAACAAAAACAGATTACAACTGAAGAAAAACACAAGACACAAAAGAGATTGAAAAAAAAACTGAAACAAAGATTGAAAAAAAAGAAACAAAAACAGATTGCAATCTGAAACAAAATTTAAAAACATTATTTTAAAACAAAAAAGGAGTCGCTGAAACAAAATGGATAAATCCAGTGAAACAATCGAATAAAAGGAAAAGAAACATTGCATAAAAACAAAAAAATAACCCAAAAAATCGAAACAATCGACACAAACACGTCGAAACAATGTGGGGGCGGTGCGGAACCAAGCGGAAACATCTGTTGAAACACGTGGAGATGAGAGGGGGAGGAGGGAGGGCCGCTCGCCGGAACCCTAAGATCTGCACCGGAGTTGGAGGAGGCGAGCAGGAAGAGGATGGGGGAGGGAAGAGGCCTACCTGGACTCCCCCCGATTCCCGCCGCCGGAAGACGCCGTCCTAGAGGAGGTGGAGGGCCGGATGCAGCTGGATCGGCCGTCGCCCCCCCAGATCCGCGTTCGGCCGTGGCGGATCCGCCGGCGCCGAAGCCGGATCCGGAGGTGCGTGAGGCGGATCCGGCGGATTCGGGGCCAGCGCCGCCGGATCCGACTCCCTTCGCCACCATGGGATAGCTCGCCGGAGGGAGCGAGCAGCAGCATGAGCACAACGCGGGAGCGCGCGACACGACGAAGAAGGAGGAGCCGAGCAGCAGCATGAGCGACTCGCCGGCTTCTCTGGAGCATGGAGGGCGTGAGGAAGAAGATGGAGGACGCACGCATGGGGAGCGGCGGCGACGCGCGAGAATGGAGGAGGAGGAGCGACAGCGAGAGAGTGAGGCGGGAGTGACGAGGGAAGACGAGTGTGTGGGGTGTGTGTGTGGGATAAGCCTCCCCCTCGGTACATCCGCCCCCGTCCAGCATGTGCAGCGTGGGCCGAGGCGCGTCATCGGCCCACCGCCCCCGTTCCACGCGTCGAACGTTTCCTGGAGAGCATTACTGTAAAAAAAAACAGGCAACTGATAAATAGGAATTGTGTTGTATTAATCCCAACAGATCACACTACAATTTGCTCAAAAAAACAGATCACACTACAATTGTTATTATATTATATTTTGTATAAATTTGGTTAAAGTTACAATATTTTTTATTTAACACAAAACTAACACGATCCACATTTTTTTTAAAAAAAGTTGTGCATTAGTTTTCATGTTCCTCCGGCCACTTGGACGACAACAACAACTAGAGAAGGATCAGTACCGAGATGCTGTGATGGAAAAAAAAAATATAGGACCTCGAAGGGTGCGCGACGCAATGCTGTGTGAACTGGTATTGTGCCAGAGAAGAAATTGAGGAGGAATTGCCATAGCTAGCTGGTGAAAATCTTGTCCCGATCAAATCGAGATGATGGACGACGACATGCCATGGAGTTTGTACATGTGATCCATGAGGATCAAGCTTCGAAACAGTTGCGCGCAACCAAATGCAAACAGCTGCTGTGTTGCCGGCTCTTGCTGCTGCACGCAACACGCTACGCTAGTAGGAATAGCTGCTACAGCTCTCGTCTCGATCGTGTGCTCTATAAGATCAGATCCGCTTTAACTTGGATTGGGTGTGCTGTGGTTATCCTAGTCCTAGACTAATGTACGTGGGAGTACTGTACTAATTAAACAAACGTCTGCCTTTTGGATTTGGCTAGCTGAGCTGAGCGGTCGCGGTAACTAATAAAGCTGTTGTGACTTGCTTGTTACAACTGCCCGAATGGACCCCACGGTGATATGATGATGCACTTGTACATGCCCCGCCGCCGAATTATTTCGTCAGGCTGACCGGAGCGCCACGCCGAACACGGGAAACTAGACTGCGGCCTTATTCATCCGCTCTTTTCGGCCGTACTGCAGTTTATTTCTCCTAACAAAATAGTATTGATTTTTGTTGCTGGTGTTTCATCACGTTTCCTTCTTTGTTAGTAGCTTTCCTGATGGAGTGCCTAGTGCGGGAGTGACTGCAATATTCGGTCATTTGTTCTGGACGGTTCTTTTATTTCTTCTTCTGAACAATTCTTAACTTGCTGTATTTCCGTTATTACTCTAATGGAAATGGGGATCCCCCTTGTTCAAAAAAACAAAATAGTATTGAAACAGCCGAAATCAAGCGGCGCCCGGCCGTGATTTTCTGTGTCGATTTGAAACTGAACCAGAAGAGTGTCATCGGTTTTGTCATCGGCCTCTGTTGATCCGTTCCATATATCATCGACGCCACCAAATTAACCCCACTGCTGGTTATCATCAACAAGAGTGTGTACACTAGTGCTCCGTCCGGTACTGAGTGAGCCCTTATATATTCGTCTCTATATTTTCATTCCTTTGCTGAAACCGGAAATCAACGTGTCTTTCGTACACTCTAGGATTTGGCCACGAGCTGCTGCCGATGGCATGCACACGGAACGCACGACCGAGGACTAACAAAATTAAGGCTTGCTTACGTGCATCGGTCATCAGCAGGATGTTGACCAGGAACGCCATGCATATATGTGAACGCCCCTCTCTCGACGACCGCTGTAGACGACGACGCTACCCAGATGCATGCGTGGCAAAAATAATAATAAAAAAATCGATTTCCCATGCAAAATAGGAGTACGTACCATCCACCTACTGTCTACTTGGCGGTATCTGAATGCGCAATGCTCCTTTGACTTTCCTGACTGAAGGACCGGTAAGAGCGACCAGAGGAAGGGTGAATCGGAGCTTCAAAAATTTCTTTCGAAATCCAGAGCCTATATCCCAGATTCACACTCCTAGGACCGAAACACAACGCAGTAGTGACCACGACCCTAGTAACACAGCGGATCACTACTTGATTGAATCGATGCAAACACAAATCCCAACTTCTATCGAAAAGAAGTGAGACAGCAAAGCTCCGGAGTGCGGTCAGTGGAAAACAGCACCAACCCGAAACGATCAACACGCAAACAGACAAACACAGGAACTGACAGATCGCAAATCGGAGTCCGGGAATACAAACCGGAAGGAAAACAAGTCTGGAACTTGTCCAGCCGGCTCAGCCGCCTTGCATAGTCGGCTTGGCCGGTTCAGTCGGCCTGGCCGACTGAAAGAGCCGGCTCAGCCGACTTGCCTGGCTGAAGCCTGGCAGCCGGCTTGGCCGAGTGTCCAGCCGGCCTGGCCGACTTGCTCAAGCCGGCTTGGCCGAGTTGAAGAACCGGCCTGGTCGGTTTCGTCGACCAGCAGCGAACCAAAATCGCCAACTTTCCAAAAATCGTGATTTCTCCTCCAAATCAAATCCAATCGTAACCAAACTTCACAGGCATGATCCCGATGCAATTGGAGAGCTATTTCCAGGAGATCATCGCTCGATTTGAATCAAAGAGGGAGAAATCAAAGAATCCCCCAAAAGTGGATCCCAAGCACACCTAGATCAAAAACGCCATGGATCTTTGATCTCGTGAGGAGCTAGATCAATTCCTTCGGTGGGATTGCTTCACTCACGTCCTAGATCAAACCATAGCAAGAAAAACCAATTCAAACGGCCTCAAATCGAAGAAATCGAATCGGGAACACAAGAGGCAAAAAGAGCTCAGCAAAATCACAGAAGCTGAGAGCTCGAACCGTTTTTGTATACACCGCAAACTGTTCGAGATCACCTCAACTGTGAAAACCACAAATTCATCTCAAGAATCACAGACACATGATTTAATCCCGGAGGAAATAGCGGATTCTCGATGATCTGCTTGCCACGCACACTAGTTCGAGTACAAGTCAAAGACTTACGAGACCTCTCTCTCACGCAGCAGCTAGAAGATGGGAAATCCTAAAAGGAGAAATGGAAATAGAAGAGCTGAGGGGGAAGGGAGACCCTCATCCTTTTATTTATAGGGCCAAGCCTATTTTACATTGCTTCTTTGCCCTTGGATACATGAAGAGCCAAACCACTTAGCCAGGGGCATAAGGGTCCAACTCAGGCTTCTCTTGATCCGACGGCCACCGCGCCTCCTCACCGGTAGCCTTGCTTCCAAGCAATCTCCCCGATGCCGCCACGTGCCGTCCGTCCGCGCTGGACCACCCCGGTTTTGAGGCACAAACCAGGAAAACCCGCCATCGAGATGGTTTTGAGGTGAAACCACCAAACCCTCCGCGAGTAGCGTAGCTCGTACGCATCCCCCGCCGTGTGCACTTGCGCTCGTCGATGTCCCAGCTGTCAGCCACCACGGCTGGCCGCCCGGTCCTCAGGTCCCTCGATCCAAGCCTCACGTCCGCCCTTCACCGCACCCGATCCGTCAGCACGGCACGCCCTACTTGATCTTCACCAACCGTCGACCACCATCTCCGAGCTCGACACCTGCAAACAACACAAGCCAAGAGACACCATTGTTTGACACGAAACCGCGTGCCGTCGGTTAGCAGAAACACACACACGCCTTGTGTTGGCATGTTGACAATCACTCATCACACAAAGGTCCACACAATGGTTATGGTAAAAACCATGTGTCCTCAATCTTCCCCTTGATGAGTGCATTGTCAACACCAACACAAACCAGAGACAACCCATCCAAATGACCAAGGGCCAAGGAAAAGCAGAAAACAGGTCATTTGCAATGAGCAAAAGAAGATCACAACTTGGTCCTCAAAGACATGGGCAACGGCTCGACGCAACCAAGAAAACCAAAGCTAGCCCTCAAGAAGAGGCAAAAGGCTCAACACCACTAGCAAAGCATGGAACACCTGTAAAACGGCTAGACCCTCAAGAAGAGGCAACGGCTCAACACATCTAGCAAAGAAAGACAATTCAAAACCGCTCGGAGTGCAACTCCCCCTTGACAAATGCATCCTCACAAATGAATTCTCTGGATTTGTGGATATTTCTCCCCCTTGTTGGCACATGCACTTATCAAGATTGAAACAAAAGAGACTGCAACTCCCCCTCAAATCATGCCATGAAAGAAATGCAAAATGTAGAGCTTCAAAAGTATAGTAATCCGAGTACATAGATGATCTAGCAAGTATGACAAGTGTATAGCAACAAGCACAAGTCAAAACCAATGCTCAACCTAATCAAGTGAAACGAAATATGATACATAAGCAATTTTGGATCAGTTTTAAGCATTTTCATAAAAACAGGGGTTCACCATCAAGTTTAGTGCATAGCAAGCATAAGCCGAAAGCCAACCTGGTTCTAACCTGTGCACCCCAAGGGACTATCTCATGCATTTGCCTTGTCAAAGGCCCACCAGTCCCTTATGCTCGGTCTTTTGCCACAAGGTCACGTAGGCACTTGCCAGTCCCTTATGCACTCAGTCATTTCTTTCCCCTTGTTTTGTTGCTGTTTTTTTTATTTGTTTTATTTTAATGACCATAAAAAGAGTCTTTCTATTATTGCCATGAGGTCACGTAGGTGCTTAACCAGTCAGGTAAACAAAGCATGAGCCATAGTCGCTTAGCGTAAACAGTGTAGAACAAGGGACTTCACAATCCTATGCATGCTAAGGACCAAACTGGATTGTGAACATTTTCAAGTTTCAACATGTATTAATCAAGTTCACATTCAAAAAAGCAGGCTTAGCTCATAACATGTAACAAGTGATCAAAAGGAGCCTAAGCTGCAAGCACCATTATGTATAAACAAGGCATACTAGCAAGAACATAGATGTAATCGAAACTGCTATAGTCATGAAGCTCAACAAAGGTACTATGATACATGATGAGATGCAATATGATACAAAAGAACAAAAAGAAAATCAAAGAACCAAAAGCAAAGGAGAAAGCCAAAGATCAATACTGTACATCAAGATACAGCTATCCTACTCTAAAAAGGGTAGCAAACGCCCAACTCTGCTCTCAAGTGGGCAAACTGGGTTTGGTCGAGAGGCTTTGTGAAGATATCTGCAAGCTGGTCATGGGTTCGAATGGGCTGAAGGTCTATGTCTCCTTTCTCTTGGTGATCTCTCAGAAAATGATAGCGGATCTTAATGTGCTTGGTTTTTGAGTGGAGTACTGGGTTTTTGGCAACACTTATGGCACTGGTGCTGTCACAGAAAAGAGGCACTTTGGTGAAGTGTAGGCCATAATCCCTCAAAGTAGCAACTATTCAAAGGAGCTAAGAGCAACAAGCAGCGGCAGCGACATACTCAGCCTCACAAGTGGATTGAGAAATAGAAGACTGCTTGCGAGAAGACCAAGACATCAAAGACGAACCCAAAAACTCACAAGTACCTGAAGTGGACTTCCTCTTAATCCGATCACCCGCATAATCAGCATCAGAATAACCCGAAAGAGAGAGAGTCGAAGAGGTCGAGTACCAAAGACCAAGCTCAGGTGTGAAGCGTAAGTACCGTAAGATGCATTTGACGGCCTGCCGATGCGAAGTGCGCGGCGAAGACTGGAAGCGTGCGCAAAGGCAGACGGCGAACTGGATGTCGGGCTTTGTCGCCGTTAGGTACAGCAACGACCCGATCATGCTGCGGTACTCTTTATGATCCACGACTGCACCTTCTGAATCGGCGTCCAACGCCGTCGTGGTCGACATGGGAGTTTGAAGTGGCTTGGCATCACCCATGTCAAAGCGCTTCAGCAGATCCTTCATGTACTTGCCTTGATGTACAAATGTCCCGTCTCGGGTTTGCTTGATTTGCAACCTGAGAAAGAACGTCAGCTCGCCCATCATGCTCATCTCGAACTCTCTACTCATCATATCTGAAAACTTTGCAACAAGAGCATGTGACGAGCCGCCAAAAATGATGTCATCGACATAAATCTGCACCAAGAGAGTGTCATTGCCATGCTTGAGGAGAAACAAGGTTTTGTCAACCGACCCCATGGTAAAACCCTTGCCCAACAAAAGGACTTCGTCGCTCATACCACGCTCTCGGGGCTTGTTTGAGACCATATAGGGCTTTGTGGAGTTTATAGACATAGTCGGGATGCTTGAGATTTTCAAAACCTGGGGGTTGCCTCACATACACCTCCACATCTATGAACCCATTCAGAAAGGCACTCTTTACATCCATTTGATACAGCTTGAACCCTTTCGAAGCTGCATAGGCTAGAAAGATCCTAATGGCTTCTAAACGGGCAACAGGTGCAAAAGTTTCCTCATAATCTATCCCCTCTTTTTGGCAATACCCCTGTGCAACCAACCTAGCCTTGTTTCTCACCACAACCCCATCCTCACTCTGCTTGTTCTTGAACACCCACTTGATTCCTATGGGATGACACTGAGGTGGAGGCGGCACTAAAATTCACACTTGGTTTCTCTCAAAGTTCTCAAGCTCCTTGAGGACACATGGTTTTCACCATAACCATTGTGTGGATCTTTGTGTGATGAGTGATTGTCAACATGCCAACACAAGGCGTGTGTGTGTTCTTACTAACCGATGGCACGCGGATACGTGTCAAACAATGGTGTCTCTTGGCTCATGTTGTCTGCAGGTGTCGAGCTCAGAGACGGTGGTCGACGGTCGGTGAAGATCAAGTAGGGCGTGCCGTGCTGACGGACCGGGTGCGGTGAAGGGCGGACGTGAGGCTTGGATCGAGGGACCTGAGGACCGGGCGGCCAGCCGTGGTGGCTAACAGCTGGGATATCAACGAGCGCAAGTGTACACGGCGGGGGATGCGTACGGGCTACGCTACTCGCGAAGGGTTTGGTGGTTTCGCCTCAAAACCATCGGCGGCGGGTTTCCCTGGTTTGCGCCTCAAAACCGGGGGCGGAGGTCCCGATGCGGACGGACGACACGTGGCGGCATCGGGGAGATTGCTTGGAAGTAAGGCTACCGGTGAGGAGGCGCGGTGGCCGTCGGATCAAGAGAAGGCTGAGTTGGACCCTTATGCCCCTGGCTAAGTGGTTTGGCTCTTCATGTATCCAAGGGCAAAGAAGGAATGTAAAATAGACTTGCCCCTATAAATAAAGGATGAGGGTCTCCTTTCCCCCTCACCTCTTCCATTTCCATTTCTCCTTTTAGGATTTCCCTTCCTCTAGCTGTGTGAGAGAGGTCCGCAAGTCTCGTGACTTGTACTCGAACCAGTGCAGGCGTGGCAAGCCGAGCGCCTAGTCTGTTGTTTCCTCCGGGTTTAATCATGTGTCTCGTGATTCTTGAGTTGTTTTTGTGGTTTTTGAGATCTCGTACGGATCGCCAGTGTATACAGCAGACCTGTTCGAGCTCTCTTTGCCTCTTGTGTTCAATCATGGTGTCTTGATTTTGAATCTTGAGTTCCTGTTCTTCACCATTTTTATTGGATTTTTTCCTTGACTTTTGTTGAGTTGTTTTTGTGGTTTTTGATATCTCGTACGGTCACAGGTGTATACGGCAGACTGTTTCGAGCTCTCTTTGCCTCTTGTGTTCAATCATGGTGTCTTGATTTTGAATCTTGAGTTCCTGTTCTTCACTATTTTTATTGGATTTTTTCCTTGATTTTTGTTGAGTTGTTTTTGTGTTTTTCGAGATCTCGTACGGTCGCGGTGTATACAGCAGACAGTTCGAGCTCTCTTTTCCCTCTTGTGTTCAATCATGGTGTCTTGATTTTGGATCTTGAGTTCCTGTTCTTCTTCATTATTTTTCTTGGATTTTTTCCTTAATTTTTGTGGTCAGCTATTCCCTGTGTTTGCTTGCTTTGGACAGATAGCCAAGCATAATCGTGCCGATGGATGAACGAATTTTCTGCTGTTTTTCGGTGAATTTTCACTAGCTCGATTTCCTGTTTTGCGTGTAACTTGGTTTTTCGGACTCGATTTCAATTCCGTCTGCGTTGGGTTTCTATCGCTCTAAAGAATTTATCAAGATACTCACATCACCGGTTGGTGCGAGTATCTTAGATTTGGAGACTTTATTTGTTTGGTGATGATTTTAGGACATAGGCCAAATATTTTAAAAGAATTTTGAGGCTCCCATTCACCCCCCCCTCTGGTCGCCGTTTTCGGTCCTTCACTCCTCATGCATGGCATTGACCCAATCTGGATTAGTTAATGCCTCAACCGCTCCTTGGGGCTCAAAATCGGCAATAAAAGCAGAATGTGCAAAGTGTGAAATCTCATATGACTTGTTGCGAGTGACACGCTCATTTATGTTACCGATCATGGTTGAGGGAGGATGACGATGCTGAATGTGCCGAGGTGCTTCCCTTGAAGAAGTCACCTCGCCCTCAACAGCAGCTGGAGCTCCCTCAGGTGTAGCTGGTACAAGCTGAGGAGCCTGGTCGTACGGCCCCCATGTGGTAGAAGAAGTAGGAGTGGGGCCGTCAACCGAAGTAGTCGTTGCAGGGTCAACTGGGGCAGCCGGCGGAGTCGGCTCGGGATCACCCCAATCGGCATCGTCCTGCTCCTCCTCCACAAAAATGCTCTCATTCATCTCCTCATCACCTGCATGCTCAAAAACAGGAGAGGAACAAGGTGCGGTCTCGTCGAAGGTGACTTCACAAGTCTCCATGACATGGTTAGTTTCAAGGTTAAGTACTCGATAAGCATGCGAATGAGATGCATAACCAAGAAAGATCCCGTCTGAAGATCTCGATTCAAATTTGTCTAAGTTTCCCTTCTTCAAGATAAAGCACTTGCAACCAAACACTCGAAAATGGCTCACTTTAGGCAAACGATCAAACCGCAACTCATAAGAAGTCTTCTTCGTGAAAGCTCGAAGGAAAATGCGATTTGAAACGTGACAAGCCGTGTTGATTGCTTTGGCCCAATAGTGCCTAGGAGTCCTATGCTCATCAAGCATCATCCGGCCATCTCAACAAGGGTTCGATTCTTGCGTTCAACAATCCCGTTTTGTCGTGGGACATACGGCGAGGAAAAGCGATGTTCAAGACCTATGGATGAGCGAAGGTCTCAAAATGAGTATTCTTAAATTCCGTGCCAATGTCACTGTGGATAGCTCGCATGGCATGCTTTGGTAACTCATTTTGCAACCTTAAGATCAAGTCATGAATATGAGTGAAAGCCTCATCTTTACTCTCCATGAAAAAGACCCACGAATAGCGAGAAAAATCATCAACCACGACCAACACGTACCACTTGCCACCATCTGACCGGACCCGAGCTGGACCTATAGTGTCCATATGCAGAAGCTCGCCGGGTCCATTGGTCATCACCTGGTTCACAGGAGGATGAGAAGCTGCAATCATCTTCCCATGACGGCACGGGTGACAAACAAGATCCTTCTCAAACTTGAGCTTGGGCAATCCTCGGATTAGATCAAGTGAGCTCAATCTTGCAAGCAAGTCGAAACTCAAGTGACCAAGTCTACGATGCCACTTTCAGAGCTCAGAGGAGGAACTAGCCATCAAACAGTGAGAAAGACCAAATGAGCGAGAGAAATCAGCTCGAAACACTTTCCCAAAAGGCACAGTCTTGCAAATGAGGTTTTGCTGAGCATCAAGAACACGACAAAGTCTTGGCTTAAAATGAACCTCAAAACCATCATCAAGAAGCTGAGAAACGGAAAGCAAATTGAAGTGCAAATTTGATACCAAAGCCACATCCTTAAGCACAAAGTTCTCATTCAGGCGAATGGACCCCACGTGAAAGCACTTTACCCTTGCTGTTATCCCCAAATGTAATGTACTCACTACACTTCATTTGGGTGAGGCTGGAGAACCACTTTGAGTTTCCAGTCATGTGTCGAGAGCAACCGGAATCAACGAGCCACGTGTTCTCCAGACCTTCGTCCTGCACCAATAGTAAGACATGGGATAAGCAAATGATCCAGCACTGGGGTTAGTAAACTAAGGAGAAAACCAGTGTTGGCTCATTCGCCCACGAGAAGTATTAGCAAAAGCACCATGCATGCCATGTCCCATTTGAGTGGAGCGATCACCACGACGAGGAAAACGTGGTCCGCTCAACCTGTAAGACTGAAAGCCACGGTCATGAGATCCAAGGTCATAAGGAGGACCTGAACCCCGCCGGGCACGACCACCTCATGGTCTCACACCTTGAGGCCTAGGTCCTTGAGGTGATGCACCTCTAGGCCTAGCACTGTGCCTCTGAAAGTGTGGAGCAAACACACCATGAGTAGAGTTATGGAAAAGCTCATACTCATGCCGCTCATCTCTCTTCCTCCAAAAGCAGAACTCAAAGAAGTGACCATCATGGTGACAATAATCACAGTGATACACCTCTCATGGGTATGGTTCACTCTTTGGGTTTGCTTGTTCTTTAGAGGGGGTTTAATAGAGATGTCAGGAAGTATGTCAAGTGGGTTCTTTAGGTGGTTTGGCTTTGGAGTCCACACTTGCTTTGACGGTGGAGCCTTGGGTGGTTCCTCAAACACACCATCTCTCACATTGGGCTTGTTAGGCTGTGGTGGAGTGATTTTGATCAACTTGGGGGTAGTGGAAGGCTTGGTGGATTTCTCAGATGCACTCAGACCACTGTGATCACCAACCTTACCAAAAACATTTTCACCCTTCCCACCTGTAGCAAAGCCTAATCGCGTTGTGTCAGTTTCCCTCTTGAACTGACTCATCATCATGCCAAGCTGTGGCTCACTGCAAGACAACCAACTTAGCATGGACCGAAGATTTATGATTTCTTCTTCGGCCCTTTTCTTGTCATGCCTACAAGAGTCCAGTTCTAGCTCCAAAGCCTCGCAACAAGCACACCTAGTAACCACGCTAGACTTCTCAAGTAAAGCAATCCTAGCAGTTTTCTCATCTAGAGCAGACTGTAACTCAGCACAAGACTTGCAAGGACTCACAGAAGCAAACTTAGCCTTAACCTCATCAAGCTCATCTACCAAAGCCACATACTTAGATTGCACATCAGCAAGGTTAGTCATATGAATAGCACAAGCATCACATTCAGACTAATTAGAGACAGCTACAGACGCCCTAGCAAACTCAAGCTCCTTGACAGCACTCTCCCACTTAGACTTATACTCTTTTCGCTCACGAGCAGCTTGTCTAAGCAAATTATCTTGACGAAGCAAGACATCATCCATGGACTCAAGCTCAGCAGTGAGAGACTCGAGAGTTGGTTCTACCTCAGGCTCGGGGTCGACGTTCTTCTCAGTGCTTGTGGTAGACTCGTCGAGTGCCATGGTGCAGTAGCCTCCAAGCTTGGAGTCGGCGAAGAAGCACAGCCCGTTGAACCTGTTCTCGACCTTCCGCTCGGCCTCATCATCACTTGGGGGTGAGCCGCTGTCGGAGTCGTCGTTGAGGTCGCTGAGCGATGCGAGGAAGGCTCGCTGCTTCGCCTCATGCTTCTCCAGGTACTTCTTCTTGATGGCCTCCTTGTCGAATCCTCCCTTGTACTTGTACTTGTACTTGTACTTGTGGGAAGAGGACTCATGCTTATCCTTGCGCTTGCCGTAGTCGTTCTTGTTGTAGGAGTTCTTGTCGGCCTTGGGGCAGTTGGCGATGTAGTGGTCGAGATCTCCACACCCGAAGCAGTCTTGCTTGGTGATGCCACGCCGGCGATTCAAACGGTTGTTGTGAAACCGTGAGAACCGGCTGATCACCAAAGCGAGCTCGTCATCCCCAAGAGCCTCCATCTGCTCCTCTGTAGCTGAAACCAAAGACGACAAGGCAAGAGACAGCTGTGAAGGGTTAGCAGAAGAACTTGAACCTCCTGTACCTGAGACCAAAGCCATGGTGGGGGCAGACGGATTTCTGATCCTCGCCTACGTCTGGTGATCAATCTCGGTGGACTTGAGCTTGCTGAACAGCTCATCCACAGTGAGAGTCTCGTAGCTGTGCGATTCGATGATCGCCGAGACCTTCACTTCCCAAACCCTTCGATCAAGAGCATATAGAAGCTTAAGGGCTCTCTGATGATCGTCATAGGGCATCTGAGGGTTGTTTGCCCTCATCTTGTTCATGATGGTTTGAAAACGAGTGAACAAAGAATCAACAGATTCACCATCGGTTTGAACAAAGTTCTCATACTCTCGCTTGTGTGTCTCATAGAGTCTGGTCTTGACATGGGCAGTACCCTCATGATAGCTCTGCAGTCTAGACTAGATCTCTCGAGCAGTTGCACAATCAGAAACACGCTCAAATTCTTGCAGAGAGAGAGAGCAGAGAACAAGATAGTTCTGGCAGTATTGTTCGCCTTGTGTTGGTCGATCTGTGCTTGGTCAACACGGGCAGCAAATACCACGTAGTCCGCATTCTCACAGATCTCCCAAACACGCGAATCAATCCCTTGGAGATGCGCCGACATGCGTATCTTCCAATAGGGATAGTTCGTGCCATCGAAGTGCGGTGGCTTGTCAAGCCCACGGTTCTCCATAATGTCGCCTTCGGGGATCACGAATCGATTAAGGTAGAGTGATCCTTAACCAGCTCTGATACCAATTGAAGGACCGGTAAGAGCGACCAGAGGGGGTGAATGGGAGCTTCAAAAATTTCTTTCAAAATCCAGAAACTATATCCCAGATTCACACTCCAAGGACCGAAACACAACGCAGTAGTGACCACGACCCTAGGAACACAAGCGGATCACTACTTGATTGAATCGATGCAAACACAAATCCCAACTTCTATCGAAAAGAAGTGAGAAGGCAAAGCTCCGAGTGCGGTCGTGGAAAACAAAGCACCAACCCGAAACGATCAACACGCAAAAAGACAAACACGGGAACCGACGATCGCAAATCGGAGTCCGGAACACAAACCGGAAGGAAAACAAGTCGGAACTTGTCCAAGCTCGGCTCGCCCGCTTGCAGCCGTTTGGCCGGTCGGCCGGCCGGCCCGGCCGATCGAAAGACCGGCTCGGCCGACTTGCCGGGCCGAAGCCAGCGGCCCGCCTTGGCCGAGTGTCAAGCCGGCCGGCCGACTTGCTCAAGCCGGCTTGGCCGAGTTGAAGAACCCCTGGCCGGTTTCGTCGACCAGACGAACCAAAATCGCCAACTTCCCAAAAATCATGATTTCTCCTCCAAATCAAATCCAATCGCAACCAAACTTCGCAGCATGATCCCGATGCAATTGGAGAGCTATCTCCAGGAGATCATCGCTCGATTTGAATCAAAGAGGGAGAAATCAAAGAATCCCCCAAAAGTGGATCTCAAGCACACCTAGATCAAAAACGCCATGGATCTTTGATCTCGTGAGGAGCTAGATCAATTCCTTCGGTGGGATTGCTTCACTCACGTCCTAGATCAAACAATAGCAAGAAAAACCAATTAAAACGGTCTCAAATCGAAGAAATCGAATAGGGAACACAAGAGGCAAAAAGAGCTCAGGAAAATCACAGAAGCTGAGAGCTCGAACTGTTTGCTGTATATACCTGTAAACTGTTCGAGATCACCTCAACTGTGAAAACCACAAATTCATCTCAAGAATCACAGACACATGATTTAATCCCGGTGGAAACAGCGGATTCTCAGCGATCCGCTTGCCACGCACACTAGTTCGAGTACAAGTCAAAAACTTGCAGACCTCTCTCTCACACGGCAGCTAGAGGAAAGAAAATCCTAAAAGGAGAAATGGAAATGGAAGAGGTGAGGGGGAAGAGAGACCCTCATCCTTTATTTATAGGGGCAAGCCTATGTTACATTCCTTCTTTGCCCTTGGATACATAAAGAGTCAAACCACTTAGCCAGGGGAATAAGGGTCCAACTCAGGCTTCTCTTGATCCGACGGCCACCGCGCCTCCTCACCGGTAGCCTTGCTTCCAAGCAATCTCCCCGATGCCACCACGTGCCGTCCATCTGCGCTGGACCACCCCGGTTTTGAGGCGCAAACTAGGAAAACCTGCCATCGATGGTTTTGAGGTGAAACCACCAACCCTCCGCGAGTAGCGTAGCCCGTACGCGTCCCCCGTCGTGTGCACTTGCGCTCGTCGATGTCCCAGCTGTCAGCCACCACGGCTGGCCGCCCGGTCCTCAGGTCCCTCGATCCAAGCCTCACGTCCGCCCTTCACCGCACCCGGTCCGTCAGCACGGCACGCCCTACTTGATCTTCACCAACCGTCGACCACCGTCTCCGAGCTCGACACCTGTAGACAACACAAGCCAAAAGACACCATTATTTGACACGAAACCGCGTGTCGTCGGTTAGCAGAAACACACACGCCTTGTGTTGGCATGTTGACAATCACTCATCACACAAAGGTCCACACAATGGTTATGGTAAAAACCATGTATCCTCGCTGACCAAGCTGCATGCCCCCATTCGGCCATTCCCCACTATCGCACGCCCGATTCGCACCGACAATCCCCACCTCGCGCTATAAAACCAAAGCAGCCAGAGCCAACGCAAACTCTCATCAGGTTCATGTTATGTTGCTACAGTATTTTGTCTATGATTATTCGGCACAGCGTATTGTATAGCTTGTGCTAAGTGCAATATCCAGCCTATCTCAAAGGCAGAAGCTACTGGCTAGCAAATTGTGTGGACACAAATGGAGGCGCAGCAGCATCGCCTGACGACGGCCCTCGTTCTCGCTCTCCTGCCAGCCGCGCTCTTCTCCGTTGGCGGCGCGCTGTCGTCGGAGGCGCACGATGCCACGCCCGGCCCCCATCCTGTCATACTGCTCCCGGGCTACTCCTGCAGCCAGTTGGACGCGCGGCTCACCGACGTGTACAAGCCTCCGGCGCCGGGGCCGAGCTGCGGCGCACCGAAACAGGGGCGTCGACGTCGACGCTGGTTCCGGCTGTGGGAGAACTACACGGCGCTGTAGGAGGACCCTGCGCTCCTGCCGTGCTATGCGGACCAGCTCCGGCTCGTGTACAACCGCGCCGCCGGCGACTACCGCAACTTGCCCGGCGTGGAGACCCGCGTCGTCTCCTTCGGCACCACACGCAGCTTCCGCTTCGACGATCCCGAGCAAAAGAACGTGTGCATGGAAAGGCTCGTGGAGGCATTGGAAGGCGTGGGATACAGGGAGCGAGTGGACCTGTTCGGCGCCCCGTACGACTTCCGCTACGCGCCGGCGGTCCACGCTGCGGTACTGTAACATCCCGGCCCAGGGCTTAACAGGATTAATAGGATACTCATATCAACAAGTTGCAACTCCTTTTTCGGGAGCCCATCTTCTAAAAACTCCAAAGTTAAGCGTGCTTGCCTTGGAGCGATGGGTGACCGACCGGGAAGTTCTTCCCGGGTGTGCACGAGTGAGGACAAAGTGCGCAGAAAAGGCTAGTGTTGGTCCGTGAGGGAAGTCTATGTCCTAGTTAAGCTGCCGGATGTAAGCGGGCCCGGCCTCGGAGGGGCGGGACGTTACAGATGGTATCAAAGCCGACCCTTGCGGTTTCACGGGCGCGTGTGTCAGTTGCGCAGGCATGGTGTGCATGGCTGGTGTGGATCCGGAGTGGTCACACAGCATGGCACATGCGCTGGCACTGGACACACGGACGTGGCCAATAGGGGACGTTCCTGGCCTGGGGTTGATCGACGAGGACGTCGATCTCCTAAGGGGGTGAGAATGTAACATCCCGGCCCAGGGCTTAACAGGATTAATAGGATACTCATATCAACAAGTTGCAACTCCTTTTTCAGGAGCCCATCTTCTAAAAACTCCAAAGTTAAGCGTGCTTGCCTTGGAGCGATGGGTGACCGACTTCTTCCCGGGTGTGCACGAGTGAGGACAAAGTGCGCAGAAAAGGCTAGTGTTGGTCTGTGAGGGTAGTCTATGTCCTAGTTAAGCTGCCGGATGTAAGCGGGCCCGGCCTCGGAGGGGCGGGACGTTACAGGTACCTGACGGATCAGCTGCAGAAGGTCCACGCCGTCAGTGAAGCTAATCGAGATCTCGTGATCGAAGCTCTGAGATCGATCGCGGAGCTCGTGATATACGGCGACCAGCACGATCTTTCGTTTTTCGAGTGGTTCATGGAGAAGCAGATCATGGGTGAGTTCGCTCGGATTTTAAGGATCTCCAACAATCTGTCATCAAGGGTGTCACTCTAGGTGCTGCAGACAATGGGCATCATGATCCAAATCCTGAGAGATGAGCATTCAGTTCGTTACATCCTTAGCAGTGAGCACATCAACTTGTTCATCGCGTACCCGTTCGATTTCCGGATCGATGAGATGGTGTCCTACTACATATCCTTTCTGCGGGTGATAAGCGGGAAGCTGAACAGGGATACAATTTCCTTGCTGGTGGAGAAGACGGAAGGCGATGAGGTCACTTCCTTTCCTCTCTATGTTGAGGCCCTGAAGTTTGCCTTTCACCAGGACAGCATGATCCGGGTCGCTGTGTGTACCTTGACGCTCAATGTCTACCACGTTGGAGATGAATCGGTCAACAGATTCGTTTCCCGGGTGCCTCTGTCAGACAATTTTTCAGACATGGTCCAGCATTTTCAGAGGCAGTGTGTTGACTTGGATAAGTTGGCTGCGCGCTCCTCACGAGTTGCGGATTCTTCTCCGCCAATGCCTTGTTGTGTTGAAGATGCGGTTGTGCAGATTGAAGACACGCTGTATTATTTCAGTGATGCTATGTCTTCTGGTATTCCTGATCTTGAAAGGTTCATCACTGACAATATCCTGCAAGCTTTGGTGTTTCGGTTGTTGCTCCCGTCGTTGCAGGCAGAGGTTCGGACCTAAGTGTCACTACATCCATGTTTCTGCTTTGTTGTATACTGCACATTTTGAAGAAGGATCTGGCAAGTACTGTTGCTGCTGCACTTTTTCATCAACCAGATTGCCCTGATGATAAGAAGCAAAGGACACCTACTAATGGGTTTGCATCTGAGCATGATAATTGCAAATCTGAGAATCATTGCACCACTGCCTCTGCTGTCGACAAATCAAATGAGGATGAGCCAAATTCTCTGTCTTCTGTTAGTTGGAAACGTTTGCCCAACCATTCACCGCCAAGGGATTGCTGCCAAGGCAACACGCCAAGGGAACACTTGCTGTCCTATATCACACGAGGAGATGATTCACAAGCTTTGGGTTCATTGTGCTTATTCGCTACATTACTGCAGACGAAAGAACTTGATGAGTCAATGCTGGATGCACTTGGAATCCTCCCTCAAAGAAAGCAGCATAAGAAGCTTCTGTTACAAGCTTTAGTAGGTGAAGACCTTGCTGAAGAACAATTGTTTTTGTCAAGCAGTGGTCTAATCGATGACAGCATTCACAGTGATTTTGATATTTACATAAGGAAGCTTCAGGATAAATATGGGCTACAGTGTCACCATCCACAGCAGATGACTTCCGAAGCTCAGAGATATCAGGTGTTCGATGCTTTAGTCGACATTTTCTGCAGATCAAAGGTTTCTGCAGATGTTCGTTTGGTTGGTGGCTGGCTTTTCCGGCAACTGCTGCCCCATGGAGAGGAAGAATTCACTGCTTTTCATTTAAGACGACTAAAGGATTCGCACAAGGATGGTACCTCAAAGCTTTCAGAGGAATCTGGTGGATGCTGGTGTAACACCGACATGCTTCTTCCTATCATTAAAGAGGCTTGGAGGAACTGTGAGAAAGAAATTGAGGCATCTTGCCATTGCAGAGGGAGTCTATGAGATAGTTAAGCATTGCATTCTTGCTAGTTGTAGAATTACAAAAGTTGATGAAGACTGTCCACAGGGAAGGCCAACCAAATACTTAGAATACCCTCCATGCATCTCCAACGACATAGAAACATATTGCTTGTGCAAGCAACCAATGGGGGAAGAAGAGATCAATACTAGCAGAATGGAGGAATACGCACACAGCTACACTTTCAGCAGCTATAAGCTGCAACTGCTTACTGTGCTGAACAATTGCTATAAACTGCAACAGCTTAACATGCTAAACACTTGAGTTGAACATTTGTAAAGCTTACAGAAGAGGATTGGGTTCTTGGCCAGCTGCCATATGTTATTCCGGACTATGGATTTAACTGTGCTTCAATGTTGTCTTCTTTGGATATTTTTTCGCGATCACGCCCAACAGTGGACGCATTTTTCAGTCTTCTTTGGATATTTCAAATCACTTTGATTGATTTGAACCAGAAATAAGATCAACCCTATATTACCTCCAAAAAAATATCACCACCGGCCCTGGGTCTCTTGTGGCCATTGTGTGTGAGACTGTCAGGTAACATGAGTACATGACTTGATAGTGTATAAGTGAAGTCTTGATTACTACAATATACTATACAAGAAAAGAAAAATAACTAGGCTCTGTTTGAACGCAAAATATTTGTAGATTTTTTTCTGAAAAAAGTACCATGGTTTTCTAAAATACTTTGGTTTGATTTTAGAGTGCCATGTAATGTTTGGATGATTATGGATTTAAAAACCACAATACTACAACACCTAAATTGGGTCTAAATCTTTGTTGACAAGCCTATTCTAAGGAGATGTCAAATTACTCGTACATGCGAAATGCTCTATATACGTGTAACGGGATTGGTGAGTTCCTAGGAGAGATCTCAACGTTGCACCTAACTGATTTTCAATTTATGGTTTAATGATTATTTTTGTATAAAATAGTTAAACGAGCCACACATATAGAAGAAGAGAACAGTATGTGCGCCCATGACATTCGAGATTGGTTAACTGATGCCAATAAAATAGTTTTGTGACCGGATTGGTGTCTTCAACTACTGCAGCCCACTAGAGTACCAACTAGAGGTTAGTCAAGTTAGCATAAGTTAACAAATTTTCCTTTTATATGCTATCGATTGGTGTTCCACTAATGCAAATATCTGCAGGAGCAGATTACGTGGCATATAGAAGCATCATTAAGCAAATTTCAGTTAGGTAGGATATTTTAGATAGAACCTATACCTACCTGACTTCGAGCATTTGACATTATTCGTACCTATGACTACTTTTTTATTTAGTGGTAACCGCTGTAGTTTCTGAATACATAATTTTTACTATGCATAGACTCCCTCTATTCTAAATTATGACATTTTAGGTAGATTTTGTAGATATACAAAGTTTTTACTATGCAATTTGATATACACTATGTCTTACATAGTAAAAATAGTATATATAGAAAAGTCAGATGTCTTATAATTTGGAACAGAGCGAATATCAGTTTATAATAAGACACTTATAGAGACTTTGTCGATCTCAATTCTCAAGGTATGTTGGTAAATTTCTTTGATGCGTGCGTAGTGGTACAGTAAATGTATAGCGTCTACATCTATACTATATTGAAAAAAGGGGAGATTTTAATGTTCCAACCAAACAACCTCAAATAATACATCCCAGTTACTCTGTCCGTTCTAAATTACATTTTATTTTGGTTTTATCCTAATATGTTTTTCAACTTTCATTAAGTTATAGAAAACAAATCATGACACCATTTTTGTTTTATTAAATTCTCTATGAAATATATTTTGAAAAGATCATTTTATTTTAACTTGTAGATGTTAATGTATTATTTTAAAACTTGGCCAAAGCTAGAAAGATTTGACTTAGGACAAAGGCAAAATGAATTATAACATATTTATGTATAGAGCATCTACTTATATCCAAAGTCTTAAGTGGGTAAAAATATCTACTATCAAACATTTTAGTATCTCTGCCTTTTCTTCTATAAATATAATTCCTACATAAAACTCCTAATGTTCGAATAAGAAAGCTAAAGAAGGAACATAGCTTCTCTGGAACATGCATGATGGGTAGCTCACCTAAAATCTGTCATGGGAAGGCATCATATATATTTATTTCCCTAATGTCCAAATTTGTGAAGGTGATCGATCACCATGTGGCACTATATATATTATATAATCATTGAGAACTCACATGGAAAGCAATGCCCAGCACAGAGGTTGATAAAGTAAAAAAAATGACCATCTTTTCAAATAAAATACATTATAAGGTCATGATTTTCAATGATCATCTTGCCAATCATCGCAGGCCTAGAACAAATATATCAATATACTTCATTCAAACTGATGTCAGTACGTCAGTCAACAACAGTATAGCTAGCTAATCCGCTTGAAAGAGCTCACCAACGAAGGACACGTTTTGCTTTGTCCATAATCAGTTAGCTCCTCTATTTGTTTACTCTAGCAACCATCCTGTGGTTGGTCCCTGCTGCCCACTGAAACATCTCTCTTCATCCTGCCTATAAATACATGGTCTGTTACTCTGTAGGATCCCAAAGCTAACATCCAACAAACAAGTAGTACATCTCATTACAAACTCAGATACACCTACACCGCTACACGGACCACACTGCTTGTCGCACATTCGAAGATGATAGGTAAGCTGGACTCCGATCTTGTTGTACAGTACTTCAGAGGCAAGAGCATCCTGATCACCGGTTCAACTGGATTCCTGGGGAAAGGTACGGCACCTCTAACCTCTGCAGTCTGCACAATGCATGTGTCGCGGACACTGGTGGTGCTACTGAGCCAGCCAAGGCGTGAAGCAAGACAGAAGGCGCATTTACTATTTACGTTTTTACTTCCTGTTTGTATGACATGTGGGACCGCTGTGTCAGCGTCTGCAATAAGGGACTATTAGGCTCGGCCTGTAGCCCGTCTGAAAACCTGTCGATCATTCAGTAAGAAATTCCGAAGCCAAGGCGAAGGGGGTTTGCCCTCGCCCGCTTCCTCGTCGTACTTTCTGCGTTCACTGCTTCCGTGTACTCACGTCGCCGGCGACGAGCGGCCAAGGGGCACGACAAGTGGTACCAGAGCCTTACCTTCCTCGGCGGGCGGAGCTCGAGCGCCTTGCTTGGGTTCGCTGTCAGTTATCGGCCGTCGCAGCACATCCGCCGCGGCGACGACCACCACCACCACCACCACCACCAGCACGACGCGGATCCTCACGACCGCGCGCGCAATCCACTCCTGCGGCTCGATTTGGCGACCCCAAGCTCGGCGTGAAAGATCGCACATCAGGTGTTCGACCGATCGTCGCAGTCCAGATCCTCGACGTCCAAGGCGACAGTTTGGGTGAGCATCGTCAAGCTTGCTCTTTTTCATCATATATTGCACAATTAGGCAGTAGACGAGGGTTGCACAGCGCTTGTTTGTGCGTAAAATTCCGGGAGTCGATCTGTCTAATTGGGGCGGTGGCGATTTGGCGGGGGAACGTCCAGAGCTTGGGTTGCTGCGCTCTTGTTTTGTGCTTGCACATCAGGTGTCGCGGTGTAAAATCCCTCGGCTTTGCCTCGTTCCCGGGCGGCGGTGATCAGGCTAGCAGTGCAACAGGGGAGGATTCAGTCCAAACCTTCTGCTAGTTTCTCTGGCGTCTCACAGGAAGGGGAGTGTTGTTCCATCACCACAGACTCAACTCATATTGGACGCCATGACGAGAAGGTCAGATGAAGAGAATAGCAAGTGGGAGATGTTGCAAAAGAACTTTGATACAGTCTTTAGTCAGATCACAGAGATGACAGATGCAATCAAGCAAATGAGTGAAGCCCAGAAGATGTTGAATACATCTCAGAGGCAGATGAAAGCCCAGATGGATCTCAGGGATACCACAATGGATTCTTTCAGCAAGGACCAGCAGGCTATTGCCAAGTCACTGGATTCCATTGGGGATGCAGTTGGAAAGTTGACACTTCGACAGATGGAATTTGCTGCTAGACAAGAAGTACCATCCAAGTATGATGATGAACCAAGATTTGATGATGATGATCTTGCATCCCTACTGTATGAAGATCCTCCCCAGTTTCAGAATCCATTTGCAGATGGCAAGCACACTGAGCCAGCTCAACCATCAAGACACAGGAGGGATGATTACAGAGCACCTGCAAGGGAGGACAGACACAAGGATACCAGATTGCCAAAGCATGCAATGGGCAAGATGGACTTCCCTGATTTTGATGGCAATGATCCCAAGGTATGGCTGGATAACTGCAGGGATTATTTTGAGCTATATCAGATTCCTGAGGGCATGTGGATTACTGCAGCAAGAGTCCACCTGAGAGGCAATGCAGCAAGATGGTACCAAGCTTTTAAGCAATCTGACTCTTTTAAGAGTTGGGTACATTTTTGCTCAACTATTCTGCAAGAGTTTGGCAGTGATGATTTCAGAACAGCACTGGATGATATAGATGATGTCAAGCAAGATTCCACTGTGGAAGAATATACTACCAAGTTTCAGAACCTCCAATACTGTGTAAAGATGCATAATGCTGGATATGATGACCAGTGGTTTTGCAATCAGTATATGAAAGGCCTGAAGGAAGAGATAAGAGGAATGGTGGAGGAAAATGTGCCAACCAATGTCCTGCAAGCAGCCAAATTGGCTAAGGTACAGCAGAAGATACTAGAGAGGACAAAATCAAAATCTGGCAAGCAATCCTACCAACCAAGAACATATACTACACCAAGACAACCACAGCAATCTTTGCTTTGGAAAGAGAGGCAAACAAGAGACTACAGGAAAGCCAATGGGTTGTGCTACAACTATGGAGAAAAGTTTGTTCCTGGCCATCAAGAAGTATGCAAGTACAGGAACAAGCCACAGTCCAATGCCTTGGTTGTTAATGATCTGGATACTGAAAAAGATCATATTTCTGATGAAACACTTCATGAGTTGGCCATTGAAGATGCTGTCAATGAGCAGTTCTGTGCTTTATCCCTCAACAGCCTTACCACTAAGGATAACAATGCTTGTCTCAAGTTCAAAGCCAAGATCAAGGACAAAGTTATGCTCATCTTACTGGACAGTGGAAGCTCTCATAGCTTTATCAGTCAGCAGTTTGTGGCATTGGCATGAATTCCAACTGAACCTATGTCAACTAGAAAGGTGCAGCTAGCTAATGGTGAATGTATCACAACAGACAGGAAAGTCACAGACTTGGAGTGGCTTTGCCAAGGTCATACCATCACTAGTTCCATGATGGTCTTAGACATGCAGCCATATGATGCTATCCTAGGCTATGACTGGCTGCACAAGCACAAGCAGATGCAGTTTGACTGGGAGAACAGAACCATGACTTTTGAGCAGAAGGGCAAATGCATCACACTACAAGGCATTCAACCCCCAGATCCAGCAGTTAATGCTATCTCAGCATCTAAGGTGTACAAATTTGCCCAGGGAAATGATGTATGGGCTTTTGTATTGCTGGAACAGTCCACTCAAGATCCTATACAACAGTCCAAGGCCAAATCTCTAGTTCCTGAACATCTGTAGAACCTCCTGACTCAGTACAGGGATATATTCCAGCACCCTGATTCTTTACCACCATCAAGGGTACATGACCACACTATCCCACTCCTACCTGGTTCCATACCTGTCAACAGTAAGCCATATCATTATTCCCCTCATCATAAATCAGAAAAAGAGAAACAAGTGCAAGAATTGCTACAGACTGGAATGATTACACACAGTAGCAGCCCATTTGCATCACCTGTGCTACTGGTGAAGAAAAAGGATGGTTCATGGAGGATGTGTGTGGATTACCGGAAGCTCAATGCTCTCACCATAAAAAACAGATTCCCTATGCCTGTGATTGAGGAAATCCTAGATGAGCTAGCAGGGGCCAAATTCTTTTCCAAGTTGGATATGAAGGCTGGCTATCACCAAGTGAGAATGAACCCAGCTGATGAGTGCAAGACTACTTTTAAGACTCATCATGGCCATTATCAGTATAAGGTTATGCCTTTTGGTCTCACAAATGTTCCAGCAACATTTCAATGCCTCATGAATCACATCTTACAACCATTGCTGAGGAAAAGTGTCTTGGTCTTCTTAGATGACATTTTGATATACAGCCCTACTCTGTCAGATCATATTGAGCACCTGCAGGAAGTGTTTGAGCTACTCAGACAGAACCACCTGTTCTTGAAGGAGTCCAAGTGCTCTTTTGCCTAGCAGAGCCTGGAATATTTGGGCCACATCATCTCAGTGAAAGGAGTGGCCACTGACCCAGCCAAGATTCAAGATATGCTCAAATGGCCAGTACCAACTTCAATGACAGAACTCAGGGGATTTCTTGGCCTCACTGGATACTACAGAAGATTTGTGAAGGGGTATGGGCTGATCACAAAACCTCTTACTTCAATCCTGAGACTCAAGCAATTTGCATGGTCTCCAGAAGCACAGCAAGCCTTTGAGTCAGTTAAGCAAATCATGACCACCACCCCAGTCCTAATTCTACCAAATTTCAATGAACCTTTCCAGGTTGAAACTGATGCTTGTCAGGATGGGGTAGGGGCTGTTCTTATGCAGCAAGGCAGACCAGTTGCTTTTCTCAGTAAAGCACTAGGGGGCAGAAACAGAGCCCTATCAATCTATGAAAAATAGTTTCTAGCTCTCATTATGGCAGTGGAAAGATGGAAGCACTACTTGCAGAGAAATGAGTTTACCATACTCACCGATCACAAGTCTCTGGCCTACCTTAATGAGCAAAACCTGCATTCGGATTTGCAAAGAAAAGCCATGACTCGGCTGATGGGCTTGAACTTCAAGATAATTTACAGAAAAGGAAAAAGAAAACAAGGCTGCAGATGCTCTCTCAAGGGTAGCTCACTTGTACCAATTACAGGCAGTATCTGTGGTACAACCTGCCTGGCTTCAGGAGGTGCTAAACTCCTATGCTACTGATTCCAAAGCCCAGCAACTCCTTCAGCAGTTAGCCATCTGCAGTCCCAATGAGCAAGGCTATTCCTTGGATAAGGGTTTGATCTGGCACAAAGGGAAGGTCTGGATTGGTTCCAACTCTGCTCTGCAAACCAAACTCATAGCATTCTATCACTCCAGTGCCATTGGAGGACATTCTGGAATTGCTGCTACCTACAGTAGGCTAAAAAGATACTTTGCTTGGAAGGGGTGTAAACAAGATGTGGAGAGCTTTGTTAAACAATGTCAAATCTGCCAACAGTCTAAACACAACAATACTCATCCATTGGGTCTTCTGCAACCTTTGCCAGTCCCAGATGGTATATTGAAGGATCTTTCAATGGACTTCATAGAGGGTCTTCCAAAATCCAATGGCTTCAGTGTCATCTTGGTCATTGTTGACAGGCTAACCAAGTATGCTCATTTCTTCCCACTCAAGCATCCATACTCTGCTGCCTCTATAGCTCATGTCTTTATGGATAACATCATCAAGCTCCATGGCCTCCCTAACTCCATTGTCAGTGACAGAGATACAATCTTTGTCAGTCACTTTTGGCAAGAATTGTTCAAAGCCTACAAAATTGATCTCAATCTGACCACAGCTTATCACCCACAATCAGATGGGCAGACAGAGAGGGTGAACCAATGTTTGGAAATGTATTTGAGATGTGCTGTTCAAGATGCTCCTGCAACATGGAAAGAATGGCTTTCATTAGCTGAAATCTGGTATAACTCCTCATTCCATACTGCTATTGGCTGCTCTCCTTTCAAGGCACTTTATGGATATGATGCAAACTTGTGTGCTGCACCAACACTATCTCCAGCTACTCCTACAGATGTTAGGGAAGTGGTGGAGAATAGGGAGTTACATCTGGAAGCATTGAAACAACACATGACCAGAGCTCAGAACAAGATGAAGCAAGTGGCTGACAGGAAGAGGAAACACCATCAGTTTGCTGTGGGTGATCAAGTACTTCTGAAATTGCAGCCATACACACAGTCCTCAGTTGCAAACAGGCCCTACCCAAAGTTGGCTTACAAGTACTATGGGCCTTACCAAGTTCTGGCTAGGGTGGGAGCAGTGGCTTACAGACTCCAACTCCTAGCCGGCTCTCAGATTCACAATGTGTTCCATATCTCACAACTGAAGCCATTTACCCCCAACTATTCTCCTGTCTATGACACTTTGCCAGTAACCACTGATTTGCAGGCAGCTGCTGCTGTTCCCCAGGAGATCATTGCTCGAAGGATGGTCAAGAAGGGCAATGCTGCAATTCCCCAAGTCAAGGTAACCTGGAGCACCCTACCTACACATGTCACCACCTGGGAGGACTACTAAGTGCTCAAGCAGCGTTTCCCTGAAGCACCAGCTTGGGGACAAGCTGGATCTCAAGGCGGGGGAGGTGTCGCGGACACTGGTGGCGCTACTGAGCCAGCCAAGGCGTGAAGCAAGACAGAAGGCGCAATTACTATTTATGTTTTTACTTCCTGTTTGTATGACATGTGGGACCGCTGTGTCAGCGTCTGTAATAACGGACTATTAGGCTCGGCCTGTAGCCCGTCTGAAAACCTGTCGATCATTCAGTAAGAAATTCCGAAGCCAAGGCGAAGGGGGTTTGCCCTCGCCCGCTTCCTCGTCGTACTTTCTGCGTTCACTGCTTCCGTGTACTCACGTCGCCGGCGACGAGCGGCCAAGGGGCACGACAGCGTGGCTGGCTGATCATCTCATTGGGGGTGCTTTGCTTTCTGTGTTTTCGTCTCTTCATAGTGCTTGTGGAGAAGATACTGAGGGTTCAGCCGGATGTCAAGAAGCTCTTCCTCCTCATTCGAGCTGCCGATGTCGAGTCTGCAAAGCGTAGGGCCGAAACCGAGGTGAGAACAAAATATTTCTCTATTCTTCATTCCATCTTAGTTTTTGAAGTTGTATCCAATGGTCCAGTCTGAACTTTCTCTGTCACTTGCAAATATATTTCTAGAAACCATTTTCTACATAAAAGGACAGAGGAATCATTTTTTTTTCCTGAAGGGTCATTAAGAGCTTTGCCAAAATATATTAGCAGGGGAAAGAAAAATTATACAGAAAAGTAGTTACAAACCCAAAGGAAAAAAAAAAAGACAACGAACAACAACAACATACCACTATCCGGGAAAAAACTTGCTCCGACAACAGAGGAAAATCGTGTATGAATCTTTTAAGTATGTAAATAGTAAATTTGATGTTCTCTCTAGCTTTACCACTGTGCTCGTGCATATCTTGCAATGAGCTCATTCAAGATGAATGCACCACCCAAATCTTGATCACCCAATGTTAATAAAGGAAACAAGAGTACATTACACACATTTGTCCTTTTATCTGAAGAGCAATTAAACTATTTGTTTTGTAGCTATGTCTAGCCATCCATTACCCTGCTTATCACCCATTCAGCAATATATGCCCTCCAATCCAATTTCAATATAAGATATGGCCTGTTGTACAGCAGAAGAACATTAGCTGTGTGGCTATACTCTACTCAATAGTAACCATCAACAACATGATAAGAATAATATTCAAATATGTTTTTTCCTTGAGCCAATCTGTGACAAAAGCAGAAAAGACCCCTTTAATATATTGAAGAAGACAGTGACTGGTCCCTGTTAAACCGTGAGATAGCTAGGTTGGCCAGGCTTCGTGCTCAAGAATGTTGTAGTCCTTGTCTTGTAAAGGAAGTTGACTTGTATGTCAAGTTGATAGTTAGTTAGGAATGAATCTGTTGTCAATGACTTGTAACTCAAGATGTAAATGCCACGATGAGGGCTCTTCTCATCCATATATAAACACGAAGCCGTGAGCCTGAGAAGGCATCACGTTACCCTAATTTCACAGTCCCAAGAGGTGGCAGTTGCGGAAAAAGCTTTTCAGAGATGAATAGTAGCATAGCACAGATATGGAAGCAAGAGACAAAGTGATCCCTTACAATAGCTGAGGGGTCCGAGTTCTCAAAGTAATCTTGCTGAGTAAGAATGTCTTCTGATGGATTTTTCTAGCTGTATTCAGTCTGAAATGTGTTTTCTTCTGACAAAACTAGTGGCAAATGCATAGGGCATTGAATGTTAATTTGAAGCAAGACTTAAAGGACTATATACTAACAACTGTTGCGCTTCACTAACGATATCGCTCTTATGGTAATCTTTGGAAACTCTGTTTCAATCGCTAGGTGACAAGAAAGAAGATCTTTCAGATTTTGAAAGAAAAGCATGGTAATGGGTTTGAAGGTTTCATCCAAGGAAAAGTATGCCCTTTGGCAGGAGACGTCATGTATGAGAACTTGGGCCTAGCCCCTGCCAAACTGAGAGAAGTATGTAAAGAAATAGACATCATTGTCAATGGAGCTGCAACTACAAATTTCTATGAAAGGTCAGAGATTGTTTCTATTAACAAATTGGAGGTATGATGTGGAAGCATTTGGTTAATTATTTGGCCAAACTGCAGGTATGATGTGGCTTTCGACACAAATGTCTTGGGAGCCAAGCACATTGCAAAGAGGTGCAATAAACTCAAGATTCTGCTACACGTTTCAACAGGTAGGAAAGCAACAATCCTGTGTTCCATGTGTGGCCAAATCTTGACCATCCATTTTCTTCAATTAAGGGATATAATATTAGTACGAACAAAAGAACTATCAGTAATCTGATAACATTTTCATGAGCAGCTTATGTAGCCGGTGAACAAGAAGGGGTAGTGCTAGAGAAGCCATTCCATTTGGGTGAAACCCTGAGGGAAGGCACACACCTAGACATCGAATCAGAACTAAATCTGATAAAAGAGACCAGGAGAGAACTGAAAGCCAACCATTCTTCGGAAAAGGCTGAGCGAAGAACCATGAAGGAGCTTGGCCTCAAGAGGTGAGTGAGAACTAAGTCTTAATTTGCTGCTACCTACTAATACTGTCCAAATAAATAATCACAAGCTAGCACATGACCTGTCTCTGTCAATGAATTGAAGGGCAAGGGAGTTTGGGTGGCCAAACACCTATGTGTTCACCAAAGCAATGGGCGAGATGCTGCTGGGGCACCTTCGAGGAGATCTGCCAGTCGTCATTGTCCGGCCTAGCATCATAACCAGCATCCTGTACGAGCCATTGCCTGGATGGATGGAAGGAATCAGGTACGTACCTGACCAAAAAAGACAGCAACTTTACAGTTGCAGACATCCAATAATTCTCCATTAATTTCATTGATTTCTTCATTGGCTCATGCATGCCTCAGCTCGGCAGCATGCAGTATGATGCACAATTGCACAGTGAAAATGTTTGCCTTTTGCAGGACAATTGACTCGTTCATCGTCGGCTATGCCAAGCAGGCTTTGTCAATCTTCTTAGTTGATCTCGACTTGATAATGGACGTGGTGAGTTTCCAAATTAAACATGGAAAAAAAATTAGAGAAGGGTTTTGCTATGGTACCCCAAATGATTGAGCCAGGGCTTTGCTGCCCAAATGAGATGGTTAGGATCATCTTAAACTATAACCGGCAGGGACGCACTTTTGCTTGTACGTTTCTCTGACACAGATTCCGGGGGACATGGTGGTGAACGGCATGATGGTGGCCATGGCAGCACACTCAGAGGAGCAGCAGGTGCAGCCGAGCATCTACCACCTGACGTCGTCGACGCGGCAGCCAGCGCCCTACGCTGTCCTCGCGGAGTCGGCCCACCGCTACTTCCTCCACAACCCGCAGCGCTCCGGCGTGACAAAGAAGAACAGCAGCAAGCCCGTGCAGCCGCCTAGCAGGATGCGCTTCTTCCGCACCCTTCCAAGCCTACATGGCCATCAACTTCAAGCTTCCCCTCGAGGTCGTTAATGGCGTTATTACTCAGCTCAACTTTATTGTTTGCAAACATGCTACGTACCAATGTATATATATAACCGAACGAATGTTCTTGATCAATTCGCTCTCAACGGCGGCTTGTTGATCATCAGATCCTTCGCCTGCTGAACATTGCGCTGTGCGGCGCTTTCTCCCAGCGCTACGACGAGCTCAGCAGGAAGTACAGATACGTCATGCATATCGCAGAGCTGTACGCGCCAAACGCCTTGTTCAAAGGATGGTAAGGAATCAACCGATCAAAGACGGTTTTCCTCCTCCTCCTTCGTGTTCTTTTTTATTTTTCACATTTTGCAATGACCGCTCACCAATTTTTGTATTTGCTCGGGTCCGACCACTATGAAGCTTCGATGACTCCAACACGGAGAGGCTGAGGGCGGCGATGGCGAACAACAATGGGCGAGGCAGGAAATGTGACGACTTTGGTTTCGATCCCAAGTGCATAGACTGGGACGACTATTTCTACAAGGTTCACATCCCCGGTGTTGTCAAGTACCTATGTGATTAGTAGAGCGAGAAGAGAGAGAAATGTATCTCGCGTGTTTTAATATAATGCACAAGTATATATGTCGGTGTGTGTTTTGTGTTGTGCTGAAAATGTTACAAAGTCAAGAGTCTCAGAGAGCTGCATTTTGCAGATTCTTTTTCGCTAGCATTCTTGTTCAGTGGGTATAAGGAAAACATGTCATTAAATCTCACGTTGCAAAATTCTTTTTCAGAACGATGGTACAGGTTTTCCTTTTGTCTTTGCCACCGAAAGGTGTCTTGCCAACATTTGGTTGCATGGGGTAAACCGGAAACAAAAAACAATGTACCAACTTTAAGTTGAGGCAAGGACTCAGGTACACTTGCACTTACTTAAGCTAGAACTTTTTAAGCCAAAAAACTCATACTTTTTTCGCAAAAGAAAAAACTCATACTTTAACAATAAATAACACATGCCAAATTAAAATTTTAAAAACTAGCTATATCTACTAAATATGTGCGGTCATGCCCTGGGAGTTGGTCACTACTATAGATTGGGCAACCATAATAATAAAGAGAGAAAAAGATGTACATATTTTCTTTTGGGTGTCCGTGGCCGTAATTCACAACCTACAAGAACAAGATGTACATATTTTCCTCATATAATAATAGTAACTAATACGAAAGCGATAGCCACGTGGTGAAAAAGAGAGAGAGAAAGAGGTTGATCTCGTTTGGTTGCAACCCGGGCATGGAGCCGTATACGTTGCTGTCAAGACAAGGAGATAGAGATGCAACAACAAGCAGGTGGTATGGCAGCGGTCATCAACTTCCAACCGCCTTCCATGGGATCTTACGGTCAGGATTGTTTGCGTGGTTGGTGTCGGACTAGTGACTACCACGTGCAACTCCAATCCAACAATGCAAGCACGATGATGCCACGATCATGGCGACTACTACAGCTTGTGGTGGGCATTTTTGCTCAAATACTTTTCCTTGATAGACCTCTACATAATGGGACCGATCGATCGAAAACAAAAAATGTCAAATCGAATCGATCCAACTCACATTTATGTGCTTGTTGGTGACTTTTGATGTTGTTACTTTGTCCGGATAGAAGTGAGTCCTTATGTATAGAGCATCTCCAAGAGTAACAAATAATT